>VRYO01001463.1:26572416-26584505 GCA_009812075.1 Sialia sialis
TGATCAGTCAGGTGGGTTATCTTGTCATAAAAGGAAATCAGGTTTGACAAGCAGGATTGTCCTCTTATGGAGCTGCACTGTCTGTGATCAATGGCTGCATTGACTTTCAGGTGTATTTCAATAATTCCCAGATAATCTTCTCCCTAAGTTTTCCAGGCACTGAAGTGGGACTGACAAGCCTGTAGTTTCTGGGGTCCTCCTTCTCGCTCTTCTTGAAAATTGGGACAATGTTCACCAGCTTATAGCCAGTTGATACTTCTCCAGATTCCCAAGATCACACAAAAATCATCAAGAGAAGCTTTGCAATGACATCAGCCAGCTCTTTAAGGATTCTTGGATGAGGACCCATAGATGGGGCAGCAGATCTCACACAATTTCATTGTTGACTGAGAGTTGATCATTCTTGCAGTCATGGCCCTCCAGCTCAGGTCACTGAGACACCACTGGTCCATCATTCATGTTGAAGATAGAGGCAAAAAATGAGTTAAACACCTCTTCCTTGTCTCTGCCCCTGTTTGTGAGGGGACCATCCTCACCCTGTATTGGGCTGATGTTATTTTTACACTGCCTTTTGCCAATAGTAGAAGATTATATAATTTGTGGTAGTTACACCAAATTTCTGTCTGAACATAATCTCCATTTATCTTCTCATTTCAAATACAGTAAAATTAAGTCATATCCTTATTTTCTGGTGAGTTGGTAGACTTTTGTGTTGAAGAGTTTTTCCTCCTTGTCCAGGTCAAACAAAATGAAACCACATTTTTGGATGTACAAAACTCTGGATAATATTATCTACCTTGAAAAATCTAGTCCTGAAGTGCCTCAAATTTTATTACAAAATCAGCATGTGATTCTGTTCTCTGGTTTTCTGAAACTCTGTTTAGGAAAACAGCATCATATCTCCCCCAGCAATATGGCATAAGAATTCACTTAATATAATGGCCATTGCAAGCAAAACTGATGAAGAATTCGGTATTCAAAGCATGTTCAAAATGCAGAAGAACCACCTTTTGCAAAAATGAGAAAAAGCTATTGATTGCTGATAATTAAATGAATGCTGTCATCTATCCTGGGCAGTGTATGAAGAGTGGTCCTGTGGAAAATTCACTATATGTAATAATTAAATCCAAACTCTGCCTGATATGACACAGAGCAGTTAGAAATCAAGAGTACAGTGAAAAGTTGTCATTTCCCTGATGTTGACCTTTCACAGTAGCAAAAAACCCCAACCCTCTCAAAAAACTCCAAACAAAAACCAAGTAAACTTTTGTTCGCAAACACACAGTAATGAAACAAATCAATCCATGTGACTGTGATCTGCACCTTCTCAAAAAAACCTAAAAACCCTTTTATCACCAATGTGAATACCCAACAAGTATAAATCTACTACATGTCAGGAGAACATTTTGTGCCATGGTCCTCCTCTGTGATAGATCTCTGAAGGCACAATTCTTCAAACAATATTACAGAAGCACTCATACAAATTCCTTAAGATATAGTTATGTTCTCAGAAGTTCTCAATGATGTGTTTTCTACAGCCATATAGGGTTTGCAACTATAAAGATTTTTGTCAGCATAAAAATATGTTTTGAGTATTTTCCTGACACTGAAGTTGGGCAGGCTTTGTTAAAAGTGATCTTGCTTAAATATTTAGCTAGATACTGATACCAATGCATATTTGCAACAAATCATCTCTGCAAGAGAATTCTGCAATTAAAAGATTTTTTTTTCCTGTGTTTATATTAATGATTTTGGGTAGACTGTTTTGTTTTCCAGGGGATTTAAAACCTATGAAAACTGAAAGAATCCAATTTTCCTGAGCGGTTTGCTAAGAGGAAATTATTTCAATATGGTAGGGTCTTTAAATGTTTTAGTCTCTTGCATGTGTCTCACAAAGTTTGAAACTTTATAATTTGCAATTTAAGTGTTGGATGGTTTTTGGTAGGATTTTGTTTATCTACTTTTTTTTTGTTTTTTTCCAGAATGTGTGGGACTGGAAACATATTAAGGTGAAAAAAAATTAAGAAGAAGAAACAATATTTTCACATAGTCATATCATACCATAAGTTGAAATACAAATAAAAAAGTCTTTAAGATAATATTATTAAAATCTAGATGAATTTTGTATTTCTCAGCAAGAGAAGACAAACATAGAAATGTCTAGAGCAATTAAATTTTTCATTTCTTCTCTGTGTATCTTAATAAAGGGTAAAATGAACCTGACTTATTTGAAAAAACTATCTAGTGGACTTTGAAATGTCCCTGGTAATTAATAAAAGCTAAGGAATTTTGAGTTCATAACAGATGTAAAAAAATTCTATGAATTTTATAGTATTTTCACACAAGACAGAAGAGCTGCACTGAGGCTAGCTGCAGATTTGGGGAATCAACTCAAAAAGTAAAATATTTCATTTTAATCTTCACTTATCTGCCTAAACCTCCCTGAGATTATTTTCAGAAGCTCAGTCTATAACTCCTTCCATCTTCCTCTTCCACTTCTTGTTCCACAGAGGAATAATGGAACATCTGTCCAGCATTTAAAAAACGGTGTTCATGAAATATTTTTAGTTCATGATTTTATTCTTAGTTTATATCTCTGGAAAATTAGTCAGATCTTGAAAGATACTCTTCAGAGATTGTATATCAGTATATTGGGAAGAAGAATATGTTCATGAAATGTCACTGTATTTGGGAGAAGGATGTGTTCAGGAAAGTATCAGAAAAATTTTCCCCATATAGGTAGAAGTTTTATAAGCATTTGATTATAGGTCTCAAATCTTGATAGTACTTTTCTCCTGAAAAAAGTGTCCTTGATTTTTTCCTAGACTCACATCATTGAGAGTAACAAAATACAGAACTAATTATTAAAAGCTGTTAAAAATCCCCATCTACTTCTAGAGCTTATTCTTCTAAAATGGCCAATGAAAGCAAAGCACAATCAGTGAATGTTGTCAATATGCCTTCTACATATGTGGTCTTCATAAATCATCAGGCAGCTTCTGACATAAATAAATTCAAAATACTGAATAAAGCTGAATTCAGGGGACAGTCAAAGCTGAAATAGGTGATTATATTTAAATGAACAAAGCAGATTGAGATATCCCTTGTTGATGTCCACCTCTTTGAAAAGGAAAGTGAAAAAAATTAAAGATTCCATCTTTATAATTAATATTGTTTATAAATTTACCCTTGCGAAAAAGAGAAACTGGAAATTAGGAAAGAATAAAGTGCATACACTCTCTGAAGAACTCACTAGAGCTACTAATCTGTAATGGAAGGAAGTCCAGTTCTTAATGCAGTTTCACCTCTGAAGATATTCTAGATTTACTTATGCATACCTTGATGATAAAAACAAGACTGCGTAGGTATTCCCCAAAATGGCCATGCTACCCTCGCCTGTTTTAAACAGTCTCAAGTGTTGCAAATGGATATTGCAAATACGAAATTCTACCTGCAAGTAGCAAGGGGTAGTAATAACTTCTACAGGCGAAAACTAAATCCATGGATGAATTTGTCTTTGTTAGAAAAAGTAGGAGATAATTTCTGCTAACTTCAGCTGAAGTAAAAGCTTACTGCACCAGTAATTTGGAACCATGGAGTATGGCAGTACTTTGAAGTGCAAGCTGTGGGATCTAGCTAAATCACTTAAGTCTAAGTACTATAGCTGAGCAATGGAGCATAAAAAGAAGCTAATTTTTTTTTATTATTAAAACATATGCATTCCTATGTTGCTATGCAGAGGTAACAGAAAATACAGAATAGCCATAATATAATCACAATTAATCCAGTTGTTGTTTCATAAAAAAGTATTAGTATTATTTTTCTTTTTCAAAACTGGATGAAAAAAACAATTTTCTTTTTGTGATCACTCTCCATAAAAAAGCTTTCATAAATATGTATGTGAATGTGCGTGAGGATATGTGATGGTGTTCTTCTCAGATATTGTTCAGGAAATGGAAGATAACATCAAATGCAGCATGATGTGACTACAGTAGCCAATTGAAAAAGCAAAGTCAGCTGCAAACAGCAAACTTGAAGTTACATTCACAAACTACAATAAAAAAATGGAACAGTTCTGTATCATACATAAACACAGCGATCAAAGCAAAAAGGGAACAAACTGTACTTTTGACATGGATAACTTTAGAGATAAAGACAGAGATGGAATAATCACATTATTCAACTGATGATATATATAAAAATATAAAAATAAAAACTTCAAAGCCAAAGCAATATGTTATTTGTAGCAAATGGGATACCTAGTCAGGACATGTAGTTTAGACATGGATCTGAAAAGAACTGGCAAATTGGAATAACATTCTGTTCTTTGCTGCTTTTATTAGAAGGAGCCTGCTGTTGCTTACTTTTAAACAGACATTTAAATCACATTTAATCATAATCATACAACTAGTGGTGCTAATTATTCTGGATAACGTGTTTTAACTCATATTGCATAAGCCGCTCAAATTTTTGTTTCCTGGCTCCTGCAAAGAATGGAGAAAATTAGCTCACAAATTCCCATTTGGAGCAGAAAACATGAACTTGTTTCAGCTATGTCCACCTGTAAATACATAAATATGCTGACACTATAATAGAAATAATTTAAAATATCATCTCAAAATTCAAAGATCTGGCTAATCTACTGAATTAGCATCTTTTAAATTTCCCATAGTGTCAACTAAATTGTTATTGGATTACTGCATTAAAGAAAACAAAAATATGGCTACATATAATCTGAAACAGTTTATTAATTATCGTCTGCTACAAAGCAAGGTGATACCACACAGAAAAGCATTTCAGTCCCAAAGTTTAGCATTGCACTGGCTACAGTTCCTGGTTTGGGATTTTATTTTTCTGTAATCTGTAATGACTGTGAGCAAGTTGGCACAGCCACACAAACAAAAAGATATAAGACATGGTGTGGTCTCTACAAGTGTCTTATACATACTTGCTGACTAGCCAAATTTTTAACAACCATTGTAGAAGATATTTCACATATTGTTCCTGTTTTCTGATTTGTTCTGTCCATCACATTCTAATGCTTATTTGTAAGTCCTGCTCAAAACAACACTGTGCTTTCAGCTTTATTTTTACAATCCAGACATGGGGCCTTTCAGTTCATAAATTTAATCCTCAGAAAACCTCACACATTCCTTACTATATTGTATTATACTGCACTATACTATATTATACTACCCCTTCATTATTTTCGTACTATTAAAATACAGCAATAAAATTTACAGTTCTAATGCAAGAGCTATTGCTACAGCTTGCTGCACTCCTCTCCAACCTATGTTTCAGATATCATCTTAAATTGAAAATGTTCTTCAAAAATCAGCATCCAAAAATTTGTATGACATCCAAAATTAAGTATTAAGTAATACACAGTATCATTTTTATCACTGACACTTCCTCTAACACCATACAGTTCATCTTTCCATGCTTCAGCAATCCCGAATATGTGCACAATCAAACCAAGGAGCCCATGGGCCATAGCTAAAGACAGAGCTCTCACAGACATCTATTTCTGCTTCCAAATTATGTCATCATTAGAATATAACCAGTAGCATGTCTGCATTCATTAATGCAGACAGATAAGACTGTGGTCCATCAAAAGTAATGAATTGGAAACATCCACATTAATTCTAAAGCCCTTGAGACCATTCCTGTGATATCCTCAGTAGTCAGGCACCTTCTATCGTAACTGTGCAAGTGAAACAATTATCCACACAGTTTACGTTTCTGTAGTTTTCTGGGTCACAATGAAAATCAACATCTCATCTAGTGTCTGTATACTGCCTAGCCCTACCTTTAACTCCCAGGTTTTGCTTTTGGGTTTTTTCAACAGTAACATGATTTGCTATCTTCATTTAATTCATGGTCAAGGGAAAATCACAAAGTGAGAAGATGGCCAGACTTTTACTGCATAAAAGGTTTCTGCTGTAAAAGGAAATAATGTACAGTAACTTCACGATTATAAGCTGCACCTTTTTCACTGAAGAATCCAGCCTACCCCAGTAGTGCGGCTAATCATCAGGTGCGGCTTATCTATGGACAAATCCCAGCGAAATGCCAACCCGGAAGTGAGAGTGGGCTGGGGAGGGTGCCTGGGGCTGCCTTTAAAGGCTTCACTGGTCTATGAAAACTGTTGCAACTTGAGCACCTGACACCAAACCCCACTCTGGTGCGATTCTGTTACTAATTTGTTACTTTGTTGCACATGGATCCTTGCTTTAGAAAAAAAAAGAAAAGAATGTGGCTTATAATCAGGTGCGGCTTATAATTGTGAAATTACTGTGCTTTCCATATACCTGATGGAAACAGAAAAAATGCTAACTAAAACTACAGAAAGTAATGCAGACAAAACCAGTAGCAAAATATGTATATTATATACAGTTAAAATGTATACTAACCCCCCTGAATATACATGTCTTAGCAGGTTCTGGGACCTCTATTTCTGGGGCTCTTTAAAGTATTCTTGACAGATATATTTAAACCTTGTTTCAGAGCAGGAAACAGATTATATAGTCTTAAAATGCCTTCTGGATCTGTTTTTCATACTTCAGTGATTATTTACTATGTTAGAGCAAGAACAGAAAACAACGTTAACGTTCAGCAAGCTGAAATGCTAATTGCTGTACAACTCCAATTTTAAAAAACAAATCCTTCCTTGGAGAATTTATGAGCTCATTTCAAATAAGACACAAGATGTTATACCAATTGAATGGCAGAGGGCAGAGCAGTGACAGACAATAACTTTAGAGTTTGTTATTTTCAAAGAGCAATTTTTGCTTTCAATCACATAAAGGATGTTAAAAACAGATTGTTTCATGGAACAGACAGCCACTGTTCTGCCAACCATGTGCCTCTGAGTGATGGGTTGCTCTGGAAGCAGCATGTATTTGAACAACTAGATGTTAGCTTGAGGAGTGTGGTGAACCAGGAGGTGACAATTTCCTATGCTGTAATATCACAAGAGTCAGAAATGTGCCTGCTCTTCCCACACAACTACTCCTTGTATATCTCATTGGTCTCTCTAAGTTCCTTACCAAGCCCTGAGTGCACCTTGGATCACAAGTTCAATTTTAATGTTCTGCATTGCTCTCTGAAGGGGACTATCCCTCTCCATAGAATCCTAAAATTGTTTAGGTTGGAAAAAACATTTAAGATTATTAAGTACAACCAGTGTTATCAAATGGATAGACTAAGGGAATGACAATAGGAATTTCAACATTTGTTAAAGTTCAACTTCTACAATATTGTTCCTTTTTGTGTTATAATTAAAATCAAGTGAACTTTACTTTCTTTTTTTTAAAGTATATTTTTGCCAATTAAAGGCTTGTTTCTTTGAAAAGTTGAAAAGTTATGTATGACCTGCCACTGTGACTCACAAAGCTTGTGTAGAAAGGATTCTGCAGCAAGTTCTGCATTAAAGGAGCTCAGTTTCAGAAAGCTTGGTCAAAACACTTTCCACCACCTAAACATCCACATCAAAATATATAATCTGGGAGCAGTCTGCTCTCTTCTGATAAACTTTGAACTTTGTGTTTGTAAAGTTAAATCCAACAATTTTATCTGTTTGGAAAAACCTTTTCCACAGATGTTCCTAAATCAAGATCAGAAAGAGCACTTTTTGCATGTTTATAGACTGTGATTTCCAACAATTTGTTATAACCTACCTTTTCCTCCTTCAATATCTTCACTTTCTTCTCCAAAAGATATGAGTAGTGTTAGTTTTCTTTTCCCAGCTGATTTAACCTTTCCTGCTAAAATTATATTTTGCTAGGAACACACTTTATTGTGAAAACTCCACTTTTTAAAGCTCGAATTCCTTTAATCATCTTTATGGTTGCACTAGTAGAATGGACAATAATTCAGTTAGCCATGAAGCAAAATAGAACATTCCATCATGCTTCTAAGAACACCCAAAATAAAGCATTTTGATGATGCAACCCATAATATCACAACCTTTAATTTCCCAGAAAAGGTTAGTCCCCTGAGATGACAGACAGTAACAAGAATTTCTTGTGAAAAGATCCAATTCTTTTCTCATGCTATCTAACAACAAGCCTTTGCATTAAATTTTTCTTAATATAGAAAGCCTGAAAACTTTCCTGAGAAACAGACTGGTTTGCATAATATGCAGATTATTTCAGTTGGTTGATCACTGTAATAAATTCCAGAGAAGATAAACAGGCATTCCTTGCAAATGAAGCATTGCATACAAATTTCATTTTTATTGGAATGACACTTGGTGACCTGTTCTGGAACCTTAAATTGATGAGATTTCCCTAACCAGGCATGGTTTCTAATATTAAGTTAATGAATATAAAAAGGAAAAAAATCCACAGTTCTTATTTAAAAAATACATACATACATAAGAAATCTCATTAAAAACTTGGGATGGAGAATATCACATTTAAAATGCTTGAATAGTCAGAGATTATTACAAAGCACAGAAGAGCAACATTTCATGAATAAATCAAAAGGTATTAAGATTAAACAAACATGTAAAGTTGGAAAATTAGAGGAGGTCAATTAATGAAAGCAACAAATTAATTCAATTTTCATTCAAGCACTTGACATTAAACTTGCTGCTGTGAAAAATAAACTCAATTTCAAGGTGTTTGATGCAGAAAAGCATGTTGCAAGGAGGTCAGAATTTGTCTCAAATCTTCAATTTTCTGATTGCTGAGGTAAGACAAGCTATACATTTGTCCTGAGTGCTATAAGTATGTTGGATTAAAGTCATATTATATTCAAATCACACTTCATTTCAAATCAAAGAAATCAAGTTGAACATAGAGAACAACAGAGAAATTAAATGTTTATTTGCAAGTGGACAAGCTGCAATTTATGACACGTAGTATATTCTCTTTAGACATCAGTGTGGGTATTGCACCTTATTTGAAGTGAATGAAGGTGTACTTCTGATGAGTGATGTAAAGAAAGATCTGGAAGCATATCAGGCCTGGGAAACAAGAGAAGGATGCATATATGCACTGACCTGTGACACTGTATTGAGACAAATATCCTGAGTCACGTGGATAAAATGGCTGGATGTGCATTTCATTAATAATGTCCCCCATGACAACTTTTTTAATGTTTTCCATTGCCACTGAAGAATTTTATGATACAGGACCAGGAACCACAGCTCCTCACAGTAAATGTGATTTTTTCCTGCACATGTAATTCTTCAGAACAAAAAGACAATAGGTTTTTGTGTCTATGTAACAAACCCCAATAATTATACAATCAGAGAGCTGGCGAGTATTTCTTTCCACTGCTTGCTTCTCATTTCTTATAGTGCTTGCCCATACAATCTTTCTTATGAACAATTCACATTTAAATCTTATCTAACTATGTGTCTTAATTTCTGTTTTTATAAACCAATATTTCATCATGGATAGGAATTTATGTAGGAAGAAGATAGGGTACAAGGGTAAGGAAAAAAGCCTTATTAATTCCACAAATAAAACATCTAGTATGTGGCTGAGGCTTTGGGCAGGATTGTGTTCCTTGGTGAAGCCTACTCTGCTCACAGCATCTGGGAGGTATAAAGTGAAAATATTCCTGCACTCTGGCAGCACTGGAGCATGCACATGAAGATGTCTGCACTTTTAATTTGGTGCATACTAATGAAAAGTCATGCACGGTTAGTTACAGTTAAATAATATATGCTTCCACAGAAGAATATATTGTTTTTTTTCTATTCCCCAGAGTTTATCTAAAACAATAGTTTGGGGTTTGTTTTTTCTAAAACATGAACTCAGTTTCCAAAGGTATCTTCTGCATAAGACATTTTTAATCTCTATTTTACTCATAGGGTAGCTTTTGAAAGGAGACAGAGGGACAGACAAGCACATACTGAATCTGCAGTAGCAAAATCCTTAGTTGTTCTTCTGTCTTTTGCTCACAGCACTGCACCCTGGCCTTTCAGAGAGTCCTTTTATACAGCGTGAGAATTAAACTTTTCTAGGTATAGCTATTTTAAATCTTTTCAAAATGCATGTTTTAGAAGAAATACACTCTTTTATGAAGTGCGTTGTCATATTGCATCAGGCATTTAATAATTCTTATTAAAAATATTTGCTTGAGGCCTTGGAACTGATGATACAATTTGCTCTACTCCCAGATATACAGTATTTGAGCTTTCGTGTCAGAAGCACTGGAAGAATTAGTTACCTATTTATTTCATGGCTTGCTGAAAATCACCAGACCTTAGAACTCTCATGGGATCATGGGACCCTCTCAATTACCACTACTGTTCAAGCTTACCAATGTTTTCTTAAGTCAAATATGCACATATTTTAAATTGCTTTCTAGTTTTAATCAAGATTCCTTCCTATTTATACTGGGGGTTTCAATTCATAGAGCTTCTTTTTGTATTCATTGTGTGTTGTATGGTTGAATCTTACATTTTGAGCTTAAAAAAATTATGCATGTTTATTTGCATGAGATGCTACAGCTGTACAGTATTTTGTGCTCCTCCTTGGTGTTTGAGAGAGTATCAAATGCAGCAGACACTGCTCACAGTCACGGAAGAGAAGCAGAACTTAAAAGCACAACAAAGTCCTCTCTGGAATTGTGAGTTGGGTAGCTTGAAATGCTAACATGCCATCTGTGTTTCAGTGAGGGTTAGCCACTGTTTAAATGATTGTGATTAACAGTCAGAGCTTTATGCACTAACAAGCCAAGTTTGATTATAATTCTTTGGAGAGTAATCATCGCTCTACCCTGCAATTATACACAATGAGTGTTGAATTAGAAGCAAAGGAAAAGAACATGAAATAACTTTCAGACTTGGAAAAGCAGGCTATTGAACACAAATCAGAGGTGAAACAATTGGTGAGAACTGTGATTCAATGTAATATTGGTGGCATAAAATAAAAAGATCTAAAGAAGTGTCAGTTTCAAGAGTTTCTGGGAAAAAATAAGGATCATGTCAAGAACATAATTTAAATCAAAGGGGCAGAAAAGAATAATATAAAGGGGGAAAAAAGCGCAAAAGCCCATGTACACTGGATTTTGCAAAAGAATTGTGATCTGTAGAAAAATTTTGATATTCCTTCATGCCTATTTTTTTTGCCGACAGTGAAGTGATGAATCAACAATTTCACATGTGCCCACGCACAACAGATGTGCTCTTGCCTTTACTTTCAACTTGACCTGAAACTGTAAAAAGCAAGGTTTACAAACTATATAAAGTTCCATCAAGATCTTTGACTCAAGTTTAATTTTGTTAAGAAAGAAGACTACTAATGTCTAAGAGCAGGATTATGGCAGGAAATGAGTCTTATTAACAATGAAGACACAAGGGTTTTTAAAAGGTGAGAGGCAACAAAAATATTCATTATTAAACTAACACAATTCACCTATTTAGCATGTTTAAGAAACAGTTATCAATATCTTAAAATTTTTAATAATTTCTATTCCTTTGTGACAAGCAATCTATTAGCTGATGTTACACCACACAGAAACTAAAAACCGTACATGTAACTCCTAGAAGTGATATGGAATCATGAAAAGATTAGTAAAATATGTTTATCAATTCCCTTCCAAACTCTGAAAGCAAACAGTACAGTCAAACTTGTGTTTGAAGGATTTAGGGAAAGAGTGGAACATTTAGCTTAGGAGAGTGAAAATGATCCTCCAATGGGAGCTCTTGTTCTCAGTCCCAGGGTAGGGCTATTGGGTATTTGACAAATCTGGTTTTCACCCTCATCTTTTGATTCTGTATTTTTCTGCCTCAGGGACAAATCTTGCTGTCTCTGGACTGAGAAAGAAAAGACTGAATAAACAGCAAGTCAGAAAAGAACGGTGTGAGACATGGAGTCTGGTTTGCTACACCCACTGTTAGCAGTGGAGGTGGGACAGGAGAGAATCTCCCTCCCAGATTTGCAACCTCCTCCAGACTTCCTGCCTCTGAGAGAGAGAAATTGCCTCTGATGGCAGCTTCAGGCAAGCCTGACAGCTTGGCCAGAGTGGCTGATTTTTGCAGAGTGCTACTCAAAGCAGCTCCCTGCTCCTCACAGGTCTGGAGCATCCCACACCTTTGTTCCTTGCAGCACCACACAGCTCCCTTCCCT
>VRYO01001463.1:26585505-26608380 GCA_009812075.1 Sialia sialis
GGAGGGAGCTGCCGCAGAGCCCTGGCCAGTTGGGGAGCTGCCACAGAGCTGCTGCCAGGCAGGCGGCGAGCTGGAGCCACTGGTGAGCGGGCGGCGAGCCACTACCGGCTTTACGCAGCCAGCCCGGCTTCACCGCCTTTGCGTGACCAGCCTGCCAAGTTGGCTTCGCCCCCTTCGTGCGGCTTTGCTGGCGAGCTTCCGCTTTTGAGCGGTGCGGGGAGCTGCCAGTGCTGCCGAGCAGGCAGGGAGCTGCAGCAGCCAGCGCCGGGGGCGGGAGTGCTGGGGCCCATGACATGAGGACGGTGTCTGGGGCTGCGTTTAAAGGCCTCGCTGGTCTGTGAAAACTGCAAATTGAGCACCTGACACCAAACCCCACAATTGCGTGATTCTATTACGAACTTGTTACTTTGTTGCACTTGGATCCTTGCTTAAAAAAAAAAAGTGCTGCTTATCAGCCAGTGTGGCTTATTTATGGACAAATTCCGTGGTCTTCCCAGCTACCTGGAAGTGTGGCTTATAACCAGGTGCAGCTTATGAGTGTGAAATTACTGTAGTTTCCCAGAACCACTGCACAAAGAGATACACAGGCATCAGAAGGAAAAAATATTCCAGAGTCATCTGAGATAACTATATCAGGTCATCAAGTGTCACTTATCTTGGAAAAACTACCTATCCAGTTCTGCTGATATTTATCTGCAGGGATAGGTCTGAAATTTTGCAACACTTGTGTCTTAAGGGTGCATAGTATTAACAAGAATTTAAATGTTGCAACTGTAATGAAGGCTGATTTTGAAATACAAACCAAAAGAAATCAACTAATTTTATACATCTGTCAGCTAAAAATTTTTTTAAGTCAAAATATTTGCTCAGTTGATAAGTCTATTTTTTTACAGAATGAACACATTGAAACTAGAAGGTTATCTTTATCTCATTGCACCCATTGGTAGGAATATGAGACTTTTCTTACATGTGAAGAATAGTGCCTTTTTCATGGCCTTTTTCACAATCTCTCTGGTAGTCAACATGATGGTATCTCAGCAACTCTGATCCCTAAGGAGGGTCTGAGGTGTCTGAGATGCATTTTTCATCTTCAGCAGGCTTTACTATGCATTCTTTTTTTCCATTTATCATTATTATTTGCAAGAATCATATGGGATATGCCAGAACTACCAGCACACTTCAAAATTACCAGTACAAGCTCATAAAATAATAGGAAGTTTATCTAGTCTTTCATAAACAGGGATGAAACCTCTTTTTTTCCTTCCTTTTAATGTTTTCAATACTAATGCTCACATTTATTACATGGCCACAGCAGTTCTGACTCTGCACTATGGACTAGGCTCCCATTGATTTCTGCACATTTGGCAGAAGATCTAAGGAGCATCAGTGAGCCATGAAACATTCCTCAGTACCCTAGACAGTCCTGCCAGGGAACTTATGTCAGAAAGGTATTACCCTTGTCACTAGACTGCACACAGAAATGTCTTCCAAAGTGGCCAAATGTTGATGCACACACTCAAAAAAAAAGCCTGGATAAGAATAAAAAAATCAATTGAAGATAACTCAAATTTTCCCAGCAGACAGGGAAACTGAAGAAAAAATGCCTTTCCTTGAGCATAAGAATAATGGTGATCCCATGGTGTTCCAGTTAATTCACTTGATTTGCTTAGAGAAGCCACAGGGAAGATGCCAAGAGGGGAGAAATGTGAGCTTGTTGCAAAGGAAAACATCCTAGTCTCCCTTGTGTACAGCTGTATAGTGGAGCTTCACCTGGATAACCAGACCAGGTGCATAGACACAGACATTCCATCCTATTTCCATAAAAATATGAGAAAGAGTTGATTTGGATTTAATTGTGGAGATTATGAGGTTTTTAGAGCTGCCATGCTAAAATATTAGCCCTTTGCAAACGTGTTTTCCAAAGTAAAAAAGCTTTCCTGAATTACTGCAATTGAAAACCATACTCAATGAAGTTTTATATATTTAAATGTCTATTCTAAAATACTTGGGTTTGTTTGAAAAAATAGAAAAAAATAGATAGATTCATCAGTTCAAAGTAGAGATTTATAAATGTAGGAATAAACTGTTAAATTAATTTGAAAACAAAGATTATAATAATTGGCATTGAAAGTTTTATTTTCAGAGTTTTTCATAATCTATTTAGACCAAAGACAATCCATGTTCATTTTCCAACTAAGGATACAGAGTTGAGTGCACCGCACATAATTTTTCTTTAATTCATTCAGAACATTGCCTACACATGCAGTCAGCAGAACAAATTCTGTTCTAGTGTAGAAAAGGAAGAAAACATTTCAGATATGTATCTCTGAGATAGAAAGCAATTAATCAGAAGGTGTATTAAAAATTTAGAAAATCTTGCCATTTTGGATGTATAAACTGAAAGTGTTAGCTTGACTCTGATAAAGTCTGAAATATTTTAGATTTAGTATCCAAATAATTGTATCCAAAAGAAATAAGAAGGGCAAATTCTGCCTGGAGTTCTGCATTAAGACAAAACCATAGAGTTAGAGGAGCTGTGACTTAAAGCTCTCTTATGGGGAGAGGTGATGTAGGTTAAGAACTCTCAAATACCAGCTATAACTCTACTAGAAATAATCGATTGACATTTTATTCCATGTATCTATTTTTTGTACTGTGTTTATCTTAAAGCCATCAGTTAGATCCCAAACAGGCTCAAGTTTACATTGTAAACATCCCATCGTTATTGGCTTAGGAAAACGCAGTTGAAGTGCAGTAATCAATGTCTGAAAGAGACCCTCGCTACAAATAATACTGTGCCTATATTTTTCAGATGTGTTTGTATCAATACTTTGAGGTTAATAAAAGTGTGCAGAATTTTCCTCAAAGAAAGCTGTATTCATGTCTTTGCTCTGGGAATATATTTGCAGAAATTGAACTCTGCTATTTTATGAGCTTCAGAAATAAAATATGCATAAAATTAAATGCACCTACCCAGGCAAAATTCTGCATTCTTGCATAGAGACATTTGATAAGTGAATCCATTTTCTCCATGTCACTTTTGAAGAGGACAGCATTTTCTTTTATTGTGTGAATGAAAGAATAAAGCACGTAGAAATTTTCCTAGCCAGATTCTACCATTGTACTTTGCATCATTAATTGGATGCTAGTGGAAAGAAGTACCCATTCAAACTCCTTGCCTGAAGATATTAGAAAGATATTACCATTTAAAACCTAATTATGGTCTCAGACCAATCCTCTGTCCTGTTTCAGAACCTTATGCCAATGGAAATTGGATGGGAGAAACACTGACCATCAATCAGATAAGATGAAAAAAAAAAAAAGTCTCCATTCAAAGGAATCTTCAGATATTATGTTAATTTACTGATGATCAAATAGAAAGTCTCTAACAACAATGTCCTAACATATTTCACAGTGGAAATCCACTAGACTTGAAGTTGGCAACAGAAAATGCCCAGTTTGATCTGCTTATCTTTGTACAAGTTCAAGTGAGGGTGTCTCTCATGGTTCAGTATGCTGGCTTCTTCTGTATGGATCAGTAAATCATAGAGAAAGAACCATTTAATGCATAGCATATATTTAAAGTCGTTCCACTAGAGTCATTAAACCCCTCCCAAAAATGATAGAAAGAGAACTGTGTATAAAGAGAAAATCAAACGAAGGTGGTACAGACCTTGCTTTTGGGAATCATCACATTTAGAATTAAGGTGAGCATCCAGGGCATAGCATCCCACCCAGCACAGCCACAGGCATGCTGTAAAACCTGCACCTCAAATGCTCCCAGTCCTCGAGAGGACTAGCATTTCTGCAGCTGGGAGCACATCCTCCCCTTGGGCATTACAGGACAGGAATGTTAAAGGTAGTGTAAGCTCCCTAGCTATTGTCTAGGTTTTCTCCATGTGACTGACAACCAGATGAGATAATCTTTAATTTCTGGTTCAAGTTTCTGTGTATTAGTGTTTGCTTACAGAGCAGTTGCAATGAAATAAAGCACATAGTGTCTCCTCTTCACTTTTTCTGTCTTTTTTCTTTAAATAAGTTCCAGTTCCTTTCCAGCTCACACCTTTTGCTTCCACCACTGATGAAGAGGCAACAAACAATTCTAATTCCCAAAATCAAATGTCAGGCTAAAATGTGCTTCCAGATGAATTCACCCTAATTCTTATTAATTTAAAATAGTTTAGTTAAATTCCAAATGGTTTCTTCCTTTTTAAAATATATTAAACAAAATGTCACTGCACACCAAAATCTCTCTCTCTCCCATACATACACACACACAGACCCACATGAATATCACTGGCTATAAACTGTGTACAATAGAGACACAATAAATATAAATATAGATTATTTTTCGATGATATATTTTCTTTTTCTAAAAGACTAGTCTGACTTACTAATATATTTTATTTGAAATCATAAATGACTTCTATCCACTGATCTAAATTAAATCAATATTGTAGAGATAGTGCTACAAGTAAATGTATAATGAGGAATAGTGCAGGTTGAACAAAAGCAAGTTTGAAATATTCATCATATAAGGGAATCATTATTCTATTTCACATTCTAAGAGTAATTGACACTGTAATACAAATGTCTTTAAGAGTTGTGCTCAGAAAATAGATCTTTGGAACAATGATAAACCATCTTTGCTACCACTCAGAAATTACATGATATGCAGCAAGTGTATTCTGTTATGGATGCAGCAATAATCTATTAATTTCACCCATTTATTTTCATTCTTTTCATAGGACCCTGCAAGACTCACAAAACCAGACCTATCTGATTCCCAAGATCTGAGACAGCATGAAAGGTTAGATTATACCAATACCCACAGGCAAATCCAAAAATGCCTCAATAGTCCTGACCTCAGAAGGTTTCCGTATTGTCAGCTCTCTCTAACACTTTTCAGCACACTTTGGAACAAAGACACTGCAAATGAAAACAGTCTTTTGAGATCATGAAGAGAGAAGTTTAGATGAACAAAGAGAACATAAATATTAATTTAATTTTTGAAGAGATGTATGTTAGATTGACCTCTGAGGCTGAAGCCTCCCTTTTCTGCAGTTTACACAGAATACTGACAGTTTTTCTTACATCTGTCTTTTAGCATCATCAGGCCCTGATCCTTCAGCCTAATTGGTTTCCCCAACTCCTGATTAGGCACAGGGATGAGAAGTTCTCCATGTGCAGAGTGGAACCACAGGAGCAGCCCTGGTGCCGGTGGGCACCTGAAACAGAGGGGGAAGCAGCAGAAGGCTCCAAGCTGCAATCCTTTGAGAGCACCCTTGTTTATTGTCCACAAAGCAGTAGCAAGTCAAGCACAAAATACATGGCAATGGTCCCCAGAGGCTCTCCAAGGTCCAGTCATGCAGGACAGAAGGTCACACTTTCCCCTTGGATTCCAATCTTGTTTTTCCCTCTTGCTCCGGCAGCTAAATGGGCAGCCAGGATGGTTTAAATGCCTTAGTGGCTGTGTTTACTTCTCACCACAATGTTTGCATAAACCAAACAGAGAGAAACTGAAATTCAGTGGCATTTTTGATTGTGGGAAGATAAAGAATGTGAAGCTCCAAATGATCATGGCACACATCTTAATGACCATAAAATTAGGGCTTTATTCCTACAGCTAAAAGACTATAGAATATAAATACAAAGGGTTTTCCCAAAATAATAACCAAAAACATTTTCAATCTAGGTATTCTGTGTGGCAGCTGATTTATTAGGGTACTTTACTCAACCCCCAGCAATATTTATCTGATTAGACCATTGCCAAAATATGAAACAATACAGAATTCAGAGCTCAGAACCACCTGTTTTTCTATCTGTTACTATGCAACCTTCTACTATGAATACACCAAAAGAAATAACAACAAATTTTAAAGCCTGTCAGCCTCACAGTACTTTTTCCCCCTTCCAATTTTCATGTTTCTTTAAAAGCAGTAACAAATTGAGGACCACCCTTTGGATCTGGCCCAGAGTCAAATGACTTAGAAAACAGGATCTAAAACTGATAGATGAGTTTTGATTCAAAGCTGCAGTAGAAAAATCCCATCCTGCATTCTAAACACATTCTCTCCTTGGCTTAAAAGGCTATTGCTCATATTAGCCGAGAAACAGTCTTGAGAAAGCTTTTTAACTTATGACTTCTCTAGAGTAACATATAGAGTAACAAATTACAAAACAACCCATTTTGGTGCCGCAGTGCCCCTGTGGTACCCCATCAGAAGGCATGGGGAGCGCACAGGAGAGTGAGTGCTTAGCTGAAGAGACAGAGTAGGTGGTGCTTATTTCTACACCAGCCTAGCTGTGATCCAGAATTCACACGAATCTGGCACCAGGAGGCAAGCCCACGCTGAGGGGTGTATGCAAGGCAAGTGTAACAGGGAAGATATTGTCAAACATGCATCCAGATTATAGACAAGCCTCAAGGGCAGCATACTAAACCATACAATCATGTAACTTGTAGGCTGAAGAAATATCTTGCAGACTAATAATCATTTCTTGCAACTACACAAGTACAGGTAAATCAAAGATGTTTTGTCAGCCCAATTACTTCCAATTTAATTATTACAGTTTATTCCTCATAATGACAGAACTGAAGCTGATATGTACAGTTATCCATTTTTCTGGTGTTTAACTCTGACTTTCTGTGTGTTGCTTTGGTGACTCATCATCTCCTAAATCTCTTTATGTCTCAAAGCCTGCTGGTGGTCTGTGAAGTTTTTCCTTTGGTCCAGAGCTGCCCTTGCCTGTGCAGCTAAGTCACTCACCTCCAGCAGCTCAGGAGCAGAGCTATTAAATCAGCTGGAGGACCAGCAGGACCAATAATCTAATTAGCACTAGCAGCCTAAAATCCAGATTACAGTTTCAGTACATCAGTACTGAAATGAAGCTTGACCACCTGGCCACCATTACAGTGCAGGAAGTATCCAAGTCCATGACTCATTGTAGGGATTATTCTTCAAATATAAAATACCTAGAATGTTCTTTAGCTGATACAGCAGCCAACACTTTATCATCATAAAGAGTTACCAAGTGCATAGACATGACCAAAAAGGAAGAATGTGGTCCTAGAAATCAAGGTTTACTATTCTCTCTATGCTTTTCTTTTGTGGACAAATAATTTTCATTATGTTTTTGCATCAACAATTGTTGTTTGAGTCAACAATGTCCTAAAGCATGAATCAGGAATATGGAAGAATCTTTTAATGTTTTGGTATTTTACTACTTTAGATTTGCTCTGCACCACCTTGACTTTACTTTCATGGCTGCTCTAAATTTCATTGCTCCTCAAAGGTACTACAATACTGGGAAAGAGCACCCATATAGAATCATGGAATCATGCAATGCTTTAGATTGGAAGGGACCTTGAAATGCCACCTAGTCCAATCACCCCAGCCACACACTGGACCATTTACTAATATATGAGGTTTCTCAAAGCCCCATCCAACCCAGTCTTGAACAAGTCCTCTCGTCACATGGCATTCATTACTTCTGTCAGCATTCTGTTCCGCTGTCTTACAACACACAAGTAAAAATTGTCTTCTAAATGTTCAGTATAATCCATGTTACTGTTCCCAGGCTGCTTTTGCCCACATCCTCAGAATACAGAACTGGACCTAGCTGCTTCATCTTCTCCCTCCATATTGCAGAAACTAAGCAGCAGATGCATCCTTGCAGCTACCTATTTGTGTGCTTTTATCTGGTAATATGGCACATAGCAAGGAAAATTCTGATTGGAATACTGGTGCATACATTTGTTCTCATGCAATATTCATGTCTAGCAGCAGACAGCTGAGAGAAAGGGGAGTAGGATAGGCTGTTTTAGTGGAAATCTTTTACAGGTAGAAAAAGCATTGCTCTAAGCAAAGTTGGAAAGGTCAGGCTAATGCTGAGACAGGTTGCCTTGCAGGGAACAACCCCTTCTTTGTGTAACTGGTAAAGGAGAAGGGTAGCTACATTCAGTCTGCAGGAAACCACTTATCAAATAGGTCAAAGAATATATATTTCAGAAGTTAGACTATTGTCTATAATGGGAGCAGTTTCACTTTATAATAAACAGGAGCTTGATGTTCACAGAAATGCTGTCAGAATTGCCCTTTAGAACATTGATCCAGTGCTGGTAAACATCAGAAATTGGACAGAAAGCTTGCTGCAAGTACAAGCCATGGATATTAGGTAGCTGACTTGTAGTGAAAACAAAATAACAGGAATAAAACAAGTTTGATGAACTCGTATTGCCAAATATTTTTTCTCAGTAATACAGCACCTGCAAACAATATGCATTGCTGCTCATAAGGAAAAACTCATTTTGATAATCTAAATATTTGCCTGCTAGTCCCAACTGATTTGTCAGTGCTAATGTGCTAGGAATGGTAATGCAACGATTTTGAACAGTTTTCTGCTTCCTTTGATATTCCAAGTGTCTCAATTGCTGTCCCTGAACAAGAAAATCACATAATTACTTCTGCAAAGAGACTTGTCATAATCTAATCTAATAATAATAATAATAATAATAATAATAATAATAATAATCTAATGTTTAGTATGGATCTCTTCTTTCTTTAGAATGTGAACCCTGAAATGTTAAACTCAGTATGAAACAGCCAATAAATGCACAGATTTTCAATAAAACTTGTCTTGGTCTGATAAAATCATAGCATGCTAGCAGTCCTCTTAGGTAGATAAATGTGAATGTGAAAGCTGAACAGTGCAGATTTCCTACAGAGTTTTTCATTTGCATCAGTTACCTCAAATTCTCCATTCAAATTATTTGGTTTCTTATATGAAATCAACAAACACAATCTGTCCAATTTCTCAGCACCAGTTTTCGGTTTTTTCTCTACTTTCTCCTTCAAAGCTATTCATCTCCCACAAACTACTGAGCCTCAGGAGACCAAAATGTGATACAGCAAGTGAACTTTCTTGTTGTAAGGAAAATTATTCACATAACAGATAAAAATCTAGACAATAAAGAGCTTGAGATAAGAGTAATTTCTTTATAACATCAATTTTTGCCCATGATTCAGCAGTTAGCAATAAGATAAAACCAGACAAAAATCAGTACAGCTTCATGGAATACATGGGATATGGTAAAGCAGGATTGAGAAATCTAAACTGAAAGGGAACAAGAATCCCCAAATATTAAAGATTACATTCTGTTCATCAAAAAATGAAAAATTCATCAGCAAATCCTGCACAGGCAGATGTTTTTGCTAGCTTTATCTCAAGTTTGAAGAATTGCTGGTTAGAGTTATGTTAAAATTAGTTTGCCACAGCTCACATTCATACCTTGAAGGCGAGGGAAACTGCACAGCTCTCACTCCTCTATCCTGGCTCCTTCATCCCTTCCTTCCCTCCAAACCATCCCTGCCTTGTGCTGCCTGCAGGCTGCCCCCAGCGATGAGGTACAGGTGGACATGAAATGCAGCACAGCAGGGCAGCTGCTGTCAACTGAGGCTTCCTGAACCTTTTTGTCTGTGCTTGAGACATCTTGGGTGTTGTGGAGGAAAAAAAACTCTCAAAAAACAATGCTGTCTTTGAGAAGCAGGAAGTTGCAAGTCAAGGATGTCTTTCCCAAACTACCTTTGAAGCAGAGTGCTCTGTACAGAAACCTATTTCTCTAAAGAAAAGAGATGGCACTGACAACTGCCTTTGATGGATGACACTGAAATGTAACACCACTGGAGACCAGAAAACCTCTGCTGATTTCTTCTGAAGCCACAAGCATAGAAATTGGTGTGCTCTTTGAAAAGAGGTGTATCCTACACAGCCATCTTTCATTTCTCTATCCACCCATTCCTTAGCTAGTGCAGAGATTAATAGTAAATTTAGAAGCAAGCTTGCTTGGTTCAATCTAGTTTTCCTGGTAGAGACAGAAAAATGGTCACTGTGAAAAGATGGATATGGAAGAGAAAAGTGAAGCAGCAGCAGTTTAGTTAAAACTAAGGTGACTGAAATAGGAGAGGGAGCAACAGCAATCAAAATTTGCTGAGCCCTCTGAAAAAAAAATGAGATATTTAAGCCATGTAAATTATTATGTGGTTTGGGTAGACTTTCCTTGCTCTCCTGGTTGGATGCTTACTCCTTCCTTCTTTTTACTCTACATTCCCTGTCGTGTACGCAACCTTTGTTGTGTGCACACAGCCAGACAAGTCAAAGAGATTACTGTGATTCACTTGCAGCCCCTTTTACAGATAAAAACAAGTCCCGTACTTATCTAGTGCGTTTAGATCAAAAGTCTCTTGTGCAAACTGACTCTTACTTTATGAACTCCTCTGCACAAGCAGTCTCATTTTAGATCATCCAAGGCACTGCCAGAGTATGCCTCCCCAAAATTCAGAGGCAAAAAGGGTATAAAAATATCTTAAAAAATTAACCTGTTGAAAGCAAGTGATGGCATGAGTAAAACAGAGGTAGGTCTGCTCATAAGAAGGGAGGAAACAATCACATGAATCACACACAAATTCACTTAATGATAAAATAAAAGAATTTTGCTTAAACCAGGAAAGCAAGATTGAGGTTTTTGCAAATAATTAAAATATGACCTTGATCCTCAGTGGTACTTAGATATTCATCTTCCATTGGCAGTCTAAATTACCACGTGGCAACTTTATTAGAAAAACAACACGGCTCACAAATTGCCAAACATATATCTCTGAATACCTTTTAGAATTAGCTTTTATGCTTGAGTGAACTAAGTAGTAGTTGATTTTTTTGAGAAATATAAATATTCATGAAAACTGATGATTCTTTAAAATCCCATCAACCAATAAAATACAGCAGCACTCTAAATGTCACCAGTTGCAGTTCACACCTTCCTTGTCTAGAAGAATCAATGCCTGTAAGCAGAATAATCAGGGAGAGCAGAAATATCTATGTAATTGCAAAAAAAAAAAAAAGCAAAAAGCAAAAAATAAATTTACCTCACCCCAAGGGTCTGATCCTAGCAAGTCATACATAGGAGTATTTTTATTTTATTCTGAGTAGAGACAATGAATAACTTTACTATAGCAAATATTCCCAGGCTAGTGTTTCAAGGATTAATTCCCAAATCTATGAAGACACCATGGTAAAAGCTCAGGTAGAGTTGTTCTCTACATTTATATAATTTACTTTTGAATACAATTACATAAAAATAAGCAATTTACCATTAAACCTATGCTGGGAAATTGAAATAATTGCTAGGGTATTTTTCCTCCATCAGTTATAGAAAAAAGCAATCTGAAATTGAGTAAAAAGGGAGACATAATATGAACTGTAGGTGTTGTGAAAACTGTTCAGTGAAAATTAAAATACTAGTTTGTGCTGCAGCCATAAATTACTAAACTAATTATCTAGTAGCAGGCATAACCGAATCATTCAAAGGGGTAATTAGCAATCAGACATAATGAGTACTGCTACTATTTCTTGTCATACTGTATTTAGCTTCTGTGCAGCCTAGAGGAACTGAATTATTTCCTACCCTTCTTGGAGGGCATTACTGCTATATTGAGTGCATCAGCCCATATTATTACTCCCAGTAGTTTAATTCTTCACTGGACTGCACAATTCTGGTTTTTCCTGTCAAAGTTTTCCCTGATCTCCTGGGTCCTTTTAAGCAGGTATCATCCTCAGAATTTCTTCCTTGGCCTTAGTTTACATGTAAACGACAATGTAATCAAATTACATGGCTCTTTTGTAATCTTTATTGTATTGCTGCTCCTGAACATATGCTGCATCCTAGAGATCATGTTTTCTATAGTTCTTGGACTTTACACACAGTATACATGGAGTCCTTAATAAAAACTACATATCCAGAGACTGTTGAGGAAAGTTTGACTGATAATGACTTTTAAGATAAGGAGGTGCAAACCCACATACTCTGTTGTCCTAAAGTATGTTTGGAGAATCCAGCTCTGTTTTTTTTTCTAGTGAGTTCAACATCCACATTTGGCAACAAGGAATAAAAACATAAAAAAGCAAGGGTTGCTTTTATCTGGGAAAAATATAGCACAGAACATCAATATTCCTCACTTAGTACATTCAGTTTTGGATCTGTTTTAACTTTGTCTTTGAATGTGAAAATTTATTTTCAGAATCATAGAACTACAGAATATGCTGAGATGGAGGGGACCCATCACCAAGTCCACATCCTGGCCGTGCACAGGAAACCCTAAGAAACCCACCACAAGCCTGAGAGTGTTGTCTAAACACCTCTTGAACGGAAGGTTTTTGCTGTTACCACTTCCATGGGGAGCCTGTTCCAGTGCTCTGTACTTTCTCCCCCACTTCCCCTTGTGCGGATGTTGAAGACTAAGAGGAGGTCTCCCCTCAATCTTTTCTCTTAGCTGTACAGCCCAAGTGACCTCACATCTTGTTGTCACAAGCTTCACATTACTGTTGGCCTCTCAATTTGCTCGGTTTTTGTACATGCACTTCTACAAGAATATATCACAGATAATATCAATAGGACATGTCTTTAGGAAAGTCACATTCTGCCAATGTCCTTGTCTTTTTGCAGCACAAGTCAAAGACCATCTGGGAGTGCTGATCACTTATAAAACCCAGTGGAAGCAGAATTCTGTAGTGAAGGAAATGGTACACCGATACGAAAACTCCAGAGCTTCAAATATTATAATTTTACATATTATGTTATTATTAGATATAATGCTAAATAATATTTAAAAAGTAATTAATTATCAAAGATCAAGTTTTCTATTATGATCTGAAGCAAATTTAATCAAGCCCTGGAACAACTATCAAAGGTTCTACCTGATTTTAAAGTTTTTATGGAGTGACCAAGTCCTTACTTGTAGGGGTCTGGTCTGATACCAAGCTGCCAAGGTTGAATTCCTTGCTATGAGCTGAAAAGATGGGAGCATTATAGAAATAACTGGAACTATTTTCCAGAAGATATTTCTACATTAAATATAGTTTAACTCCAATAAATACAGTATATCTCACATATTAGCATGAGTATACCCTACTTCCTTACACAAAATATTTTTTACCATTTTGAAACAAGTTTGCTGCTGTGGTGGAAGGAAATGGATAATTGCAAGGCAGGGTTATTGACCAGCCTGACTGTAGATGGGCTCTTTATAACATCAGATATTGCTTGCTTAATTTTGTGCTCCTACAAAGACCAGTATTTGGCAAATAATCATTTTATCCACATTCACACAAACAGAATAACAAAATTTAGTGCCAAATTACCATCCCTGGCTGAACAATCACTTACTGCAGCACTAGGGCTGCTCCATTTAAAAAACAGACCAGAGATTTTATGAGTTGCATCTACTTTTTAATCAGTATCCATGTAGAAGTAGTACTCCACTCTGAATAAAGTGTTTACTTGAACCAAAACCGTAGTTTGCTCCATTGGTTTTCAGACTATGTTACTTTTATCTAAAAAGAATCCCACCCTTAAGAAACTGCTCAGCCTGAAACATCTACATATGCATATTAGCTGGTAAGTTGAAAAGAGTTTTTTGCATTTTCTTTTTGGTCAAGAACTCCTGCAGAGGCATTTTATGCACACTAAAGTCTTCAGGAGTTTTGGCAGCAGCTTCCTTGGGCTGTAACTACGGGTTACATGGCTTTTGACTGTAGATTTACATCGCTTTTTACATTTAAATAGCTCCTAAGATGCTAAGATACCCCAGTCCTGAAAACCTTCATAAAAGCTATGAAGATATATGGATAGAATTCAAAATAAACCAGATTATTATCTTTATGAAACAAATACACTGCATTTCAGAAAACCCATGGTTTGATTGTTATTAGCCATGGAAAGAGGGAACTTTGAATTCACATAATTCTCCTTCAAACAATTAAAGTATTTTTAGCAGATTGCTGTAGCAAGGCATTGCAATAAATAAACCAGCTTTAGAAATGTAAACTAATAAATTTTTATTTGTAATAATTCTGAGTTCCATATTGCCGTGCACATCTTCAAGTAACATTATGAATTCAACCTCACTTGCACATTTTTGTTGCATTTCCCTAGCACACACATTTTGCTTGCTGTTATACAGCAATAAGGTAGAATTAGTAAACTATTAGATCAAGGCTGAGGCCCGGAAAGAAGGTTTAATGGATCACAGTTGAAATTTGTGATTATACCTTACTAGGTCTCCTCATGGGACAGTTTTTGGAATTTATACAGCCATAAAAGTCAAGCCTTTATTCTCATCACAATCTCACTTTATGTCATTCTTCTATGGAATAATTTAGCATTCTTATTTGAAGTCAAAAAGTCACTTTAAAACCCAATATCCTTTCAAGAAATGTGAAGATCTCTGTTTTCTATTTTATTCATCCACTCACTTCAGTCTGCCTTCTCTTTTTGTTATCAAAGGAGGAATTAGGGAATTTTTATTCAAAATGCACATCACACAGATGGGTTAAAGCTTTTCCACTTTGATCTTATAAAAACCTCTGCAACTTCTTGATCAAAGAACTCCTTCCTAAGATCTGAGTTGTGCACCCATGGCTGTTTCACTGAAATTGGTAAGAATAGGACTGTTCCCAGGGGCATATCTTGCAAGGCTGGCCTTGAAGAAATGCAGGTAGGAACTAATGTCCCCTAACTGCATTCATATTTCCCCTTTCCTGGCAGTGGCTTCCTCATTAACAAGCTTTCCTTGTCTCAAATAGCGGATATTTCTACTATGTAATATCTACATGTCTTCACATTCTGCAAGCATGAAGATTTAATCAGTCTTTATCTTAATTTACTCTCCACATTTGCTATTAGAATTAGTTTCATTTCAGTCAAGTGATAGTAGAGCTCATACCTGACAGCTGTGACACAACATATTATTAATCAATAAATATTTTTCCCCCACTTTAATTTCTTTATTTACAAAAGTCAGTCTTAGATGTATTAAGAAGAAACATTACTTGCAATAAAAATTTGGACAAATAGTGTCCTGAAAAAAAGATTGAAAAGGTATCATAAGTGTACCTTTTTACAAAATATGTACAGTAATTTCACACTCATAAGCCACACCTGGTTATAAGCCGCACTTCCATGTAGCCGGGAAGACATGGAATTTGTCCATAAATAAGCCACACCGGGTGATAAGCAGCACTGTTTTTTTTTTTTTGAAACGAGGGTCCATGTTCAACAAAGTAACAAGTTAGTAACAGAATCGCACAATTGCAGGGTTTGCTGTCAGGTGCTCAATTTGCAAACAGTTTTCACAGACTGGTGAAGCCTTTAAATGCAGCCCCAGGCGTCCTCCCTGTGCTGCGGGCCTCGGCACTCCTGCCCCTGGCGCTGGCTGCCACAGCTCCCTGCCTGCTTGGCAGCGGCAGGGATTTCCTGCACCGCTCAAAAGCGGCGGCTCACCACGTCGCTATGCAAAGCCGGCGGCGTCTGGGTGGGCCGGCTGCGTGAAGCCAGCAGTGGCTTGATGTGCAAAGCTGGCGGCAGCTCGCTGCCCGCTCACCAGTGACTCCGGCTCGCCGCCCACCTGACAGCTGCTCTACGGCAGCTCCCTCCCTGCCTGGCTCGCACTTCCAGTTGGCATTTCACTGGAATTTGTCCATAAATAAGCCGCATCTGGTGATTAGCTGCACTTCTGAGATCGGCTTGATTCTTCAGAGAAACAAGTGGGGCTTATCAGTGTGAAATTACTGTACATGCAAAAATCCACAAAAGTTAAGGTTTTTTTAATGTTCTAACTATCTTAGCAGAAACAAGTTAAATTTAGAAATTTCTAGAATGTGAAAATGTATGAGTTTTAGTTCTGGTTCTACCTTTGTGATTTCAACTGTGCTGTGTTACGCTTGACCTATGCCTCGGCATCCAGCCTGGTCCTGCCAGCAAGACACTCTCTCTTAATTGTTCTGTTGCCTGTGGCATCTCCTAATCCTGGAAATCATCAAATTACTATGGTTTATTGTACTCTAGGTACGTCTTTGTATAAAGCAACTGGAGAGGGTATAAACGGAAGTAAATGTTTCTTCTTAAATATTGTTCCTAAGCATGAACTTCCTTTTATATACTATCATTTCAAGCACAGCTATAGCCTTTATTCAAATATCAAATTGAACTTTGAGATTCATTAAAGCTGAACAAAACAAATGCTTCTTCTTTTTTTTGCACAGTGCTAGTCCAGCAGTTTTTGGTTCTAACCTGATATAGAATCAGGCTAAATTTCATGTTAAAACAACAATATCTCTTTCCACATCCTATGTCACCATAATTACAGCAAAATATCACTGTGATAAAACCATCTGTCTCCACTTCCACAGCTATTGTCTAACGAGTCTTTAAATGTTATTTCAGCCACTGACCACACAGGTGAGTTGGTTCCAGGCATTTAACTGTGTTTTACATAAATATGCAAAACTCGGGTGATGAGTTGCTCAACCTTTCATTGAGAACAAATTTATGTTCTTGGGTGTTTCAACATCCAAGGGGTTTGGATAGTTGAAACCTGTGATTACTTTGCTCTAAGAGCAGCATAAAAAAACTTATGGGAGCAATCTTGGAAGTGTAATTCCTTCTAAGTGAAGTTCCCACTGGTCACCTTTGTGGGAAAAAAAAGAAGGCACAATTGGTGTCTTTTGAAATGTAACTAGTCCTGTCCTATTGTTTCTGATAGCAGGAAATGCAGTGGAAAAAAACACACTCTGAAGAGGATGGAAGTGTTTTGGAGGCCTTGTGCTATCCTGTACCTGGAATCATACATTACATATAGCTACAAAGGAAAGGTTTTGCAGAACAGAATTCAGATGAAAGAACCACTAATTACAGTAATATCACGACTATAAGGCGCACTGGACTATAAGGTGCACTTCTGGGTTCTTGGAATCTTCCGTACTTTGTCCGTATATAAGGCACACTGGACTATAAGGCACACTTTCCACCCCGCCTCCCCCAGTGAGGATCTGTGCTCAACAAAGCAATTAATTAATAATGGAATTGGGTGATCTCAGGGCTGCTGCGGGCTCACGCTTCCAGTTTGGCAAATTTACGAACTTTGTCCATATATAAGGTGCACTGGACTATAAGGAGCACTTCCAGGTTTTGATCAAAATTTTAGTCAAAAGTGTGTGTGAAATTGCTGCAACTGTTTAGATTAAAAAAACCTGGCATAATATAATGTGTTCTTGGAAAAGTAACTTAACTACTTTGATGACTGGCAGATTATAAGAAGCATTATAAGAAGCATTATAAAAAGCATTTGAAAAGTTTCTGTAGAATTTTTTTCTAAATGTCATCAGGTTTTATTCTTTATTTAAATCTTCATTTCACATCTAATGTATCTTCCAGCAAAGCAAGATCATGAAAGGAACAATAGAAGGTGTGTAAAGAAACAAATTTTTTAGAAGCATCTGCATTCCTAAGTCCCCCCATGGACTAAACTTAGCCATATGATTGCAACTGAAAGCAGAATTGCTCTCAGGTTTTAAATGTGTGGTTCAACTGACAAATACGGAAGGCAGAAATTATGACCTCAGATATGCTTCAGCACCTGGAGCCCAGTACATGCTTAAAGACAGAATTTGCCTTTAAAAAGTGAAATTAGAGTGCACAGTACCACAACTGTATCTAGTAAATTAGAATCAAGATTGTTAATGTGAAATATTTTTAGTATAAATATATATTGCATATTATGTGAAATCCAACAAAAGCTTTGCTCCAGTTGTCTAGACAAAGCTGATAAATTTTCTTTCCCATTTTGGAACTAAGAATACTTTATATACACTAAGGTGTATATATTTCAAGTTAGTAAAGACAGATTATGGATTAACTTTTCAGATATGGAGCATAGTAGCTTTCGAATCTATAGTTAACCATTGCTCTCTGTGTTACTTTTACACTGTAAAAGTATAAACAGCTTGAAATATAATTCATTTTTCCAATGTATTTTTTTGAAAAAAATTCTCACTAAGAAGTATCAAAATCACCCCCATACCATCAAACTTTTTTGCTGTCAGCATCAGAACACTAGGCTTGTTATGCAAAAAACTCTGAAGTTTCTATCTTTGCATCCCTCAAGCACTCAGTATATTCTTTTCTAGGGTGCTTTAAAAATCTTAATAGGTTGAAATCTACTGCATTTAGAAATGAAGATTCATGTTCCATATAAAACCTTATTTCATTTTTTTTCAAGTGCTGCATAAATAAGAATACATAGCTGCTATTTGTACTCAATTTGCAGAAAGAAACAGAAAAGCTTACATGAAGAATCTACTTACTGTCATTTTATGATTTTATGACACTGCATTTTCTTAGAGCACAGCTAAATCCCACTCCAAATGCAACTATTGCTATTATCTAAAACATGATGAGGGCAGCATGGCACCAAAGATTGTCATCTACTTTCTCAAGTTCAACATTTGCCGGCACTTTCATTTGGCTGAACAAAAATGTTGTAATGTATCCAGTGTCTCATAACAGCATGCAGATACATCAGACACAGCAGGAAAGCTCAGTATACTTCATTAAACTGTTGTCTTTCAGTACCATTTCCAGCTTTAAAATACTTCAAATATAACATCTTCGTGTAAATTTTCTATTTCAAAATGGATGATCTCAATTAAAAATAAACAAAAATCCTTTAATGTCTTAACTCTGATTATAGTCTGAGTTCACAACACTCTTCAGGTTTTAATAAGTAAATATTCAGTTTGTAAATATTTGTAATAAATACAACGCAAAGACAGGAATTAAGTTAGTAACCTGCTAAATATAAGTATTGTATCCTTATTAATTAAAAACCTGCAATTCTCAAAGTGCTAATAGAAATATTAAGAGGAAAACAATATGGTAAAACCTAGGAAAAGTAAGGGTTTTTTTTTGTTGTTTGGGGCTTTTTTTTGCTTATTCCGTAAAAGAGAAGGTGGAATTGCAGTTAAAGTCTTAGCACGTAAAAAAGCACATCCCTAAAGGGAGATTTGTTCTCTGTTAATTTTACTGGAAGTTTTCACTTACAAATGGGACCAGAAATATCAAGCTTCCTGTGCTAGGGAGTTTGATAAATCTCCTTTTTCAAAGAATTAGACAAAATCAGAAAAATATTCACAGAAATGTTATTGAATAGCTTTGAGCTACTGACATGTACATCAATTTAGCAATTCTTGCTGTAGTTACACTTTTCAGTGGCTGCCAGCCTCCATGGGATCTATGGCTTCCCTGGGTAGGTTCAGCAAAAACTTATCAGAAATTTGCTGCACCAACATTTCCATTATAGAGCTTCTTACCATATCTCTGCCTTCTCTTTATACTGAGAGCATTCCAGAGGGGATCAAAGCTTGCACAAGGAAGCTATTTTCAGGGAAGCAGTCTCCAAGACAGTAAGGCTTGCTGGCAGAGATAGCAGTCTTGTATCTGATATAACATGTCTGGCATGGGCAAACATCATGGTGTGAAAGCTTCTGGAGACAAGTGTTGTAATAGCTGTCTGCAGCACTGACTGCTGACAGAAAAACAATACAAAAGGAAGAAAAATCCAAATATTTTCCTAACTAAATAATCAAAGATGAACAGAGGGTTATTATTATTTTATTAATGGAGTTAGATTATCCTAAAAATACCAGACAACATCTCTCTTGGAAAGCTATATTGCTAGCTCAATTCTGATAAGGGAAAAGTGTTCAGTTTTCTTCCCCAAAGGAAAAAAGCATTTGTATATAATTTGACCTACAAGAAGTTTTAAAAATCATGGATTGTCTACTTGTCCTTCACCATAACTTCAGAATCTTGTCTCCAGTGGACACTTCAAAGCTTGTTATAATAGCTCTTAGTGTAGTTTTAGAAGAGAACAGCTAAAGAGTTGCTATTATTAGAACATGGGTTTAATTTTGCAGAAAGTTTAAGTATTGGATACATTAACCTGAAACATTAACCTGAAGCAGATGATACATTAAAAAGCCCAGATCGTTGCCCCCGGCAATTCTAGAATTGAAAAAATCTTTATTAAAAATGATGTATCAATGCGATTTTGGTTTGTAAGAACTGAGAAATTAGTGAAAAATTCATATATCTATGAACTTTAATTACAGAACTGGGAATTGATATGCATAAAATATAGACACATTTGCAGAACATTTTTCTGAGAAAAATTCATCTGCACTCCATCCCTACATACACAAACAAACAAACTTTTTTATAAACTTAGTACTGAAGCCTTCTACAAGTTTCAGTTTTGGTGGTTGCTTGGTTTTGGGATTTTTAACTTTTATTTACTTTTTATAACTAACTAATATGTGGGAAATTTCAAAGGAATAAATAATCTAATAAGCGCTGAGAATCTACTGAAGAATTCACCTCAAAATTGCTGCTTTAATTTTCTGTCTATGTACAAATCACTATAGTTTAATTGAAATAGATGGAAAGGTAGAAATAAGAGTAATACCTACAAAAAATAATGCACCAACCACAATTGTCAGAAGCTTGTCCCTCAAAAATATTCAAATCATTGAACATTAGATATGCACTGTTTATTATTAAGTGACTACATTTGAATTATTGAAATCTTTCTCCTTTCATAAGCCATTAATCACAATTTTGTTTACCGAAAATTTCACTGTTTTTTTAGGTCTCATGGCTGAACGGAAATATTCGAAAGTTGAAACTTTGGAAAAAATAGGAGTTGAAAGCTTCACAGTTTGAAAATACATAGTATTTTGAGTGTTGAAATCAGGCAAAGTTGCAGTTTTTCCTCACATGGATTGATTTTTCTGGTCCTCTATTCAGTACAGCACACACATCACTCATGAATGGGGGGGACATTCAAGGTCTAAATCCTGTTAAGGATGACCTACAGGGATTTTCTTACTCCTTGATCTGTTTTATTCATAATTTTACACAAAACCCAAATGGTTCATCTAAAATTTCCAGTTATATGCTAAAACCAGCAGATAACATTATGCACTATTGGATTTACAATCTGTTGCTGTTTCTAACTTTTTAACCAGGAAGGCTTATCTGTTACTTTGAAAGGAAAACCCACCAAATTATATTTCTGATACAGGCTTCATGTGATCTCTGTTTCTTACAGGTTTTCCTCCAAGGCAACACTAGCAGAATTGCAAGAGATGCTGCGTAAGGACTTCAGCAATCTGAATTCCAAGGGATTGCTTAAAGCTGAACCAAAAGTACATCTATATGTTCAAGCACTAAGACAGCTAATTAGAGCACAGGATGGCTAAGAAACACAGTATGCCAACTACAAAGCACAGTTTTAGAGAGTACTCATTATTACTAAAATTTTTTAAACTAATATTAGTATTACTATGTATTAGTATTAGTATTAATATTAGGATTGAATTAATGCAATAGAAAAGCATGTAGGTTAGCACCACAGAGCATTAACTACAAGCTTTGAAGAAGTCAGTCTGTTAACAAAGGGGTCAGCACTGAAATCACATGTCTAAGGCATCACTGAAGGATCACATGGATTTCTCTGCTCCGACTGTGCAGAATATTTTGAGAAATGCAAAGTGGGCAGGGTAAAGTGTCACTCCTCTCATACTTACAGAATCAAAAAGTAAGCAGGGAAGTGTGAATATTACAGGACAAATTTCAAGTTTGTTACTTTTTTAACTCTTCTTACAATGACCATTACTCTAGGTTACTTGGGGATATCAGATAGCTGCAATCCTTCCGAACAACTCAGAGAGTTAAATTTACCATTAAATAATAAAAATATAAAAACAATTCATTGCATTATTTCAACTGACTCCCTTTTTCTCCCTTTTATATAAAGACAGTTCCCCTACCACAGCAGAATAAATACCAAATTGCCAGAACTGTAACAATTTAGTCTCCCAGCCTCAGTATTGGTTTACAGAGCTAGTAATTAATTTAGAGTACAATAACTCATTTGTAATTGATACAGTAGCTTGCTCTTCTAGAAAATTTGTGCTACATGCTGTCAGCTACTCACATGAGCCAGCCATGTACCACTGAGGATTGCATAAAAGTTATTGTGATTATTAGGGGATCAATATCAACCACAATTCCTAATGCCCGTAAGTAGATGGACTGACCCTTTGTTTTTTTCTCTTGTCAGCTCCAGATAACATAAACCACTACTTAATATTAAGCATAGAATATCAGACTAATATTTGTTACTTGTATACGTTAATACCTATTTCTTAATTTAAATTATTTTAAATAATTACACAGATCCATTTTTAAAGAATTAATTAAAGAGTGGTAGGGACAAGCTGAGTAAAGCACACTAATGAGGATCCACGGAGCATTATTTTGGCATTACGCCCTAAATCTTTATACTAAAAGAAATAAAAACAATGAAGTAATTGTCTGAAAGCTTTACTCCCTTGAGAACAGAACAAAAACCTCAGCTGAGACAGAAATGAATATTCAATAAAGAAGTCTTAACTGCTGAAACGAATTATTAGGAAGTTTTTGCTACAGCTTATGACAGTTGGAACCCATTATAAAAACATTAAAATACCCAATATTAATAAACTAAACAATATTTTTTCCAAGTTATAATCTTAGAAATTATATTCTGATTATTTTATATCCTTTTCATGTCAGAAAGACCAGAATAGGACCCAGAGAACATGAAATAAATCTGTAAACATAAAGTGACATAGATGAATGCCTGTGGTCTCCTTAAATTAGGGTTTGAAAAGAACTTCTGAAAATGTGCAGAAGTGTCAAGTATTTAAAAGTTTCAATGGGTTTCTGTTTGGGTTTTATTTTAGAAAAACAAAACTTTTTATAAATATGAAACATAATTTATGAAGGTATAAAACAGCTGTATGAATGTTTCAGTACTGAATAAATTGCATAGAGTAGGATTTCTGGATGCGTTTTCTAATTTTGTATTAGAAGTTTATATCTAGTGCATTTTTTACATACAGTAATTTCACGATTATAAGCCGCACCTTTTTCCTTGA
>VRYO01001463.1:26609380-26635910 GCA_009812075.1 Sialia sialis
TTATTTTTATTTTTAAGGATTTCAAGGCACAGTTTAGTATCACAATTCATTGGGCTGAACTGAACCAAGCTTTCAGAAGCGCAGTCTTAGAATCCCATAAATTACAAGATATCCAAAGTTTTCTAAATCCCTGATACAACACTACACATTGAATCACATTTTCACAGTTCCCTATGTAAGTAAATAAAAGCAAAACAAAAAATATCTGTGGAATCATGCTCATCAAACAACTAAGTGGCAAACTCATATAAAAACAATATCTTGAAATTATTAACAAACTGTAATTGTCCTGATTTATGAAATCAGAAGCCAAGTCAAAGAAAGGCTTGGGTAAAAATTCAAAAAAATTGTCTCTTTCCCAGATATTCCCTTACTTCTCAGAAAAAAACCAAACCAAAACAAAACAGAATTTACAATCAAAATATTTTCCAGTGTACTTTAGCAGCTTTTGAAAATGTTATTGCTAATTTCTAATACTCCCATTTCATGGAAGAAATTATAGGTGAGGCTGTTCCTCAAGTTCTCCACTTTTCTGTACTCCTTGATATCATGTCACTTGACAATATTTTCAAGTCTGAGAAACTGTTGCAGTGGTATTAGTTTCCCTACTGTAATTTAAACAGTCCAAAACTGTTTAGGATAATGACCTGCTCTACACTGGTCCTTGTTCATACATTTGTGTTTCATCCTTTTACAGAACACACAACAGAAAGAGTTTAAATTCTGGGCTAAGTATTCTTGTTTGGACCTACAATAGTTCTGCCCATCCCCCAGTCCCTGAGCTGCTGACCCAGATTTTGATCACCGACTCAAAAGACCATAGAACACTTTGAAAGAAGAGCTTATCAGGTCATGATGAAGATAGATTTACTTTCCCTTAATTTGCCTAAACTGAGTACATACACTATATATTCCAGCTGAACAAAGCAAACCCTGGCCTGTCAAGAATCTTTCATAGGGAGGTTACTTTCTAATTATCAATATCCTTTTAATCTAAGCAACAGAAACATTCTCAGAAATAATGCATTTCATTATCGTAATTATGGCTTGTAGAAAAAACATGCAGTGGCACCACTGAGTTGATACTTCAAAAAAAAAAATTATTAGCATCTAGGAAATCAGCAACTAAACAAAGAAAACAAACATTGAAACCAAAAGAATTATGTACCTAAATGCATGATTTCCCAGAATTCTAAAACATGAGTCATAAACACCAAGAATTTATATTACAGGCACTCATATTTTTGAGAGTTGGTTGCTCCCATAGCCCATCAGGAGTACCTACAACTTCATGCTTTCCATCTCCTCATGCAGGAAAAGAAGTATCAGATTCCCAAAACCAACTATATAATGGAGTTCTGCTCAAAACAGAGCAAATGAAAGGTAAGGTATAAGTCTACTCTCTTTTAAGAATTATGATTTGAGAAGGAAAAAATTAACTGTCAAGAATCTAGTCCAGCATCCCAATAATATTAAGTATGTTTCAATTTCTATTGTATCTGAGATATGAACATACCTATCAACTCTGGTGCTGTATTCTTGATCTTAAATATCCTACATGCAAACCCTCTTTAAAACTTAGCTGCTTATTAACTGAGGTTATTTTTCACTATTTAAGTCAACCTAAGATGCTACAATACAGCTGACCTTCAGTCCTCCTCTCCAAATGCTAAACTCAACTGCTGCACTGTTCATAATCACAGCAGATGGTTACAGGCTTAATATGCACATATGAACTTAATAAGGTCTGTTCTCTGCACCAAAGGAAAGGAAATGGAAATGTATCAAGGTCATTGAATCTTTTCCCTTCAATGTAAGGAGGTGTGTGTGAGGTGAAGCATCACTGGAGGGGACAAGGATGAGAGAAAAGCTGGAGGCTGAATAAGAAAAGATGTCCTTGCCATGGTGTCCCAGTCCCTAGCACTGGTAGCTAGTGGAAACTGAGACATGCTGCTGATTCCAGTACTTTGACTCTAATTTATTTATTTTTAAAAGCTACTCCTCTTCTATGATAACTAGTTTCTTAATTTAATAATAATTTAATAATTGATAATGATCAATAGTGCTCCAGATAATTGGTGCAGTTTAACCCCAGACAGCAAGTGAGTATGACACAGATGGTCACTAACTGATCTCCTGCTGTGGTGATGTGGGGAGGAGGATCAGGGAAAGAGGAAAGACTCATGTGTTGAGATAAGAACAGTTTAATAATTGAAACAAAGTAGAACAAAGTAGAACATGCTATTAATATTAATGTTGATAATGGTAATGATAAGGGTGATGATAATGGTAAAAGTAATAATAAAAATTATAGTAATAGTAGTAGTAATGAATAAGAGAGAGAGAGATGACTCATGCCAAGACAATCCTCACACAATGGTTGGCCCTTCCTGGACAGCTCCCCCCGTGTATTTACTGAATATTCTATGGTATGGAATTCCTTGGTTAGTTCACCTCACCTATCCTGGCCATGCTCCCTCCCAGCTTCTCGTGCCCCTGTTCCCTGGCAGAGCACAGGAAACTGAAAAGTCCTTGGTTTAGAGTAAGCACCACTCAGCAAAACCTAAAACATCAGTCTGTTAAAAACATAATTCTCATCCTAAATTCAAAACCCAGCATTGTACCCGCACCTAAGAAGAAAATTAACTCTCTCCCAGCTGAAACAGGATAATAGTCACCATCAATAACTGTCTCCATTCGTCTCTACTAAAAGTCCCTTTAATTTGGCATGTGTAATGCAGCAGCTGTCTTAAACAGCTAAAACAAATTATAAAATTCATGCTACCTTACCTCAAGTAGTTTTTCTTTCTCACCTAACCCCTTCTAAATATGTTTTTATTGTTTCCTTTGTACATTAACTTTACCAGCTCATAGAGATATTGGAATATGAACCAGCAATTATATTAATGAATACAAATCACTTTCTATACTGGATAATGAGCATAATACTGAATATCACAGTATGCCTCATCATTATAGAAAATAATTAAATATCCATTTACTGTCAGTGTAAATGTTGCTTGATTTTCTTCTCCATTTCAGACTTATGTCAAGAGAAGCTTAGTTTGTGCTTACTAGCATTTGGCAAATTTGAGAAATCAGAAGACAAATTTAAAGCAGGTGGTTTTCTTAAGTATGTATCCTTAAAACACTTAGGTAAATTAAGACCTGTACAACTGTGAAGTACAATGGCATAAGCAAAAGAAGTAGAGTCATGGAAGAGGAAATTAATGGTATATACAGTTTGGTTATCATCTTTACAACATTAGCTAACTTAAGCTATTTCCAGGCCATCAGAGTTTTATGGATATAACCACCTTTTTAGGTTAAGTGTATTCCTAATCCTGCAGAGTCACCAAATGCCTGGAAGGATGAAAGCCCTTCCTCCCTTCCTCTTTCTTCTTTTAAACCCAATTTGTAACAGCTGAAATCTGTTTAAGGAAAACAGAAAACAGCAGAATAATGGTGTTAAATTTCAATGTAAACCTCTGTAAAAATAGTAATTAAAAAGGCAGGGGGTAGAACGGGGAAAAAAATCCTCACACAAACATCCAGTGTGGTAGAAGGAAGGACTAATACATCGGAAGAAAAGAGGTTTTAAATCCTAGAAGGAGAGCAAACAATAGCAACGCAAAGAACTTTTGCCCACTGAAGAAAAATATAAGTCAAAAGAACTGCATGTAGTTCTGTACAAGCCTGTTCAAAAACTTGAAGCTGAAGAACAATTTCATTTCTCTTTAGGTAAAGGAAAAAAAATATGGACAGATTCTGCTTTACATTGATACTTGCAGTGCAAAACCTAGGCAACCAGCAACAAAAGAGGAAATAAGGAAGGAATAGCTTTGAAAGTTAAGTCAGACAGAAAACATAAATATGAGCAAAAAACCATTACTGCTTGCTCCTCTTTGGTCACTGTCTCATAACTTCACCTTTGGGGGTGAACCAAGTTAACATATCTAATCCAAAGAATCAAAATTTTCAAATCAAGTGTAAAAGACCTCCAAGATCATCAGGTCGACATTTCAGTTGGGCTGGGCTACTCATCTAATTGGGATGGAAATGAAACTCTACTTCTAAAGCCTTTCACAGTTTTAGTATCTTGGTAAAAATTAAAAGCCTGATGGCTTCCTTAAACATTACATTTAAACGACCCATCATCCTAAATCAAATTTGAGTGTTTCTGGAATGCTATTTTAGGACTTTTAAAAAAATTATTTCACTGAAAATGTTTTTCTATTATTCTAGTTATCATTTTTTGTATCAATATTTTGTTTAAGTGGCAAGTTTTTGGTGACTTCTGTGAGAAGGCACCAGAAGCTTTCCCCGTATTAGACAGACTCAGGGGCTGCTACTACCTCCCAGGCCAAAATACCAAAATACCAGGCCAAACAGCAACATATGACCTCATAAAGGAGCTTTGGTCATCTCCACATTAGTATTTAACAGATTACTGAAGAATGTAGAACAAAGTTGTCTGGAAATATTTACAGAAGAGAATGAAGTGAAGGATGGAAAAACACATTTTAACTGGTTGATAAATTTGGGATTGGCCATTCCATATCGTAGAGTTGAAATCTCCCTACAAGAAAATAAGGGAAGAATCAGACTCTTATGCACACTGGACTTGAAGCAAAAAATGCTTTGAGTGATAAAAAGAACCAAAAAAACCAACTCACATTATTAGATTATTACTATGTTGTATGTAGGTTCCTGAAGAGGTGAACGTTAGATAAACTTCCTACAAAGTTGGAATCCTGGCAGTGGTTACATATTGGAAGTGTATCTGGGGAATGGAGGAGATGCAAATCAGTGCTGGATGACTTGGACTATGGGACCTGGATTTATGAGACCATGAATTACCAACAAAGATATTACTAGTGAGTTTTTACAGTGCTTAAGGTAAGATATGCTGGGAGAATCACAGTACTGCCTCCCCAAATGTGCTTTCTCATCCCTCCTGTGTGAAGTCCTGATACTCATGCAATTGCATACAAGGAAATTTCAGAAGATAATTCAAGATTTCACCCTCTGGGGATTTGAACTTTTGATCACATCTTTCTGAAACACCTCATTTCTTTGTGCTGCAAATCTGCTATCTGTAAAGGAAAAGCTAAGAAAAGTCTGAGATGAGTCGAAAGCACAGGACTATAGCAGCTCCTGTTTTGGTGAATTATCTGATGGATAAACATCCCTCATACTCTGCATTTCACACAGACCAAGGCATTGAAAAAGTCTTTGTCAATACTTTTTTTGTCATACAAAGTAAGTTAAAATGACTTAACCAGTCTGGACCTAGATGCCATAATTTGGTCTGTGTGAAAATCACTCACCATTAGTGACACTTTGTGCTGGGCATTTTATGATAGATCTATGTTATAAGCAGGGTGAGATTTCTCCACAGTGTTGTCACTAATAGCTCTGACTCTCAGTGATATTTTTTAAACTCCTCAAGTGATATAGCTCTAATCCATTTAGAGACTTCATTTTTCATGAAGTCTAGCATCTTAGCACTTCAACAGGCCATAAAATATCTTTATGAAGTTTGGCAACAGTGTTATGCACAAACTCACAGCCAGAGAGTTCCCCTTTGTCAATTCAGTGATGTGGCAGATTTATGGATGGAGGGGGAAAAAGGACAGCTGCTAGCTTCTTCTCCATATAATACTGTTTATTAAACATTAAAAACATGTGCAATAAGTTCCCTCAGTAACTAGCTTGCAATATCTTCTGACTCAGAGAAAAATAAAATCTGTGTATATGCACTTCTCATCCCTTCAAGGATAATTTGATTAATTTCGTATCTCCTTGCTCCATTGTCATGCAAGACAAAGCTGGTAATTTAGGCAGGATACACCTTTATGATTTCTACCCTCTCCCAATGTACTTGGTTTCTTCCATGGTCATCTTCAAAACTTTAAAATAAGCATTTTTGTGCTATAACTCACCACAGTCAGGCGATAGGGAAGACATTAAATACATGCAAAAAGTAACCTAATCTGAAGCACATCAGGTCTCACATTGCTCCTATATTGCAAAGGCCAAATAAAATTGCTTTACTGATTTATACCAATAGCTTGTCTGTTCCAGTAGCCAAGAATAGCTAATAGCAGATGTTTCTGAAAAAAATTAATGTCTGTCATTATATTAGGCTACTCATATTTCCATTTAATTGATTCATTTCAGAAAATATGTTAGACATACTTTGAGTGTGTCCAAATGTGTGCCATGTCTTTAATATAAAATACTTCTTGATCAGACCCCTATATTATAAAGAAAATTTCTGTTTAAAAAAAGGTATTGTATAAATAGAAATTGTGGATCTCATTTTCTGCCCTCAGTTCTAAAGAGAAAATCAGAAAGGGTTGAATGTGGAAGGGACCTCTGGTGGTCTTCTTGTTCAAGACCCAAATACCAGTGAAATAGGTGGATTTTTATTCTTCCCTATATGGATTTTCTTTCTCCTTTATATCTTTTCCCTATATATTTTCTTCCTCATCTCTCATCTCTTCTCTGAAGAGAGAAAACACTCAAAGAATAACATTTCTTACCCTGTATTAGATAAAGTTAAATACTTCCTCTAATAAATGCCATGACATCACAATATGTTACAACCAAAGACCTTTCTTGTTCCTCCACTTGTGCAAGTAATATTCATGCTTCTTTTGACTGTTTCAGCAACCTCCATACTGACTATGAACTATTAGTGAAAATGTGAGATTTGTCCAATAATTCCTTTATAAATTTCTTGATTATTTCTGCTTAATAGAATTCATCCTCCAAGTATACTGAGCTCATTTAGGATCAATAAAATGAAGATAAAAATGTAAGAACTGGATTTGATATTCATTTCTGTCCTCCTGCTCTAGCTGGCTAATCCTAGAAATGGGAAATAAACAAAAATGCCTAAGGCCTTAGTTACATTCACTCTGTGAAATTAAGTCATTTTTTAATACTGCATTGGTCTCTCTCTGCTCTGTGTTGCAGAGCAATGCTGAGAGTAGTCAAGTTTTTTGTATTACTTTAGATTAATAAATATAAAAATTATATACTTAAATGATTAAAATGTTGCATGGATAAGATTACACAGTTTTATGAAAATATTTTAAGATCAGTCTTTTATTGCACAGTAATTTCTTGTTTAATTTAACAGCAGAAGATGGAAGTGCAAAAGGCCTGAGAAAAATAATGAATTACTTACATCTATGATCCAGACATTATGCAGAAGGCATGAAAGACATTTATGATGAAATTTATCCTCTTTTTCATCACATTCAGACATTTGACTGTTCACTTTTTTTTTAATTAGCTTATTTTTTTGGGGGGGAGGGGTGGGGTTTTTTTTGTTGGTTTATTTTTTTTTTTTTGTTTGGTTAGGGGGTTTTTTGTTTTGTTTTGTTATGTTTTGTTTTGATTTAGTTTTTTTTTCCCAAAAAGATTTGGACCCACGAATTAGGAAACAATTTCCTATAAATATTTTCTAGTAATAGATTTTCTAAATTACGTTTGAACAGGAAGATGCTTCTTTTTAAGTATAAAGCATTAAATTACCAAGAAATCAGTTATTTCAGTGGGATAATTTATTTTCTTTATTCTAGCTGAATAGTTTGCTTGTTTTCTTTTCCATCAAGGGTCTGTGATAAAATACAAACTTTCTTTTAAGTTATAGGAAACTGTATAATTCCATCTTCTGATAGCACAGGTTATAGCAACAAAAAATAGTAGTTTTTTTAATTTGAAAATTTGCCCCAGGCAAATGTTGCTCTACTAGTGATTTTACCTTCTCAGTATTTGCAGGTTTCAGTCTTCTGCAGTTTACACACAACCTTTTTATGCTGGCCTAGTTTAATGGACTCTAACATTTTCAAGGTTGCTTTTCCCTCATTAATGAATATGAGTTCAGCAAGGTCCAGTCAAAGATCTGAGAGAGGTTAATAAGGACATTTGTGTGTTTCTCAGCATTTTTCAGAGAAATGGTAGGATTTTAAAAATTATTCCTAAGAAATGAAAATGCACCAATAACTACAGGTATTTAAAATTGCTTTCTTAGCACATTTGGAAACCAAATCCCTAATTCAAATGTTCATCACTGTATATTCATTTGGAGGAAGAAACTATTGCATTGACCTCTTTCTAAGTCATGCAATATGTTAAGATTCTTGAGCCAGCAAGTAGAACAGCAGACACAGCTGCTTGTTCTTCAGCCTATATTTTATTTTATGATAATCATCATGATTATTGGTTTTGCACTGCATTATAGTTCTAAGAAAATACTTTGAGAATGATCATAGAGGAAAAAGCTTCCTAAAATGTCTATTCTTGAAATACACATTCACATAGAAGATGGCTTGGCTGTAAAGGCACAAAAGTCTAGAGAAAAAAGCCCAAACATCAGAAATAGCAATCATTTCTAGTTGAACAGAACCCCATGATCTAAAAAGGTGCAAACATGAATTGTCACAAGGACAAACAGAGAAATCAATAGAGGCTACCAGTCAATACACAACAAAATATCAGTCATGGTTTACTTCCTGACTCAGTCTGGAAGGTAAACATATCAAAGCCTGGATGATGCCCTTCACAAGGGTATTTAAACAAATATTGCATTTTCAGCTCTATAGAAACAGGGCCAAGCCCAGGGCTAACTTTCCTACAGCTGCTCTGAAGTGCTGCCTTGTCACTGCAGACGCTGATCCTGGCAGGCAGCGAGGCTGAGGATCCCCTCCCTGGGAAGAAGGCTCTGCTCTCATCCTGGCCTGCACAGTCCTGCACCACACTATGGCATTTGTGCTACTGACACCCAAACAACAGCGAGAGCAATTTGTTACTGTCCTCTGCCTCCTAGATGCTCACTGCCTAAAAACCTGTGACTAATAGGTGAGTAATTAAGCTCTGTTTTCCTAATGATTATGTGCTCAGGTTAGGGCTTGATTGATCGTGGTAGGACAGACTAGCCGCCAGAAGAGAATTGGTGAAAACTTCATTAACGAGCAATATCTTATACAAATATGTAAGAATGATATCTAATTTCATCTATTCATTGGGGGTCTCAAAGCATGCAGGATTTATGGTGTAGCACTCATGCCATACTTGATCAATTCAAAACAAGTCATGAAGGTGTAGTGTTGTGACATTTCCTAGAATAACTCAAAATACCCCCATTATAAAAAAAATTCAAATTTATTATTACTTTATTAATCTAGTATTATCTTTTACTAAATTTATTTTCTCATTTAATTGGACTATCCCACTTAAAAACCACATCCCAGCTTCTCTAGATCAGCCCGAAGACTTTATTGAAATGTTGAGCAGTCTGGGAAAAGAAATTTCGTGTCCAGAGCAGCCTGTTTCTGGAAGTTTGTGTTGTGACATGGGGAAAATTTTCTCACAGAGAACCAAAAAAGGTCAGTTTCTGCATAAGGAAGATCCCATAACACAGATGAGGTATGACCTCATGGAGAGGCACTGGTTCTGCTCAAAAGCCATGCCCCCAGGCCTAAAGGTTTTCCCTGTGGCTGCAGTGCTTCAGTCAGTTTTTACAGCAGACAGAGTATCTCCAATTCCCTTGTCCGAGAGCTCTCAGAAGTCATGAAGTCCAAGTGGCTTCCAGGGAGCAGAAAGAGATTTCTGCTAACAAATTCAGCTCAGTGCACGTGTGGCTGTTATCTTCAAAAGCTGAGTTGCTCTGACATATCCAGCTGTAAGGAATATCTGGGATCACTTATCAGCACCAAATTGATAATTTGTATACCGACTATTGATATTTGTGGAGGTTTCTAAAAAAACATACAGTGAAAGAGTGGAGAAGTAAAAAGATGGTCAAAAAATCAGGTTGTGTATGTCGACTTTTATATTTTGGATTGAAAAAATCCTGTAATTAATTTTTAAAGCTCATATCTGCACAACTGAAATATACAGTCAAAGAAAGTTCGTCACACTGAACAAAATGGAATATCATCCACTGAATGCTGAAAGCTCTGAGAAAGTCACTGTACCAGTCAAAGGACTATTCATTTCAACAGCTTACAGTTTGATAGTCCAAGGTTATCTGACCAAAAATGAGAAATAGATATAGGTAGCTTTAAAAACAAGCAGGAAAATTATGACATATTGGAAGAAATAGCCTGCAGCTGCAAGACCTTGGACTGCCACCTCATTAGATTTCAGAGTGTCAGAGGCAGCCAGGATCAATACCTGAGTGACAGATCAACATGGAAAATTATTTGGATGTTTCAGAAGTGTGCTGGAGTTTCAAAAAGCAGTTTAGAGCCTTCAGATTATATTTTAAAACAACAGATTCTGAAGCACAACATAAAATAATTTAAAAAAATTAGTCTAATTATTCTCATATTTAGCCCTCCTCAATAAGTGACTGCACCACCTTCTTCCATTCCAAAGTTCATTAGCATAAATAGCTGTCTTTAGATAGATTTAAAATGCTATTTTATACTTAAACCTCAAGAACTAACAGAACTCACAGAACTCAGATAGAATGCTTCAACAAGACTGAAATAAATGAATACCTTTGTCCTGGGAAGGTTTAGATTTCCAATAGAAGTAAATTCCATTTAACCTTTCCCAAGAACAATCAGTATTTTAGACAATCACATAATAAAATATTCTTAAATTACAGATAATAATTTAGAAAATTTGTTTAGACTTAAGGTCTTGTTTCAATTTCCAGAAGCTTGAACGTAGAGTGTTGATTGCTCTAGAAACCTCATAGGGACAGAAAATATGCTATTTCTTCCACTTTTTAATTTTTGACACCTAAATACAGGATAACAAAGGAAGAAGAGATTACTAATAAAGTACTTTCAGCCTTAAAAAAACAGCTTATGCTAAAGCAGATGCAACTGCCACATAAGAAGTGCCCTGTTGCTTGACTACAGCAGCTTAGGAACTCACAAAGATTCATCAAAAATCATAATGCAGCAGATTTATTGTTTGCCTTAAACCAATTAAAATTATGGGCTTGAATCCATAAATGCAAGGCAAAGAAGTGTATCTCGCTTGCAATACATACCTAGGTTATTACACACAAAATTTAAGATGCGAGTTTGGTACGCTTTTCCAGGAATTAATAACTTTTACATTAATAAGGTTTGAGATAGAGACAACTCTCATCTAGTGTACAGTTTTCATTCTTGGGTTAAATCTACATAAAGACTGGTAAAATTCATTCTGAAAAATTATGAAGAATGACCATTAACTTGAAAGGACCTTGTAACGTTTTCTTACTTACCTCCAGAGGCAATTGAGAAATGCAAGGGTCACAACATGCCACAAATATTTGAATTTCTATGTAAACCTGAGCAGCAGCCTTCAGTGTTGATTTCACTGTTTGTATCCAAGAGTGCAGAAACAGGCATGTGATAATCAAGACTAGCTCTCAAAGAAATATGTGGGAGAAATCTACAAAGTATTGAACATTTTTCATCTTTACTTGTGAATGACATTTATTCTTCTCAGTTAGTTTTAGCTTGACAATGAACAACATATGCTCTGCCTTTTTTTGTACTGCATTGATCTGTTAAACCTCCATTGCATTACACATATTTGCATACTCATATCTACCATAAAATTTTGTTGATATATCTGCCAGCTAAAAAGCATCAAAACTGCCACAGGCATGAACACAATTCATTAATTTCATTGTTCTACCAAACAACAGTAAGGAAGTAAATCAGATGCTTTGAGGTAACATAGCAATGCCACTTGACATGACAGTATTGCAGTTTCTTATGAAGAATATGATATAGTGTAATACAAGAAGACAGAGAACATAAATGATAAAAACCCAATTACTTGCTGATAATAATATGTAAATATTCTCTTCATGCTGACAGTCCATAAAACTGCCTTATAGCTAAGATGAAGCTTGGGTCTCAGACATTTAATATATGACAAAATTTCTTAAATTCTTCGGATCTGAGCCCCGTAATGATCCCCTCAAGGTTGCAGGCTTTATACCTGACAGATCATTGTTTTATAGTTTAATACATTTTCTTCCAACAAAGCAGTGCATAAACAAGTGCTTTAGCAATTAAACAAATGTTGCAGGGGCATGTAATGGGACCCATACCTCATTTCTATGAGCTTGGTTATCTGTATAATAGAGTTAATTGCTCCCACAGTGAGGGACAGCGTGGACTTCTGCCAGCCCTATTTAAAGGAGCCTTCTACTGCGTGTGAGCAGCATGAAAAACAAACAAATTCACTGTGCAGCTACAGAAACTCTTGGAAGTGCTCTGTCCCCTAGAAAGGGTGAAATAACAGCAGTGGCCCATCTGGCCCCTCACAACAGGTGGAGAGAGTAATTAAGTTTATGAAAGGCAGAGCCCTGTGAATAACATCTATGGGGTTTGTGATAAATTCATTGGACTAAGAAGTGCTCTTAAGCTTCTGCAGATATTATTCTCTTCTTCTGTGAAGTGAAAACTAGCTGTAAGCAGGAACAACTCCAAAAGACAGTATACATGGATAAGGGAAGCTTAACATGGAATCCTGAATAAATCAAAACTCCTTGAGCAACAGATATATTGATTTTAGCAGCTTTATTAAATGGCTAAGAGCGTTACAAAAGCTGTAAGGAACTAGACTTGTTTATTCTGGAAATTCTTCCACTTTGGTGTTTCAAAGATGTTAAACACAGCAGAAAGTATTTTGATAATAAACTAGGAAAATAAAAACAAAAGAATCAAATTATCTAAGGTAAATTTCAAGGAAAACAGGAACTGACACCAGTATCAGATAGCCCTGTTCTACAGCATCAAGCAAGGGGAACCCTGTGTAGATTTCTGAGGAATTTCACCAGGTTGATAAAGAAAATGAGGGGGATGTTGGTATGTAAATGAAAAGAGTTACTTGAAACAGAAACACAATGAGAATTTTCTATTGTTCCAGTAAAAAGAAATATCATTATTTCTAAGATATGAAATCCTTTTAACCACATACTTCAGGAAATTGGGAAAATTAACATTTAAACTCAATTACAGCATACTGGAGTACAAGTTCTTAGATTTAAATGCTTCAGTAACAGAAGATAAAGAAAGCTGTAGAAAAAAAAAAGGAAGAGTGTCTAAATAAATGAATGGTGATATTAAACTGCTTCAGTAGAAGTAATTAGTGAACAGGCAGTTATCAAGGCATCTATCTTGAGCTTAAGTTTAAATTGGATGTTACAGAGCTGGCAATATAAAGCATCAGTGATTTCTTGAGTTTCAGTGAGAAAACAGCAATAGTTTATGCAACTCCTGTCTTACTCTGGGAAGTTAGCAGTGAGTTTTGCCTCTCAGAAAACTTGTTCAGAAACTGCAATTCACTACCACTTAACAGTGAGAAGGCAACCACAGGCCTTCAGTTAAATGGAAACTAGACTGCTGAACATAAATTAAAAGGTACAAATAATATTTAAATGTCTGTATATGAATATATGCATTTCTTTATTCAAATATATACACATAAATACATTTCAGGGAGCGTGTTAACATGCTGCTTCCTAACCTGGATATATAATCAAAGAAATAATTTGAGGCTGATATTTTCTGTTCTGAGCTTGTACCATGTGGATAAGCCTGTTGATTCAAATGAGTGTGGCCTGAGAGTCTCAGAGAAGACTGGAGGGCTGCACTGGTGCAGTAGTGTGATGCTTACATAAAACATTTTTTCATTATACCAATCAACTTTTATTACTGAAGAAAATCAGTTCAGTTGCAAAAAGCCTTTAGTGTGTCAGCAAAATAATTTTCTTTCAGCCTTAAAGTTTTTCATAGAAAGGGCAGTCAAATTGTGTCTTGCCAGCAAATCAAAATGAAAAGCCATTACAATTTTGTAGCAGTTTCAATAGCAAACTGCCATAAAAGATTTTAAGCAAAGTTCCTGAAATCTGTTTTTGTGTTGTTAAAACAGGCTAATATCATTTGAAATATGAGCTTAGTAAGCAGCAATATTCTCTTAGACTACAAAACACTGAGGACTCCAAAGGCTTTGATATATAAAGTCTACCAGTAACTTTGACATGGAAAATTCTAGATTGCTATGTATGACAACAAAATTAAAATTTTTGATCTCTGTTTCCAGTAACAATATACCATCAAAAGCAAAAAGTAACCTCTTTTAACTGGTAGCAGTCTGAAAGAACAATAGAGATAAGGTTTGTGAATCTCTTCATTAGTGCCATTCTGCTATGGACTGGAAAAAGGTATAGAAGTGCTTCGTAAACTGCTGAGAACCAGAAGGGCAGCACGAATGCTGCCAAAATACCACTTGGCACAGGATCAGTCCATAATGTATACTAAGGAATGGTACAGAGCAGCCCAGTGAGGTAGAATTTTTGGGGAGCCATCCTTTCTTGTACAGTGATACTCACAACCAGAACAGCACAGTAGCCTCAGGACCATCCACAGCCAGATTTAAGGATGGTTCCTATTGGTAGATAGAACTTGGGCATGGTGTTGTGCTGAGGAAAAAAACACTTCTTAAGCTGAGAGATCTATCAACTGATGTTGGTCAACCCTGCACAACACTGCAGGAAATTCACTCTCTGATGATTTTTCAAATTGACTTTATTTGATTTTTCCTCTTTTGAGCACAAACTGTCAGCAGAAAGCTACTGTAACAATGGCTAATGCAATTTCTCAATATAGAAAATAGAAAACTTCAGGCAAAATGACTCTGTGTACAACACTGAGACAACAGTCTTTACTGCATCCAGTTTTTACACGTCAAAAATTAAAGAGATTAGCATTGGCTTGCCATGCATAAGGAGTTGCTTTTGACCTGAAAAAAATCCAATTGATATAAATATGCAGTAGTGCACAGAAAAGCACTGTGTGAAACTAGAAAATAGAAATTTTCTTATGTCTAACAAACAGCTGTGAAAGTCATGAGTAGGAGTTGAACTCCCAGCTGAATAATTGATAAACATTTAATCAATGGTGGTTAAAGGATATGGAAAAGTCTCCATTGCTAGATGCATTGTTTCCCATAAATTGATCTAGGATACCTTTTAATCAGAGCTTACTCAGCTGTACAGAGGGATGACTGAGGAAGGAATTCTGAGTTGTTATATAGGGTTGTACCAGAAACATTAATAGTGCCTCTAGGTCCATGAATTTCTGGAATAGATCTTAAAATGTGAGAGTGGCATGCTCATTTTTCTTTTCCATAGAGAAAGGTTGTCCCGGCCATGAAATCCACACAGTTTTGCTGCACTAGGAGCAGGGTTTATAATCCTCACAGGGGAGGTAATGTTGGTAACAAGAATTGAAAGCACTGCATGGGATGAGATATGGCTGAAGAGACAATGCTCAGAAGAATGCAGGCTGACAGAAAGGAGCCAAGAGGAAAAAGAGGATTTGATGAGGCTGATGCGGCACAAGGGAAACATAAGCAACCAGGAAAGCCTTGCGGACCAAATGAAATTAATGTCACCAAGCTAGCCTAGGTACATAGCTCTCAGTGTGCTGCATGAGGCTCAAAACATAAAAGGATGGGGGAATAGGAAAAATAGCCTTCGCATAAGTAGAATATTTTAGAAGTAAAATCACATGCAGAAAAAATAATAAGAGAAAAGCAAAGCTGCCTGGTTTTAGGCAATTCACATGATCCAAAATACAGATGAGCAAATTCCTGTCTCTGGACCACTGTAGGTATTCTCCAAGGCAGTAAAAGGTTCAGTATCACTAGTGTGTTTCTCCAAAGAGATAGTCTGTGCACAGGCAGGGATTTGAATAATTTACAGTAGAATGTCATTAATCCTACCACTCCAGGACCTTATCAAAATACAGATTAATGAGAGGTCATATAACTTCAGTGTGCTGCTGCTAGCACAAGCAATCACTCTGCTACTGAACTATTGTATTTCTTACTGAGCATGATTATTTTAATGAAAAAAACCAACTTTGGGTGGCTGTACAAGAAAACAAGCTTTTTAGCAGGGATCACAGTGACTTAACTTTTGGGCTAAACTAATTTAGATTAATTAGATCTGGAATATTTATGTTCCGCCATATGAAAGTTATGAAACAGATTTAAATAAATAGAAAAATAAATAAATCTGACAGCACTGTCCTCAATCATGTCCTGCCTTTTGAGGATTCTCTGTTCCTCAGACTAAAGAATCAAAATATGGCCTGAATTTCTCTAAAGTTAGTGGTAACACCTCAATCTGAGACAATCTTTTGCCTGCACTTCATCTGTCTTGCATGGCAGAGATTTCCTGGCAGCAGAGGGGAGTTTTGTGCCCAGCCCAGCAGCAGCACATGTGGCTGGGCAGGGGTTGCTGTCGGTTCATGGGGAGTAAGTGCCAGTTCTGTAGCTCTGACTTGTGGCTGCAGGTGATGCATTGGCCAGTGCCTGCAGACTGTGCTCCTGGCAGGAAAATTACATTATTTTAATGGACTTCATTAATGCTAACAACTCCACCTGCAAAAGCACCGTAAATTCAACCGACTGCACTGTGGTGCTCTCAGACTGAAGTCTTTCTAATACTATATGTAGCAATATTCAACCAGCAAAATGGTTGCTGATAGCTAAAATGTTTACTTAGCCTCTGGAAGAACAGAAACTGAGATTCAGTGAACTGAGAAAATATTTACTGGACTGCACATATACAGTGAAAACAGCTACAGGGAAATAACTACTCTTTCATTTCAGCTCTGTCCATGAGGTAACATGATACTACACAGTAATGATACTACACAGAAGTGAGTGAAGGAGACAAGGTACTGACATCATACTTCAGTGCAGCATCTAAATAATGCTGACCTGCTGGTAGAATAAGGCAGTATTCCTCTTTACATGAGCAGAATTAATAATATTAATTTTGCTGGAAAATCATGTCTACTAGATGACTAAAACTAAAGCTCATCTCAGTGACATCACCACAACTTTGAAGCAAAACATTAAGAATTGTATCTGAGGAGGCATGTAAAATTCTAGAAAATAATGATGATTAATAGCAAGATCACAGGGTTTACTAAAAAGGAAAACTTTAAAGCTTGTAAAACCAAAAATGTTCTGTTAACTCAGAAGTGGATTAGAGTGTTCAAAGTGCTTCAGGACTCGACACCATGTAAAGGCTGATTTATACTCCAGGCTTCATAATGCCTACCTACTTCAGAATGACAAATAGCACCGTGCTGAGATCTCAATGGCAGCCCCAGAGCACTAACAGCAAATGTCTTCCATCTTAATAGCTGAGTCTCTGCAATTCTCCTCACTTAAAATTCTGAGCATTTAACTCTTCTCGTTGCATCTAAATCCAGATACAAAAAACTTCAAATCAAACTATTTACCTCAAGTGAAATCTACCCTGAATAATTCATAAGCAGCAAAGAGTCAGAAAGTGAACAAGCTGAAGAGTGTGTTAATGAAGTCTAGAGTTTAAAATATAATGGTGTTGAAGCTATTATGGATCTTTTCTAACCTTATAAGAAAGAACATTGGTCTCTGTGACAATAAAATTCCCAATGAACAGGGAAAGAAACAGTTCAGGTGTCGTGTTGTCAGTGACTGATGCTGCTAACAGAATCACACAGATTACTGCAGAGAAAGAGCTGCTGTTTGAAGCAATTCCTGATGAAGGAGATGAAGTGCTCAGATTGATTCTTATTCATCCTGCCCCTGTGAAGAAGTATTGATCCTTAAAATTGCTGTAAGAAGCTACAATTCAATTAGAATAAAGTACGGAAGCCAAGAAAATGCAAAGAAATGCAAGACATGTCATGATGACGCTTACCTGACAAGAATTTTTGACTCTTTAAGACCAGGCAAAAAAAATCACTTATTATGTCATTTGACTGTGAGGATCAAGGTTTTGTATTTTACTGTTTCAGCAAATCCTCTTTATAAGATAGATGCTACTAAAATGCATGGTTGATTTGTCTGGGGTATCAGTGACAAGACAGCGCTGTCATCAAATAGAATCTGCCTTCTAAGCTGGGTGCTGATTTATTTTGAATTTAATTCATCTAAACCACTTATCCACAAATGTGAAAAGGAGACAGGGAGAAAGATTCTGAACTAAAAAAGCTAGCAATGGCCTTTCCTGTCATAAATTCAGAGAAACTGGTGACTTCAACCAAGTTTTTATGCATTGCTGGTAAATAATGAGTTCATTCTTCTGTGTTACTGATTAGCAACATAGGTGCACAGACAGTCTGATTACTTTGAACTAATTGGAGTAATTAATGTGATGGGGTTTTTTTGTGTCAGATCAGATCATATACTTTGGATAGTATTTGCAGCAATTTTCTTTTTTTACACAATGGAAAAATAACATTATTTCATAAACTTGGCTCCTTGGCTCCCTCAATAATGAGAGTATAAATCTTGCTTTTGGAGAACAGTACACTTGTAATAAAAGTTTCTCAGAAACAGGCATTTTCCTAAATAACACTAGCAAAGGATTAGATATATAGTACTGTTTACTACAAGGGAAAACTGGAGAAGAATTTTTTTCAGTTTTGAAGTACTTTTTATCTGAGTCTGAACTGTTGTAAAGCAAAGTAGTTAACACTTTTGCACACATACTGTTCACTGATAAGTGTATTTTGAAGATGAAGTACATGCAGAAGTCTGCTTAATTATGGAGAAAGAGGATGGGTTTCTGCATAGGTCATCTCAGTCTTGGGACATGGAAATAAGGTTTTCAGATCAAAGAATTTCAAAAGGCAAGTCACTTAATTTTTTAAGGTGTTGTTTCCACATTGTTGTATATAGTTCCTGGAATCCTGAGAGGCTAAGGAACTTTTCCATACATCTGTTAACAGGGACTATAGATAAATATAAGCAAAATTTAAATATCAGTCATTGTAAATAATGCTGTTCAGTGACAAATATTTTGAATGCAGGAAGACTATTAAATTATTCAGGATCAGATAGAAATCACAATCATATGTCAAAGCAGTCCTTTCTAGCATCAAGTGATAAATCTTACTAGAGCTATCTATGGATTAATATATTTATTTTAAATTAACTTTTGCCCCTACTATTGAGACATTTGTGTAGAATTATCATTATAGACATAATTCTGAAATGTGCCTCTTCTCCCTCTGCTTAGCTAATAGAAATTAGTTGGTTAGTTAGTTAGTTAGATGCTAGTGCAAGGAGCAAAGAGGGGCATCGGTTCTCAGGACTCCAGTACAGAAAACAGTTGAAATAGTCTTGACTGAGGAATAACTGCATCATGGGGATTCACTGAAAATGCATCCATCCCCACACCTGTCAAAATCTTCAAGTATCACCCCTTTATATGCCAATGTAAACAAATCACACATTGAAAGAGTAAGGTCCAAAAATGCTCCCTAATTTATTTACGGCAAAGGCTGCATCTATGTTGCTGCAGGTCAAGAAAAATGAACATCAGCACTGATGGCAAGAAATTTCATTTAAGAATCTGGTCTGTGCTTTGAAGTCTATGAAATGGAGAACTAAATGTAATTCTATGAGGTAGAAATGAGTTGGACAGCTGAGGAAGGACTGCTTCTCAAATTTGCTTAGTCTGCTATCCTGAAAGAATCACCATTGCCATCCTCCTGATTAACTCATGAGATAAAGACATTCCTAACAGCAACCAAACCTGATGCAGAAAACGGTCCAAGTAAAAAGAAGAGTAAAGAGGATGAATGACATAATCCTTGGACTTTGTATGAAGGGGGAGGGAAAAAGTGGACCGACTTCTGGTAATTCTGGGTTCTAATTTGGCAGGCTTACTGCTTCTCCAACACATGCCACTTTTCTACTTTTAAATAAAAATGCAGTCACTCAAGGTATCCAGTCTGTGTTGGCTGGCAAAGGGATGCATTTGTGAGCCCACCTTGCACTCTGCTAGGACATGTTTTCTTCCTGCCCAATTTGTGACACTGAAAGTCTGTCATGTACTGGACTGAACTCTTGCAAAAGGGAGACTCCTGCCATCTCTGGGCAGAGTGGCAATTATAACTCACCAAGCAGCTGCGCTTTAAGGGCTAAGTGCCTCAAGTTTTCTAAAAAGGCAGTGATTGAAACTCTGCTAAATTATATAACATGTCTTCAGAGAACAACCAGAACAAGCCTAGGTGAAAAAATGCAGAAAAATGGTGCCATCCACTCTCCATTCACAGCTCTTTTTCGTCTGGGAAACTGCAGCATTAAAAAAAAGAAAAGAAAAAAAAAAAAAAAAAAAATAAAAAAAAAGGAGTAAAAAAAGATTTTTCCTATCACCATCTGTGTTTTATCTTGCAGTTTTGCTTTTGAAATAAACCATGCTAAAGAAAGTTTCAAAACTTTTCTAAGCCATGTTTTATCAAAGTAGGAGCCTTTCCCCATAAAAGGTAAATAATCTTTCTGATTGTTAACTTTCACAGTGTACTGTTTGGTTTTTTTAAATTATACTGCTTTTGCTGGACATAACAGCAGTAAAGATACTTGGTGGTCATATCTCACCTTCACTGGTAATGTCCTAAGTGATCATTGAAATGTATTTCAAGATTTGGCTTCTGCATCTCCAGTCCATGTTACTAAACAGATGAACAAAATGGGTGGGAAACAGCTTTAAAAATTTTCAATTAAATAACTATCATAAAAGAACTGATACTCTCAGATAATCCATGCAGTGGGTACAAAATCCATTCTCCCACCGAATTATGCATGTCTTTCACATCAGCAGCATAAATAACAATCACCCTTTTGTGGATATCTAGTTTGCCAGCCTGTTTTGCCTGGAATCAGTGTGAATAAGCCAAGAAGATAGTTTTACCAACTTTTTGCCCTTTGTTTAGGGAAACTTGTTCTCAGACTGCTCTTCCACATGGTGACACTTTTGTAACTGCAGTCACACTCTAAGCAAACTACAGAAGGCATCTGCTGAGCTTCACAGGAATATGCAAGGAGCAGCATGGCAGGATAACACTAGTTTTATGCCAAGTCACTGGCACAGACTCTTTTAATGGCTAGAAAAATCAAGAAAGCATGCAAAAATCCTATTCTAGGTTCAATAAGGCAAAGAAAACGTCGCCACCTGAAAGGATTAGAATACCAAATGAAATTACCTTAGAAACAAAGACCACTTTCAAGCAGATAACTGTATAATCCCTTTATGAAAGTGCTTCTACACAAAGTACTTTCTCCTTCTGAAATATTCCTTCTTTCTCCCCCACCCAAAGCTTCACATGAGTGACTCATGTGCTGTAAAACCCTTCAGGGTGGAAAACTTCCATCTATACATATAGCTAAGTAATTCAAAGCAAGAGATGTTAATTTATCTGCTCTGATTTCCTGCAAATCTCTGAGGATTTAAAATAGAGGAAGGTCTGAACTCCCACTCTCTTGATCTCAGAGCTGCAATTGTGAAACAAATTCAGTCGTGACAATGATATATCTCTGCATTCAAGTTTGATATTGCTTTTACTAAAATTTATTTCTATGGTTTCTAAAAATTATTTCATCTTTTATTGATCCACAGTAAGACATAATGTTTAAATGTTACAGCTGCTGCATATGTAATGTTTTAGAAGATTTAAACACACATATATAAAAAAGTTAAGTCTCATCAGCCCGTCATTTCAGAAGATCCAGATTTTTTTTCCAATCATGCATTGGGAAAACAGTGATTCACTGGGAAACCAGTGATTTTGTGATGCAAACTCTGAAACTATGAACTGGTAAATCTTCTAATACAAATCTTTATGAACACTTTACCCTCTTAGATTTCATTATTCACTAAGGACTCAAATAAATTATGTATGATTTATGCAATAACTTTTAAATTCAGTAACACTAAAAATCTGAGCTTGCAGGTGTTACCAATTGCATCATTTTCAGGGTGATCTGCCTTATTAATGTTCATCTGTATGAATGATGTTTGGGATTTGGAAAATGAAAATCTTTAGTTATTATAAATTGTGAAATAGAAGACCTTCGTTATCACAGAAATGGTGTTTTCAGAAGATGTTATGAACATTACTACTGTTTCAAAGTTTACCTAATACTTGTCTTCCATAACAGCTGTACAGGTAATTTTTGTAAAGAAAAATTAGATATTTGTTCTATGCATTATTCAGTGCTATTGAAAATTAGAATCTAACATATCAGCCTCAAAGAAAGAATTCATTATTTGGAAAGTCTATACGTCATTGATGCTGATGCTAGTTATACACTGGATAAGAACAAAAAAAAAATCCCATCTGTTCTTCAATCCATTGACAATAAAATCTTTGAAGATATTGTTTTATCCCTTGTAATGATATATTTTCCTTTTCAGTTCCATGTGTACCCTAATATTTTAAAAGGTACTCCTTAATCCTTAATAGTCTTTCAATCAATCTTAGTGACATGGAAATGTAAAATTTTCCTACTTGATGATTAGTAGACATCACTTTTGGAGAAAATAGTGTTCAGTGGATGTGGGGGAGTTAGGCTGAAATGCCGGCCTGACAAAAAATACAAAAACTCCCATTTTTCTGCAGAATGCATTATGTTTACCAATTAAAATATGAGTATTGAAATAAAACTTAGAGTGTTCTGGTTGTGTAAAGACTTTGCATATCCATTTTTATATTTGCCATCTTGTGTTTGCTCATTCATTGGTTATTCCAGTCCTTTATATAATGATTAAAATTATGAGTTAAACAGGCTTTGTCTAGAACTGCCAATAATATTTTTTTAATCACTGTCAGGGACTTCTTTCTTCATTTTAAAGTTTTGATAATTTAAGTAATTTTAATATTAAATCTTAAGTGACATTTATTATTGTATTACATATTACACAAAGAAACTCCTAAGTTTATAGTTTAAAAAAACCTGCTAGTTTAAGTAAATATCTTTCCCTTTTGTCTACAAGAGATGTACATATTTTGTAAGACTTTCTTTGCATTCCAAATTGCTTCAGAGCTCGCTTTCTCTTTTCAAACACAGTGAATTTGCAACCACACATTATCAAATGAGTTTGTTTATAATGCTCGTCAAAATTTTTTGCCTAGTAAATACCAGCACTTATTAAAACCTAATCTGTGACATTTCATTCAGGAGAGGAAACATTTTTATGGCTATTATATGCCATCAGTTTCCCTAGCTTCAGAATTACTTGAAGAGTGCTTCAGCATTGGTTTTGGGGGCGGTTTTGTTTGTTTATTGTTTGTTTGTCTATTTGTTTGTTTTGTTGAATTTTTGAGGGGAGGTCATTGTTGTTTTGTTTTTGTTGTTTTGGTTTTTTTTACTTTTACTTCCTATTCCTCTTCTCATAGGTATTATTTTTGATTGTTTGAAAGTAGTTTTTCTCACACTGGTTGCCTAAATATATTGCAGATTTTTCTATCCTCCAGCAAGAACACCAGCTAGTGAAGAGGATAATGCACTCTCCCCTTTCTACCATGAGGAAGCTCAGAACAATCAATGACAAGCCACTGTTTGCAGTTAGATCCTATCTGCATTTCTGGAGAGGAAAGTTGGGAGTGCAAAAAACATTTGCATAGCAAGATTTTGTTTTCAGAAGAAGGATGAGAGAACAGTTGTTGAAAACTGTAAAATCATCATTGGAGGAAAAGAGAAGCCAGTGGATGGCCAGAAATTACAGTTCTGATTTGGGTTATTTACACTATCCCAGGAAATAGCTGAATCCTTGTTCACCTGAGCATAGAGGCAGACTGATGTGCACGCTGAAGGTAAAAGGTATTTGTCTTAAGACCAAAATCCCAGATACTTTTTGTTCCACCAGCGCTGCAACCATGAATTTTATATTCTTTTAGGCAGATCCCATACTCTAAAAGGTCACAGCTTAACCATAGGAGACTGACTTTAAAAGAAATTAAGAAACTTGTCGAAAGAGGCACATGCTTGGGGTTCCAAAGATGAAAATGTCAACAAATTTGTTCATTAGCTTCCTTTTTTTTTTTTTTTTTTTTTTAATTATAGACTAGAGAAATTAAGATCTTTATCTTCTGAATCAGTGGCATGCTCCACATGAGTTGCAATACTATTAGAATTTTTTCCAATATAAAGAGATGCACAGCACTGAAACATGCCTCACATCTGATGTTTCAGGAAAAATTGCATACAAAAAAATCATTTACAAGCCTTAGGAAGCTTATAATATATTCCTCCAACTGTAAAACCCAGTGTGACTTTAGAAGATCCTTGATTCAAGTATGTATCTATGAGACTTTCTCTTTCATATAACTTAAAAATCCCCTTAGCCCTAAAAAAACAAGGTTCAGAAAGAAAGACTGGTTGATTATAAAGTTCTCCATGTGGCCCATTCTATGTGTTTTGTGCAGCTTGAGAAAAGTATTTAACTGTAAAACTGTTAGGTCCATGGACTTCAGTTGGAACAGCTTTCCCAAAAAGTCATGCTCACTGAAAGTACTGTTGTATTTTTTTAAAGCCACCAATTTACAACTAATATGAAAACTTTGTAATCTTATTCTTATAATGGATTTTAATAGCAGCTTCCAAACAGCAATTAGTCAGTTTATCCCTAAAATCAAAATAAGGAAAGAAGTCCCAGTAGCATTCTTAGCCACTCTACATTCTTGAGAAATTCCTTAAACCTATCCTAGCACTCCTATCCTTCCACCCTCTGCATATCCATGAGGCAACTGCCATAGTTATAACAAGCATTGAAAAAGAAAAATTATATACTGATACACTGCAGCTTCCCAAGCTGCTGACAGAACACTCTTCCCTATAAAGATTTGTCCAAACAAAGCTTTCCTCCTTCTAGCTGGGAATATGAGAATGAACAGAGTGAGAGGATAAAGTGTGGGGAAATAAGCTAGCATGGAGAATTTTGCAATGTAATGAGACATAGCACAGAAAGAAAGGCTAAAAGCATGAGAATAAAACCATCTACAACATTTGAGGGGGTGCTACTCAAAGCACAAAATAAGCTACCTGTTCTTTCTCACTCTATGAGCCAGGCTGGTATCCAACCCACAGGATGCTGGCCTTGCTTTATTCTGGTGATAGAGCTCCCAGTGTGGTTTTTCAGCCATCTTATTCAGGCAGTACATACAAAAAAACAAAACAAAGCAAAGCAAAGCAAACAAACAAACAACAACAAAAAAACGGAAACCAAAAAGAATCTAAAAATGAGCTTAAAAACCCACAAAAAACCAAAAACAAAACCCCAAACCAAACCCAAAGAAACAACGGGGAAAAAAAAAACAAACAAAAAAAACCCCAAAACCAAACCATAAAAAAAACACACACACACACACACACAAAACCCCAACAAAAACCCCACCCCTCAAAAAGAAAACAAGCAAACAAACAAACAAAAAAATCCACCTTTTTTTCTTTATTGTGCGTCATCTTAAAGCAAAACTTAAAACCCCTTGAATTCTTCAGCCTACTGGTGTCCTTCTGGGGGTACCATAACAATTATACTCCATTAAACACTCTTCTTTAAAGAACTAGAGACTAGAACTAATAAATGGAGATGACTATAATCTCATGTTTGTATATATTTTATATTTTCTCCTAATAAAGTCATTGTTGTTGTCAGAGTAGACCATAATTTAGTGCTGGATAATTTAAGATAGTTTTAAATTCAAGAAGCTATATACCAACTGATGGAAAAAAGATGAGTACTTACAAGTGAAGATAATTTATGCAGTTTGCACAGTATGAGTGTAATTTTTGACATGAAACACCTAACTAGATCTGTATAACATAACATATAAGTGACAATAAAAAAGAAATTTTATGACCAGTTTACTGGAATCCAGTCGGCAAGCATGAATAAATGTGGAAAAAGCTGCCTATGACATTTGATACCTAGATTTTGTTGTATTTAATATTGGTTAAAATGACATACTCACAAGAAAAAAATCTAATAATTAGAGATAAAAAAAGTATTAAGGGTTATTACCTAGTCCCCTAGGGTTTGAAAAATTCCAACACAGGTTTATCCTGTAGATTAAATGTTAATCATATATTGTGAGCCTAATTTTGTTAAGATAAGGGGGAAAAAATAAAAACGTTATTTGCTTAATGAAAATTACATCCACCTAAAGTTTTTTTTCAAATCAGTTCCATGAGTTTTAAACATTTAGCAAGTAATTTGAATGAATCAAAATTAGTAGTTTTTATAATGTGAGACTGAAAGATATAGTAAAATAAAAAAGTTCATAATTTTTACCCTTTCATTAGCTAGAGTAACTGCTGTTCAGTTTTCAAGAAAGAGATTAACAATAATGTGTTCTTCCACATATACACACATACATATATGTATATAAGTGGGAAAATTTAGAAACAAATCCTTTGTTTAATGTGGCTCAATTTCCTTCAAATCATTGCTTTGGCTTTGTTGTCTTTCTCTTTGGAAAGAAAACCAGCATTAAGCACACTATTCTGTGCAATCTTTTAAAAAATACCTGTACAGTGAAGTTACAGTAGTTTCATGAATATAAGCCGCACCTTTTTCATTGAAGAATCCAGCCTACCCCAGTGGTGCGGCTTATATTCAGGTGCGGCTTATCTATGGACAAATCCCAGCGAAACGCCAACCTGGAAGTGAGAGCCAGCCAAGCGGAGAGCTGCCACAGAGCAG
>VRYO01001463.1:26647339-26665514 GCA_009812075.1 Sialia sialis
TTTCCTTGAATAAAGTTCCACCTGAACACAGGAGTCATAACTTTTTTAGTCTTCTATAGAGTATAATTACCAATAAGACTGGCATGGCTTCCCAAACACTTCCATAGATGACTTCAACTTCTCATTTTCAGGTCTTTTCCCAGATAGATACATTCAACATTGACAGGTTGTTTTTCTTCTTGATTTTTCAGAAGTCAAAGCAAGCAAAGTTTAATTTTAGAGAGTAAAAAGATCCACTGAGTGCTTCCTAATGAAATCATAGTTTGGGCTTCCAATGGATTTTTCCCATCACACCACAGAAGATGGCAATTTTTATCCTCCTGGAAGATTTTCATCCTATTTTCTATAGCATAACACTAAACAATTGGATGAAAGCCTCATGAGATACATGGTTTCATCTTTTGTTGATAACTAACCTCGGTTGCAAAACGGTTTGTAATCTCTTCCTTGACTAAAGCGGAGGAGTTACAGCTCTACAGAAAAAGCTGAGTCAGGAGCTGCCTCCTGTAGAAAGTAGCCACAGGTTTTCCTTTGAAATACCAAAGAGCTTCCATCTCACATCAAAAGTCTTCCTATATCTATTCCAACAAACAGACTTTGGTTTCACAGTGCTGACAAAGCAAAAACCCATGCCAGTAATTTTTTTTGTTTTGTTTTCACACTGAATTATTTGCAACAGAGAGACTGCAACATTTTGATTAATATCACTAGAAAAAGATAGAAAAGAGAAGACAACAAAAATTTGTCCATTATAATAATCTACTACTGAATGTGTTTGTTCCAAGAAATACTCATAAAGTTGGAATGTTATATCTTAGAAGGTTAAAAATCTGAATGACTTCATACAATTTTTCACTGAAGAATAACTTTTCATTGATGAAGTTATTTTAAGGTGCACAAACAGCAGAGAATCCCAATCAGCTGGAAAGCTCAATGACAATTGCAAAGGGACACTCTATTCACCTAGTGAGTATATGCTCAGTACATAATAAATTTTCATTTATCCTCATACCCTAGCCCTTGCTATAAAATCTTCTCTGATGCATATATTTTTAAATAAATACATTAAAACTTAATATTAGTTGGATTTAGTAACAAGAATGAGGACAAAGCTCTTATAGGATCAACCGAAGTCAAATATTTAATACATCATATTTATCCTAATATCCAGCTTTTAGGACTTAATGACTGTCAGATAGTTTAATATTCTTCAGCTGTGGTACAGCATCATAGCAGCAGTAAAGCACCAGTGGAGCTGAAGAGACAGATAATCTATTTACTGCTTTCTAACACTCCCACAGGCATCGGGGTCAATGTTCAAATATATTCAGTTCTACACATCTATCAGATCAGGTGGTTAGGCAAAATTCTGAAGCAAGGACAAGTACTGTTACAATTAGAAACAAACAAATGATAAAATTTGAGACCAGGAGAAATTAGAAGCTCCTGGTAGAGATAATTGAAGTAAGAATTTATAAGCTTTGGATGCACATTTCTGATATATGTTGTATTTCATTATAATCCCTTAAGTGTACTTTCACACTACCCTTAATATAATGTTAATGTATTGAAGCAGGCCTTTGCAAGGGAATAGCTAATATGTTAGTCCAGTATAGTGTGTGCAAGAGCATAAGTTTGATATCTAGTTTTCATGTTTGTACAGTAGACACTGGCAAAAAAGTGGCATAAATTATTAATTAATCAGTGGTTTAGCACAATTCAAAACCGCTTTTTGATATTTATCACAAATAAAAATTATTATCTGGAAGTTAATGAAGTAAAAATACAATTGTGAAAACAGCTAGGAAAAAACCACCACCCTACCTTTTAAAATAAATACAAATGATATTGTGAGAGCCTGTATTGGAAAACTGGTGTAGAAAGTAATGTAAGTTTGGAAATAGCAGAGCACATATTAACCCTAAAATCTCATTACCCCACTCGGCCTTGTGATTGAGGCAGGGCATGCCTTCAGTCATCCCTCAAAACAGTATTCCCAAGGGTCTGGTCTACCTGAATGAATGTATCAGGCACTCAATATTTATGCTTTCATATTACCTAATGCATGCAAGGAAATGGATCACTACCTTGTTTCACACAAAATTTACCCCCACCTTATCCAGATTTTTTTCAAATTATTTCACTCTTGAAGGCTCCCTGGACAATGAGCCTCTCAATTAAAAAGGACTAAAACAAATCTGACACCTGAAGTTTCAGCAGAAGTCTGTGTCTTTCCACCATAAGAAGTAACAAACTTCTAAGAAGTTGAGACAATTCAGCACTGTGCCTCCAGACCAAGTTTCTGTTTCAATACGCTGACAAATTTATGGAACCAAGGAAAAAAATAGCTAGGGATTGAAGCTGCTCTAGCATACCCTTGCCTCCTTGTAGAAGACATGAGAGAAAGCCTTCCAACAGATTTTCTCCTCCTGATCATTCAACCCACTGTTGCCCTTCAGGAGGACATAACATTTTTCTACAGTGGAGCTCTTAGTTTCTCTCAACATCATGTAAAAATTCCCCAGGACATACCTCTGGTAGCAGACACGTTTCCATGATCTGTGGCATGAAATCCACCTGTTGTCAGCAGCTGCCAAACTGGAAGGACCCAGTTAGGAAAGACTGCTTAGACACTCTTAAAATCTACATCTCAGTGACTGTCAAAATTGAGATCAACCCAGGTTTTTAGTTCTCCATTAAGTCAATGCATTCAAAATACTTGTTCAACTGGCCATGATTTGTACAAGCAAGTTCTCTAAATATAAAAAGCTGGAGATTTTACAGTAAGCAATGTATGGCAATTATTTTAGGGAAGTGAGGCCAGCATAAGAGATCGCTGTAAATACGGTAAAAAAAAAGCACATTTGTTGATCATATAAGGCTAAATCAACTTTTGAAATTATGAAACTATTTTGAGCTTTGATAGAAGCTGTATATGAAACATAGCTATGCATAGAAAGATTTGTTACCTGTGTCACAATAGTGTCCTTTCTCCCAAAATCCCTTTTCTTCCCAACCTGGTTCTAGCAGATCTCTAAGGAAAAAATATCCAAAAAACTAAACCAACAAACCAGAAACAAAAAAACCCCAAATCCTACTTGTGTGTTTCTATATTTTTGGTGTTCTTTTCAGCTTGAAAAACACAAAACTCTTCCTGCAGTTAAGGGAACTTCCGAGCCATATGACCAGTTCTGTGGCATCTGGGCACCTCAGCCCGTCTGTTCATGCATATGGGTGTAGTGCAGTGACAGCTTTACTGCGCGTTAGTCAAGCATCATGTAGCACATTTCTTGACAGAGGCAAAGGCAGTTTATGACTTGAAGCAAATAATTTTATCCCAGGGGCTTCTAAGAGCCAGGCAAAAGGCCAGGGCTTAGGTCAACAGCTTGGGAGTTTGGCAAATAGTTCCTATGATTATTCCTTTGCAAAGATCTGTCACCTGATTGAGTTGAAGAATGTGACCTTTTGTTATGAGAGAGAAGGCACTTAGAGACCACAAGTATGTGGCCATGAGCATGGGTTATTCAAGGACAGAATCACAGAGTTTCTCAGGCTGGAAGTGACCTCTGAAGATTGTCCTGTCCACACCACCCTCCCTGGTCATTCAGAGACAACTACACTTGGTTGCCAGGTTCATGTCCAGACGGTTTATGGGTATCTCCAAGGATGGAGATTGCACAAAGTTTCTGGGCAACCTACTTGGACAGTCCATCACGTTCCACTAAAGTGCCGGTTGAAATAGGGCTACCAGGAAAAGGAGACATTACTTCGATATAAGTTCATGTCTACAAACTGACACAGGCAGCAGGTTAAGCAGCTTGCATGAAGTCAGCGAGCTGCATAATTCCCACCAGCTGAAGGTAAGAGCAATGCCATGCAGTAGCATAGTCTCTTTACCTGCCCTTAAATTATGCATAGAAGGCAGGCTGCAGTGACCCCCAAACTAGCACTTAGCAATTTATCCCGCAGGACTGCATCACCCTGCTGTTTTCCTGCAGGGAAAACATACAAACATATTCAACACAACTAGATAATGCTCTTTGTAGCTGCCCATAGAGAGAATTGCTTTAGTACCACAGAAATAATACATTAAAACACCAGAATCCATGACTTTGATTGTTCTGGACATTTTAAATGGTGGCAAATTGAAAGAGATTGACTGCTAAAGGTCAATCTTACTATAAAAAATTCCACACTGTATTAGAAGACTGTATCATTAATACAAGAGAGAAAATAACAACTACAAAAAAACAGATTCCAGAACATAGACAAGCAACTCAGATTTTGCAGTAAGAAACTCCATACTTATTCAACTGCCTCTCCACTGACAGGCATATTTTATATTCCACTACAATTATCCATCAAGTACAGGAATACTAAAAATATTTTACAAATACTTCATTCTTCTAAGTGAAGCATTTCCTAGAGAAATAAAAAATCCTGCCAGTTGTACTCTAAAGGTCATGCCAGCCATAAAGTCTAATAAAAAATTTCCAGATGGCAGCAGCCAATTTTCAATAAGATTTAATTTGGTTAATTGACTGTCTTATTTACTAATTTATAGCAGTATGCAGTTCATTTAAATTAACCTCATTTGCTGTCATGATTTCAGCAAGGTTAAACAACCTGGGTTTTTTTTTTTTAATTGTATGTAGAAATGACAGAGTCTAGTATATAGTAATATATACTAATACATGCATACTAATATATACTAATATAGCCATGAGAGGCCCTCCTCTTTTTTTTTTTTTTGTTTGTTTTGTTTTTGTTTTGTTTTGTTTGTTTTTTGTGTTTTTTAGAGAAAGGAAATATAAGAAACATTGGCTACATCAAATTAATGGAAGAGCTATTTAAACACCGAGCACTCTTGTTATAATTACATTAATCTTTTAAAAAAACCTGAAGCAACAAACCTCTGGGTGAGAAGGAAAAGCAAATGAGCCAGCTAATGAGAATAAGGAGCTGACCTCAGTTAAGAGGGGTTGTACAGAAAAAAAATTCTCTAATGGGCATGGTCATCAGTACTTCAACTGTAACACTAAGTCCTCCCACCTCCATTCTGCAAAAAGTTAAAACACAAAACCAGCTTTAAAAAACTAATTTTTCTCTTATTTTTCCACACTCACTGGAAAAATAAATTTATTTTTCAATGCAATCCCTGGTGAAAATTACCTACTTCTCAGAGGAAGTAAAAGAAACAGAAGAAGGCAGTACTAGGTTGCAATAAGATATTTGTGGACTTACTGCTGTTTTCATATCAGATCCATCTGAGACAGTACTTTGTTTAATCCTGAATTACCTTAGTAAGGGAAAAAATTACCCCTAGGAGAAGGAAGCTGGCCGTTGAAGGTATATGAAACTTTTGGATTCCTTCAGACTCTTTTGATTGAACATTTTTTCTGAAAACTGAAACTTCCTTCTTGGTAAAACTTGCAGGCCTTGTTGAGATGCCTTGTTTTCCTTTCTTGGAAAAGTAAGAGCGGCAGCGTGAGAAGCCTGCAGAAATGGGGCTGGGTCTCAGCTCCTGCACCCCAGGCACTGCCCCACTCGGACCATTCCTGGGTTGGGCTGATTAAAAGTTATGGAGTGCATGGGAGAGAAGTGGCTGGAGTATTTTCTAATTCATGGCACAAAGGTAGAAAGATATGTGCCCACAGCGTATTTATTCACTGGTGTTCAGTGACAATGTCCTTGCTTGCAAGGTATTTTAATTTCAGAAAGGACTTTGGGGTTTAGTCTACTTTGCCACTGGATTTTAGGTTTCTCCTTTGCCTTTTTCAGTTCTCCAGAGGAGGAAGTATTTTTTTGAAACCTACAACATGAAACAATGTAAGTGCAAGAATTTGAAGCCTGAATAAGAAAGCTCTACAAACTGCAAACTCTTTGCTTCTGATTCCCTGACAATGACAACTCTCAGAAATATCCATTTTATAAAAGACCACGTTCTCCCATCTATCACATAAAACTTCATGAAAGAAAAATTAAAAATCTAATACACCTATAAACAGCACAGCTGGCTTCATTTTTAATGAAGCTTGATAGATGTCCACACCAGGGAGCTGTTTCAGACATAAGTGTTTTTTGGAAATGTTGGCAAGAAGCACACATACAACAGTGAAAATGTTGTGCAAGATGACTTTTTGGAAGGTCAAGGATTTCTGTGATCATGCTCTGCTCACTAAAGTTCTCCAGTTTTCCTGACATTCATCACAATTTCTACCCTTAAGAGGCAATCTTCCGCACAAATCAAATCTAAAATCTATGTATACAAAGCAGGCTGTGCATCGACATAAAGCAGGATAGGCTATGTTCACACAGCCTCTGTAAAATCAGAGGACTGTAAGTGCAGGTATGACAAGGTTGCTAAATAGCTCATTTGTACTGCCACTGCAGAGGTACCTCACAAACAGCAAAGAACTAGCTTGGATGTCAAATGTCCTTTGCATTCATCACCTGATAAGTTTCTTAAATGCATTGATGATTTCAGAAGGTAATGATTTACTTACTCTGTGCAGTGGGAAATGTTTCATAGATGCCTGAGCTAGGATGTCTCACTCAGAAGCCTTTTTAATGGGCATCTAGCAAAGCTGTTTCCTGCACAGAATTTGGTAGACTATTTTTCCTCCAACTTCTACTTTTTCTCAACTAATGTCCTATTACTGAGAAATAAGAAGTTCCAATTTCCAAAATACTACTCAGAAATGCCTCTTCAGTGTGTTAATGCATAACTGGAGAGGAAAAAGTGGTTCATGCCAAAGAAGGTTCCTTCACATTCATCCTGTCTGAAGTGAACATTCCCCAGCTTTTGAATAAAACTTGACAATGTAGTGAAAACACCAAGGAAATATATTAAGAAAAAGTAGCACTTTTAGAGTAAATGTCATGCAACTCTGCCTAAAACACATGCTCAGTACCATCTGTTGTATACAACCTGCATGTCTCAGCTGCTCTCTGAGCACATTACTGTTCCTTGGGGCATCGATGGGTGTTTTCTCACTACGAAAATGTTGGATGTAGAATTGGCTTGGTGGTATATTGAGATAATTCAGAGTGTAACACATGCATCTGATGAACTTGAAAAGAATATCTGCTTTGGAAACCAAAGAAAACTGATTCAGCACCCCACTAGATATATTTTGAACATATAAGTAGTTTTAGCCAGGCTCAGATTTCAGCCTTAGAGAAACTGGCACAGTAAGGCAGACACGGCAGTGATGATCTGTCCTCATTTTTCTTCCATTATTGCCAAGAACAAGAGAGTAGAAGAAGTACAGCACTTCAGCAGATGATATAACTGAAGCTGTCTTTAGGAAAATTGTGCACTAAGGAAAAGAGGATCTCTTGACTGATAAGTTGCATTCTTAAATGACCCCACTAGTTCAGCTGCTATCCTCTGAAATATGTATTGTCAGGAAAAGTGATGCAGGATTAAGAAGTGCTTTTTGTAAAGATACTCCCTCTATTTCCTCCCAGTTGATACTTATCAGTCTTTTAAATTTTTAGGTTGGAAATTTTCCTCTCATCTTAAACTGAACAAATACACAGATTTCAGTATATTTCAGCTTCCATTTCCTTGAATTCCAGTGGTAATTTTCCCGCAAAGAAATACAAGCTAAGACTGTCAGAATGTGTTTGTAAAAGACAGTGACTTCCATTCAGAATAAGTAATCAGAAAGGATGTGTAAAGTTTATGGTTATTACATGTATATATGTAGTGCTTACAATTATTAAGAAATTGTGAATGAGTATCCACTTGGTCATCTGCAAATGGAACATCCACAACAGTTTTAGCACTATTCTATTTACTTCACTGTTTTCTAACCCATAAATATAAATCCGAAAATATGGGTGTTTTATGCTGCTATACGCTGTTTAGACTTTTTTCCTACTATTCGCCATGGTAAATTTTTCCATTTTTAAATTTTTACTCCATATGACTCTGTCAGTCATGATTGTTTTTTATATTTTGGATCAGTACAAGCTGCAAACATTATTGGAAAAAAAAACCATATGGAAAAAAAAAATCTATTAAAATTTAAAGCAGTACCAATAAACAACTTTTTCTCTGAAAGTTTTAACAAAAAATAGTCCAAAGTCTTCTCATATTGTTAAAAGTAATTTCTCTGTTGGCTTGCATAGTTTTCATCTATTCTATTTCTCTGTGCACAATGTCTTCCTACTATCAGTATCTTCTTCTTCACCTCATTTGTTTTCACATCCTACCTCACCTGTGCACAGACCTCCTCAGATCCTAACTTTATGACAAATTTTCCTGCTTCCATTCAACCATAACACCTTAATTTTCTTTTAAGCCAAGATATGGAAGTAGGGGTTCACCCCAGGTGCCCACCGTTCCTCATTTGCTTATATCGTCTAGTTCATTTTCTAGACTCATAAAAATTCTCTGAGTGGAACATTTAACACAAAGTATTTATGTTTGACATCTATTGCTGTCTCAAAAAATAACAATGACCATCTTAAGCTCCTTCTCTTAGTATCTTTTTTATTTTTCTCTTCATCTTTTAATTTACTCTACGTTATTTTTACCTATGTCAAATCATAAAGTTGATGGAAACTGTCCCATACAGTAATACCTGTAAGTGAATTATTTGACTACCATCTTTCTATGTAACTATGGAAAACAGAAAAAAAATTCTAACTTTACTTTTATCAGAAATTAACACCTTAAGGCTAGAGTCAACTTAAACATGGGTTTTTTTTATCTCTAACATTAGCTACTTGTGTTAATTTTAACAAAAGTATATTACACAGAGAGATCCATTAAAAAATTTATTGAATACCCTGCATCAGTTCTTGAGAGGCCTTGATCTGATCAGGTGCGATAAAGGACTTACTATACCACTTCAGTCCAATCATTACTTGATTTTTTAAAGAATAAATAAATCTGTAATAGTTTTTATATGCTGTCTTAGCTCAGACTCCTTATGTATTTTTACAGTACAAACCTTTGGCATTATTTTGACCATAAACTTCCCTCTCAAATCTTTAGTATACTAGTCAAAATCTTTTTGACAGACCTTCCTACTATAGGGATTTATTTCCACTCCACAAAGTAGCGATTTCATTCTCTTTTTGGTTTGTTGTCATTTATTTGGCATTCTGAGCCATTAGTCCTGCCTGGCCATTAAGTTATATTGATATTGTCCTGACCCCCTATATGATTCTGTTTTGACTCATGATGACAAAGGTTTCTGACAAGTCATCTCGTAGTTCATTTAAATCTAAGACAAGTTTTGCCTGTTTCCATATCTCTGCTACACTTGGTCTTCTGCAATATAATGCAATGCACATCAATTCTGATAGCAATTTTTCACTGACTTTCATTATTTCAGGATTCAGTGTCAGTCTTTTTCATCATTATAAAATAATTATGCATAGAGAAGGAGGTAAAAACAATGCTGGGAACCAAATTACAATCTGGATCTTCCTTTTGCATCTTCAGAATGAGAATATGCTAAATGCTCTGAATATATAACTTGACTGAAATGCATATGTTACGTGTAAGTGGGAATGCAACTTTCAAATGTCAATGCACATCCAGGATGTTTATTTCTACATAAACAGAATCAGAGCATATGGCCAGCCAATAACAGTATAGCAGCAAGCACATTTTACTCCTGAGACCACGCCATGCAGAGAATGTGCAATCATATGCTCCTTCTAGATATTGATTCCTGTCCTATTCAGCTGTCTAGGTACAAAAAGAATGGGATGCTTCTTAGAGAAACAGCAATATTGTTGATTTGAGCGTCAAACTACTAAGCCTTGAAATACGTACATTCCACTGTGATTGTGCTCAAAATAGGTAAGATGTTATGTGCTAAGAAAAAAGTTTAGTCTTCTCCGCAGCTCCTCTAATTTGACTTCCATCCCTTAAGCTACTTAAGAACAGAGATATGTCTTCTTAAAATTCTTAGAAAAGAGAAAAAATATGAGTATTGCACATCAGCAGCACAGCCTTTCCAGTTACAGGCAGAAGTCTAAAAGCTATAAGGACATTATTCTCATCCTCTGAAATACAAAGGTTTATTGGTTAAAACAGTAATTTTTCTCTGAAACCTTTAAAATATTTATTTCTGGAATAAGTTAGAGAAAAAATAACAATCCACCCTCCACAACTGATCCTTCTAGAAAAATAATTGTTTGTTCACATTCAAAATTAGGCCAGTAGTCTTAAAAATGAGTTATTAGGGTAATGAGCAGAATATAATGCAGATACAGTTAGTACACTAAGAATGCAAAAGCAGGTAAAATAATATTTCATAAATTTTAGGTTATATTGGAGAAAAAATGTTTGTAAGTAGCCAGAGAAATAACTAAAATAGGAGAAATTATTTTCAGTAGACTACTTAAAATATAAGCCTCATTCTTATGGCATTCTATTTATGAGTCTCCAAAACAAAATAAAGAATGGACTCCTAGATTTATGGCAATGTGAGGGAAAAACATCAATGTTAGAAAGACTGTTTACTTTCTGTATCTGAAAATTCCTTTTCCAACCCTTATTTGTGCCTGTCAGAAATGAGCTCTCTTGGCTGGCAGTTCCATGTATTAGCAGTCCATCTGGATGGAAACCCTGAGGAGGAGCTACATTTTTGCAGATAAAACAGGCAGGACTGCAGTGAAGTTAACAGACACAGGCAAAATGACATAGTGAACATTCATTTTTAAAGAATGGACTACGACATGATGCCTACATGAAGTACAGCACAGAAGGAAAAAAAAAAGACTGGATTAAATTCTATTTGAGGGTGTCTAGTTCAATCTAAATATAAATTAGAATACAAAGAAAACCCTTTCTATATTACTTTAAGATAATATATCTGTGAAATACCAATATGGCCATAAATAGTAACCCAAACACTACTACCTGGTGGTAGTGACCCTATTGAAAGATGAGTGTTAATATATCCAGAATCATGTATATTTTTATTTTCATCTGTTTAGTAATACAGAATTACTGACTAGGTTTTGGTGTTATATAGCATATCATCATCACTTTCTGTATCCAGAAGAAAAACTTTGTAGGAGTACAAAGGCATATCAAATGACTTTTAAAAATTCTGTAAATCATCTTTCATTGCTATACTTACAAAATTTGAGATTGCTTATGTGTCTTCCTAACAGGATTCACAATTCTAGGTTCTGAAATTTTCTGTCTCTGTGTGTATTGCTATAACATTCTGTTTAAAACTGTAAGAAATAGAGCAAGAAAGAGGACACAGGGGTTGCTTAACATTTTTCAGAGGAGTATTATGTAATATATATGTTATGTGTATAATTTTTCCTGTAGGGAAAAATGTTGAGTTTTACAGTTCTTACTAACTTCAACAAAAATATCAGGATCATAGCAGTAGGCAGGGTTGGAATGAAAATCATTCTGAACTGAGACAAAAAAATTTAGCTAATTATTTTTTAAGATTATAGCAGCAAGAAATTTGAATTTTTCAGAGTTGAAGTTTTGGTATTTTCTTTTTCCTCTTTCTGATCTTTGCTTCATAAAGCACTAAATGCAAGTAGTACTGAAATCAATATTTAGTTATTTGTACAACCACGAGGTGTTTTCCTATAGCACAGCTCCAAAGAGGTACAGATGTGCCTCATCTGGAGTCTGCGACCTCCTAGGTGAAAAAGTTCCCAAAGAGTGCAGCACTGCCAAGAGACTTAATCAGCTGAGAGATCTGAAAATTAATGGAATATTTTGTTTCCAGTTTGAATGGATTAATGTCTGAGGTTTATGGTTAAAGTTTGTGGCTGAGCCATAAGCAAAATACATGTTACAGATTCACCAATCAAAACATTCATTATATACCCATTAAAAAAAATCATGACTTTGGAAGGTTAATTTTTTATTAATTAAAAAAACCACAGATTCAGGAATTTTATTATAGTTGAAGGAACACTACAGCAGATTCTTGTGATTCATTAAGACATATATTTCACCTTTCAGTCTGCAACTGTGCTTGTAATCTGTGGAGGTCCTCAAAATCAGTGCTCAGAAACAGAATAATTATTGCTACTGCTTATTTAGCTGCATTCATTTGAGGAGCATAATCAAATATTTATACCCCTTAAACCTTGTTAAAATAGAGTTATTGATACAGAAATTAAAATTGCATTTATAATTTTTGTCTCTCCTATAGCAACAGCAAAAAACTAAAATCTTCATAGCATTGCTATTTGCTTAAAAAATGAATGTAGGTTCAACAAGCAAAAGGATTGCAGAGAAATTGGACTTAGAAAATAATTACCTGCACTCATCAATTCCTGTAGAGGTTTTCTAAAATCCATGCCCATAGATTTGGGTCAGATCTTCATAGGGTGGAACAGTGTCCATTAATCAGAACATATTTTAAAAATACCTTTAGAATTGTGTGTCTGTTCCTTGGAAGGAAGCTCTTAGCCCCAGAAATTAAATTCAGTGGTGTGGTATTAAAAAATTATTTTCAATGTTGTCAACAAAAATAAGGAAAAGTCTCGAGTGCCTTTTCTTGTTCTGAACACCTTTGTGGAGATGTAAAAGGCAGAAAGAAATTTTATTTAAAGTAAACTAAGAAAATTAGACGAAATTGGAGGTTTCCCCTATTTCCTATAGGAAAGAGCCTATAGGTTTCCCCTATAGATGACAGTGAATATTTGCAAATATATCAAGATTTCAGATTTATAGCAACATAGACTGGTATCTAGCAAGTTTGCAGCAGATATGCTTTCCATTTAATGTGTCCTAAATTAGAAATGAGATCCTGAAAGCTTACAATCACCCAGCTATCATGTTATTGTATTATTGTGGTTTGATTCACAGACATGATGGCCACTGAGGTACTATTCTGCTTACAGAACTATTCCTTTCTCTCCTGTGATTTTTCAAGTTCCAGAATTTTTTTCTGCCACTTATCTTAGAGATTTCTGTTATGTTATTATTGTAAATAAGGCAATTACCGCAAATAATGAGGAAGACGTACAAGTCCTATTTTATTATATAGCATTGGATTTTTCCAGAAGAAAAAAAGAATAAAGTTGTATGAGTGATAAAAAAAATTCCTTATTATTTTTCACACGGAGATATATTTGGTTTTTTTCCAGGATTTCTTTTTCTTTTCCAAAAATTATTGGTAAAAAATAGATACTATGGAATTACCAGGACTGTGCTTGATGAGCTGTACCACTGAATACAAAATTTAGAAAACACCATTGGAATGTCTAATCCTAGAACTTAAATCAGTCAATAACATTAAGTCCATCAATGACAAATACATGATTTTCTCCGTATTCTGTAAGACATTTTTTGGGTTTTTTTTGTTTTAATTAGTTTTTTTTTCTGTGCAAACATTCTTTCACAAAGAATATTTAAACCAAAGGGATTTTCTGGATGATAGAACACTGTATGCTCTGCTGTCACCAGCATCCAGTGATCCATTCTATTACATGTTTAGACTCCTCATAACTTGTTTGAGGAAACTAATCCAAAACCTGATGGCAGTAATTTCCAGGAAACTCCTTCCAATGCCTCTCTGAAATGAATATATTTTTATATGTGCCACCACTGCTGTTAATGATCTTTTTAATTCCTGAATGTATATGCAGAGAACAGGATCAGAATTCTCTTAGGCTAAAATGCCTGAGATAGCTCTGCTCCATATTTACATTATATACTTCATTTTCTGGAACTGACGACATTACTATCAATTCTATATTTACATCAGAAATAATGTCCTCATAGAGGTTAACATAATGATTTTTCTTTTTCATATTTGGATAGTTGTAGTAAAATCAGATGATGATGAAGTTAACTTCTGGTCTTCACTGTGGAATCCTTGGGGACAGGCTACCCTCATGTGTGGTTACATTCTGAACACAAAGGAAGGCAGAAGATATTTGGATTTGGATTATGACCCCTGATTAAGTAATGTACACAGATCTTTTAAAACAGGTGTGCAAACAATAATATAGACCCAAAAAAAAAAAAAAAAAAAAAAAAAAAAAAAAAAAGAAAAGGGAAAAAACAATTAAATCAAATAGAATAGAATATTTGGGGTTTTGCTATAGAGTTTTATCCAAATTCTTTTAATCCAGTTTTTCCTGTTGGAGTTCCCTACATTTTTATAGTGCATTCTAATCTTTGTTTTCAGCAAATTAATACCTCTAAATAATCCTTTTTTCTCATTTACAGTTCCAATAATTACATTGCAATGAAGTTCAGAGAAATGAGAAGCACAGCAATTCTTTTTTCTAAGAAACCAAAGTAGATTCTTCAAAATACCTCAATTTCATTCCATTGGAGTTTGTCACTACAGAGTGCCAAACCTAGCAGTTAGTTATTTTACCAGTTTCCTATACTGTGACCATGCCTCACCATACAAAACTCCCAATTTCACTTGTTATAATGTGCATACCTACATGTGATTATGCTTTTACTTTTGGAAATTAGGAGCAATTACATCAAGTGTTTACATTTTCATTCTCCACCAGCAGTGTTGATTAATCAATTTATAAATCCCTACTCTATTGTCCCAATTTTTTTACTGGAATTTTCCTAACTGTTTTTCAGGTTCACCACCAGAAGAAGAAATTCAGTCTTAGCCCCCTGATACAGGTAATGATGGCAAGATTAATTTTATATGCTAGAGCGTGCACATTAAACCACTACTCACAATTTAAAAACCATGAAAAACCCCAAAACCTACAATGCTGAGACATGAAAGCTCACCCATGGACCTTATGCAGATCTATTCAAAATCATATATGCATCTGACTGGGGCAATTGGGGATGTCTTTGTAATCATCTCCCTAGAATGGAGTATGAACAGTATCCTTTCACGGTGAAATCAAAGGCAATAATATTGCTTATGTGTGTGAATAACATTAAATAATTTAATAATCCCTCTGACTTCCTTCTGAAACTTCTATTGAGGCAACAGCTGCTTCCATGTATCATCACAGCTTCTTTTTTCCATAACAACAGTACAGACTCAATCCAAAAAGATACAGCAGCAAAGTGTCTTACAGAAGAGGAAATCCTAGTCATTCAATAAAGTGTTCCTGAATTCTTTAATGGGTACTATGTCTACCCACCCTTTTTAAAATGTGAGATTTATTTCCTGTTCCTTTCAATAAAAATGCTCAGTTTTTAATTATTATTTTGAATATTTTTTCTACTTTTTACCCAAAGTTTTGAATATATTATATTTATATGCACACATAAATCTTTTTGCACAGCTCTGTAATGAATGGCCAAAGTAGATCCCTAGCAGCTAATGAAACTAAGAACTCTTCTCTTCACAGGTAAATGAATCCATTGTGCAATGTTCTGAGCAATGTATCACATGCTCATCAAAAAACCTGAGAACTGTCAATGTGATGAAGCACAACTCACATCTCATTAATGTTGAGCACAGAAGCAATATTCCGCATCAAAAATGACTGCAAAAATATTTGCAATTACCAGCTGTTCAGATTCCATTTTTATATAGATAAAAAACATGTCAAATTTAATTTATCACGTGTTCATCTGTCACATTTCTTTTTCTTGCAATGTACTGAAAAGTTATCAAAACCCTCTCACTCTTATCCCAGCCTGGTATCATATAGATTAAAGGGAATGACATAAATGATATGTATCCATAATCTTCAGAAGGGTTTTTCACTTTAAAGGTTGTATGGACTATTTTGTATTAAAGTGTTTATCTTTTCTGGAAGGATGCTCAAAATAGTGTTTGCCAGGGGTAAAATGAATAAATGGTATCTCAATATATAATAATTGCTAGCTTTTCTGAATTAAAAAAAAAAAAAAAAGATTACAAATTTCAAGTAAGGAAAAGGCATATAACACAAAGTTATTTGAGAATCTGGGGCAGTATAGGACCTGCTTAGACAGTGGTGTTGCAGAGAGGACTTGTCTTGATCAGGTCACAGAGGAAGTGAGAGCCTGAATCATTCTAAAGGCAAAAACCACTAATTAAATAAAAACCAAACACAATTATCTAATATTTGGAAAATTAGTACTTTTGTTACACTTGGAAGATTTCTAGGGGTGTGGTAATGATGTAAGTTGCCCACCTGTGGCCAAGTGTCAGAAGATAGCAATAAATTAACACCAGCACAGATTAGGTCCTCCTTTACACTGATGTTTGGGGAGGGTAAATGGAGATGATTATTTCCCTTTATTCTCTGCTTATGAACCTGCAACTGGAGTATTCTGCCCAAGCTGCAGTTCCCCAGTACAAACTAAAGCAATCAAACTGGAACAAGCCCGGTGTAGAGCTAAAAGAGTGGTTAGAGATGATCTAAGAGGCTGAAGAACCTGAAGTTTTTCAGCCTGAAGAGATGTCTGTAATCTTGTGTCTCAAACAGATCCTGCCAAGGGTCCTCAGATCCCCTGCATGGATGCATCCAAAGGCATCTGTGGCACAGCAGTATAGCTGAGATGACACTGCATCTGTAAAGGATGAGGAAAACTCATCTGATTTTGGAAATGTGTGTTCCAATAACTTTAAGTGTTAGAAAGCAAAGTTTAATTTTTTTTATTTATTTTTTTTTTTAAGAGGCGACGTGTGGGTCAATTTCATTCGAACTGAGACTGAATTAACGAAAATTTCTAACTCAAAACCTATTTTTTTCCAGTCAATTCACATGAAAGGTCTTTTATTATTTTGTCCTTTCTGACAAATAGGAATACAAAGAAAAAACCTACTGCTCAAGAAACTGTAAGGCTGTTAATAAATCTCTTTTATTTGTTAGTATCCTTGGCTATTATTTCCAAAATCCATTTCCTTTTCCTTTTCCATCAATAAGGCTTTTTGTTCCAGACTGAGTGCTCACAAGAGGAGAAAACATTAGCTTTCATGACTACCCAGCAGAGATGTTTAGTTTTTCCAGGTTTCCAAGTAAAGGTTGAAACACACTTATTGATTAAATTTATAGGGGATCCTCTAGCTATTCTCAACATAGTTTTCTTTGCTACTGATTTATAGCAGAAAGGTTCTAGCTTATTTTTTCATTTCAGAAAACAAGACATGCATAAAACAGGATTCCCCCACCATCCTTCCATTTCAAAGTAATTCTGGTGGGAATGGGAAGTTCAGTCCTTTGCTAGATTTTTTTAAAATACTAAGAAGAAGGCTGTAGCAACTAGACCAAATAACATCTCAGTAGGTCTCCAGGTTTTTTGCAAGCTAATTTGATAGAGGTTTGTTAAAAATAAAAAAGATTGAGCTCATTTAATTTTAAAATGTCTCCGCTTGTCTATGAGCTAGCATTTTCTCCTTTTTTTAGGCCTGATTGCAGTGTAAAGTTTGTGTATGTCTACAAATATCTCAGTACTATGACTTGTGACTTCAGACCCTCTCCTGTGGTTCAGCATTCATGTTTCACCATGAGGGCTTTTCTTTCTGTAACTAGACACAATGTTGGAATAAGATGTTTCTCTACAACTTCACAACTGACATTTCCCCTCTTTGAACTTTGATTATTGTTATTATTTCTTTAGTATTAACAGTGGCTGTATGTTTTTAATGTGAGGAAAACTTTTTGACCTAGAAAGGTCAATCTAAGTGTTTAAATGTTAAATATAAATATTAAAAACAAACACAAAATCCTCATATCCGAAAAGAAAGCAGTCCCTTAAAATTGTGATAATATACTTTATTTTGTCAATAAACCATTAAAAATATATTGTGCTGCCATAGAAAGTGTTCAGTAAATAAAAGAAAATATTTCATTGTGTGTGATATTTGTATGTTACTCAATTCAGCTTTTTATTGGTCATTATGTTGTGTTATTGGACTCCTTAGGCACATAGCAATGTTGGTGCCCCCATTGGATGATTAAAACTTTTTAAAACTGAAGAATGACAAACAATGAACAATAGATGGTAAATAAGCTTGTTTCCTCTAATGCACGGGTTTGCACATGCATGAAGCTACTAATTCAAGCAGACCTTCCCAAGAAGCATCCCAAGGCAAGTCACACTCACATGGATTCTCACAGCTCCTGAGCACACTGGTGGGTATTGATTCAGCTGGCATTTTCAATTGTAACAAATGCTTACAAACACTGTGCTAGCAATATCTCATACAATATGAGATTGAAAGATGTTTTCTTTGGTTCAAATGTACAGTAATTTCACGATTATAAACCACACCCTTTTCATTGAAGA
>VRYO01001463.1:26666514-26688971 GCA_009812075.1 Sialia sialis
AATTTATTTACTAACCATAGTGAATTATTGCTCCATTTACCAGTTCCTTAATCAACAGCTACATCTAGCAGTCAGGGCAGATGTAGTTCATAAGCTTTATTAATTTCTGATTGCTTATTTTTTCTGGATGGAATGTGAGCATATTGTAAGCTCCTGCTATTGAGTTTGCTTCTCTGCGTTGTATCTGGATTTCCATCCTCTGAAATTTAGGGATATTCAAGGAACTCAGTACAAATATGGGTCCAACAGCCCAAAAAGCCCAAACTAGATGCCCATATAATAGCATTTTTGTGTTCAAATATCATCACATAGACAGATAGCTATGTTATGAAGGAATGAAGATTCTTTGGAAAAATATCAACAGTCTTGACATTCCTTTATTTTGTATGCCAATCAGTTGCTTTAGATGTCAGGAAGTGCCTTTTTGCCTCCTTTTCTCTATGTGCTTCTAAACATAACCCCTATGCGTCACACTTAAATTAGATCATATAGAAGTATAAAGCATGTTCGTATCTGGACCTCCCATTTCCAGAGAGATGACTTTGGTGTATCACAATTATAATATTTAACTACGGCGATAGGCAGTTTTTAAATGAAAGTAAAACCTGGTTAGAATTTGACAGATTTTAGTGTTCCATGCACAGGTATTTCTCACATGAAAGATTATCTAACTCTTAGTTCCTCAGGTCTGATGGAACTAATACATTAGGAAAAAAATGCATTCTTTCTAGTCAAGATGTCTGGTTTAATTGGTTTTGTTGCAGCTAGATTTCTGCTTATGTGAAATGTACTTTACAGCCCCCACCACCCTGCCCCCTCTTTATGACTAATAAACACAATGTGCTAAAATTCTTCCAGTCCTTAATATTCTCTGCATATTGAAAATAACATTGAGAAAAATAGAGCCTCCAGGAGAAGATTATTCAAGGTCTCCAAATCAAAAAATCACACTGCATTTTCAGTAGCTGTCAGTCTTTAAAGTGAAAATAAGCAAGAAAAACTAAGCTTCAAGAAAAATCCTGGGCCATGGAAACTCTTAGTAAATAATTTATAAAAGTTGCTGCTGTCTAGACAGAAATCTGATGTAAGGGTTGCATACCATTAGCCAAAATAATAATCAATATAACAATTTTGGCATGGAAGCATAAGGTTGACTGCAACAATATCAATAACAGCATGAATCATCATGTCCTACTATGCTAATTATTCTTCTTACTTTAACCATTAGTACCTGCATAACATATAAATTAAAAATATATCCTTTACAGATGTCATTAGCAGCTAAGTGCCAACAACTAATTATCAAACTTTCCTGAAAGTACTAGATGTTTTATTAATGCACTGCATTGGAGGATTACATGACTAGACAAAAAGTCATTCTCTTTTAAAAAATTCTTTCATAATTTTGAATTGGATAAGGTCTTAATAATGACCTGCCATATATTTGCATGCTTTAAGCAGCTTACACAAGGAGGTTGCTATACATTTGAGTTTAATGCTTTCTATCCATTTTAGCTTATTGTGTTCTTCAGTTCATTGCCAGCTTCAGATATTTCAGTACAAGTTATCATATGAGAAACTTTTCAAACACCCTTTTCCAGATATCCCAAATGCACCACTGATAGGGTGGAGAAACATGCAGGCAGAAAAGTATATATAGAAATACATGTTCGTCTCTCTTTAGTTAATATAAAATGTTCTAGGAAAAAAAAAGAAAAAAAAATGCTTTGGAAATTCTATCTAATAAAAACACGAATTGGTGATGCATAATGTATTCACTTAGCTGCTGAAAGAGGTCTCATAATCTTATACTTTTTTACTTTGAATATGTTACAGTTCAAATGTTCAAGTAGTTTTCCCTATGGTTTTTCCTGGAATTTAGCCTGAACTCAATGTATGCAAGGAAAAAAAAATGCAATGCAAGGAAAAAAAAATGCAATGCAGTACCGTAAGTATAATCCCAAATGTTTAAAAAATAATAATTTACGTTGGTAAAAAATATATAATTATGCTTTGTGACATTCTGATACTCTGGAGCAAGCTATCTCACAGACTTTATTTTCTTTCTTATTTTTTATTAATTTAAATTAGCCATTAACAGTTACTTGTTTTCCTCTATTTAAAGAACACTATGTTTGCTCTATAACTATTCCTGCTCTCCTTTTCAGAGACCCACCATGTTGTACATGGCTGAGTTGAAAAAGAACAAAAAATTCTACTCTGTGAGGCAAATGCAGCAGTGCAGCAAAAATGTTACAGTAATTTCACAATTATAAGCCACACCTGAATATAAGGCGCACTTTTTTTTTTTTTTTTTTTTTTTTTTTTTTTTTTTTTTTTTTTTTTTTTTTTTTTTTTTTTTTTTAAGCGAGGACCCATGTGTAAGAAAGTAACAAATTAGTAACAGAATTGCTGCCAGCTGGGTTTGGTGTCAGGTGCTCAAGTTCCAACAGTTTTCATAGACCAGCGAAGCCTTTAAAGGCAGCCCCAGGCACCCTCCCTGGCCAGCTCTCATTTCTGGGTTGACATTTCACTGGGATTTGTCCATAGATAAGCAGCACCTGAATATAAGCTGCACTACTGGGGTAAGCTGGATTCTTCAATGAAAAAGGTGCAGCTTATAATCTTGAAATTACTGTACCTAGATGTTATACTGACCTAAAAATTGCATATTGGCCCAAAAATAGCAACATGATATTTCAAGATGAATCAATGGCACTATGACAGGTTTAAAGAAATGTTTTATAAGGAACAGGAAACATTCTTGTAGACTTTGCTAAAGCTTTATTCAGGACACAGGTCTTGGAAAAGTTTAAAACCAAAAAGAAACTGGAAGGATCTCAGAGGTTAAAACTAAGCACAAGTGTGTGAAATTATCAGAAGATTATAAAACATAATCTGAGAAGAAAAACTGAAGAAACTGCAAAAGTCTCATTGTGAAGGAGATGAAGTGATGACAGCAAAGCAATCTTCCAGCCTCTAAAATTTTATTATCATTTCAAAATACTGATCACTTTTCCACTACATCCCTTAAGAATAGCTGAAGAAGATTTCTAATTTGCAAAAGTAAAAGGTTTTTGGAGAGGCCTTCTATATATAAAATAATGAAACGCTTAATCAAAGTAACACTTCTCATTTTTAACAATATTTATATAAATCTGTCCTGGATGACATACACACTTGATTGAGTTTTTTAGTAATGGAAATTAAAACAAATAGTATTTAAAAAATAAGCCACATGAAATTTTTGGATGAGGACATGCTTCTGGACCCTGGAAAATACACAGGATCCACAGTTAATGGAATGATGACCATTTATGTGATGAAATACATGAGCAATAGTATTGGCACTAGAAATTTTTATCAAAATTATTGCAATTGAGACAGTCTGACAAAAAATGTTAGGAAAACTACTGTACTGCACAAAGAAAAACTACTGAGTACTTCATTTAATATATTGGAGAGAAATAATTATCTCTAGCTTTATCTATAAATATCCAAATACCTGCATCTACAACTTTGTTCCAAGTTACCAACAAAATATCCTTGTGTCTTGCTTCCTATGAAAAAATCTCCAAAAAATATGTTAGTTATTGTGATAAGCATATAAAATAAATTTATTGTGGACAGTCCTTTTTGTATATATATAGTTACAACTCAGGAGTGTCCAACAAATTCTTGAAGCTCTTGAAGTAAATAAAATCCTAATACTGTGAAGACCTTCTCTTACAAGTACTTATTTGCAAAGAGTAACCTTTTTCCATACCTGCAATTATCATAGTCTAAATTGATTGTTGTTGACATATGTAATTAATGCTTAAAAAAGGAGAAACCAGGAACTAAGGCAGGCAGCCATTATTTGAAGTGTAATGTCTGCCAGATTAATGTTGCTGTAATGAATGTTCATTGTGTATTTAAACTGCATGACAACTAGAATAAGAGCCCTTGAAAAGCTGGTTCAGTGGAAAAAAATTATTTATTTCTCATAAAAATCAGACTGAAGAGGCTAAAACCCACTAGTTCTAGTTCACATCTAAGGATTTATTGGACCCTGTATATCTACATGTCTCTTTTTACAGCACAGTCTTCCCTATTTGTTTACACTGTGCTGTTACCAGGTCATGACCTATGTCTACTAAAGATGATATTAAGCCCCTCAAGAATTGAACCCCTCAATGTTTTAAGCAAAATTTGCAATTTGTTTTTTAACTGTTCATTAGTACCTCCAGCTAGACAGTTATGATTAAGCAATTGGATCATTAATGTTGCATGCTTGGCTAATCTTTTGTTCCAAGGAAAAGTGAAGACAATCCCAAGATGAATGGGCTGTCTGGATGAGAGCCACCAGGAGTGAGGTCAGCAGAACTCAGCAGAAACTGAGAGAAAGGCAATTCCAGCAGCAGGATGTTAGGACTCATTGACCACCTACTCAAAGCAGACCCCAGGCTCAAATGAAGGGAAGAACTGCACATTCTCACTAATTAGAATGCAGGGAAGGAGGTGCAACCAGCAAATGGGGGTTGAATACTAACTAATTAAAAAGTTATGTAATCTGTAAGTAAAGCTGATGCCGTTTTTGTTATAATGTGTAAGTGGTATAAAATTTGATGATCAGAGAGACAGTCTTTTGTAAGTTACCACTGACCTCCCTGCTTCATGCAAAGTAGAATAAAAAATAGAAATACCTTGCCTTGGTGTATTAATTGGCCCTGTGCACTGTTTGGGACTACAAAATCGGTCAAAGGTGTTTTTTTACTGAACAGGATTCAGATTCACACTCCTAGTACACTCTTGCTGGCTGCAGAAAAAAATTATGGTGTGCTTCATTATCTAATTTTTGCCTCTTTTCATATACTACCTCTTATTTTCAATGTTTTTTTTTTCATGGGATTCTGAGAAGTTCAAAGAAGATTCTTTAAACAGACAAGCTGCTCATTCCTACCTCCTTTCTTGTGTGCTTCAAAATAATAATAATAATGACAATAATTACAATAATAACAATAACAATAGCAAAAAAAAAAAAATAATAGGAAGAACTAAAAAACAAATCCATGGATTTCTCTTTAAAACTCTATACATGCAAGAGAACTCCCAGCTACCAAGAGAAAAAGCAAAAATCACTTAATATTTTTAAAGGTGGAAAGAAAATGAATGAAAAGGATAAACATGTATTAATGTTTGATAAATATTTTTGACTATAGGCATCAAACACAATTACAAAAATAATTGGTTTAATGATAATTGTTTCAGATCCTTGGTACAATACAAACAGTTAATAAAAGTGGCATCTACTGCTAGCATCTACGACCTCTGCTCATGGACACAGGGGTTTTGTTCAGGCTCACACCTGCAAATGAAGAGCTTGAGTTAACTTTTAGGGGTCCCTGCTCTCAGACCTGTCTCTTGATGTCCTGCTGTGTGGATTTCCTGGATATACCTTGCACCTACATTGTAAGTTATCTTTTCTCCCTTCCTAAGGATTTTCTTGGGCTCACCTTGACTTGTCATTCCACTTTGTCTAGGACTTGTCTGATCCTGTCTCTCTCCTTTCTGCCCAAGTTCATCATGAGGGAGGGCACTGCCCTGCCCTTGCCATGCCTTTCCTCAACTCCCAGCTTATCCTGCCTCATGGATCAGCTGGCCCCTTGGGGCTGCCTGGCGCATACACTGTGGGTATCTTTCAAAAACTGTAAATAATTAATACTGCTTGCCATCCCCTTGCACTCATGTCATTATTTCAACACAAACACCGCTGTGTATCTCAGCTGCTCCTAAAATCCACAGAATGATGTGGCTTCACAAGAGACCAAATGCTCAGGTGTGAGTAGAATGGAAGGAAGATGAAATAGCTGCTGCATGATGGTTGTGGTATGGCAATTCCAAGCAGGCACTCACTGAATTATTTCAGTACCAAGAAGCTGCACAGCTCATAGCTGGTTTATCACAACGTGGAGTTGGAGTTCCAAACACAGAATTTTTGTGATTGGAAGGGACCTCTTGCTACCACCTAGTACACCCCTCCTGCTCACACAGGGTCAGCTAGATAATCTGCCCAGGTCCATGTCCAGATGGCTTTTGAATATCTCCAAGGAAACTCTGTAGCCTCTCTGGACAAACAGAGACAGTGTTTAAACATCTTCACAGTAAAAAAAGTTTTTTCTTGTGTTCAGATGGAATTTCAAATTTCTCAGCTTGTGCCCATTGCTCTTGTCTTGTCTCTCAGAAGGGTCTGGCTTGAATTGAGCATGCCCCCTCATACAGGTGGTACGAATGGGAGGAAAGAATCCCAGACAGAAGTGCCTGCTGCATGACAGGTACACATTTTCATAAACAGAGACTCAGAAAGGAACATTCTTTAACTTTAAACTGGTTGATCCTATGTTCCTGTTTGCACAAAACAAAACAACCCCCCAAAAAACCCAAACCAAACCAAATCAAACCAGCACAAAAAAACCCTAATCCAAACTCCCAAATTCACAATACACTCTCAAGAAGCTTGGATTTAGTTGGACTCCACAGAAACCAACAAGCATTTCAAGTTTCAGTGAGTATTACACATAGAAAAATAGATCTCTGACAAGTAAAAAAGATCAGACGTGGCATTCATATTTTGAATATCAATATCAATGATGGAACTTGATTTATTAAACAACTATCTGTGAATCAACACTAAAATATAATAGGCAGTAGAAGTATTTCTTTAAGCTACTTGCCTACCGAGAAACTAAAATTCTCCAAATGATTACTATTAAAGTGGAAAAATTAATTAAATCAACCTCCCTTATTCACACAAGTTTTTCCTCACCATTTAAGACTGGTAATTTGTTATGTAGCACTGATCTGATGCAGTATCTTTGATGCAACTGCAAGCTCCATGCTGTTTTTTCTTAATAGTCCTCAGAAGCATCTCCGTGGGTATTCAGCTGAGCTTTCTCAGCATAAAGGAGGACAGGGCTTTAAAATCCAAAAATCAGTTTTTCTCTGCAGCATCTTATTTTTAGCAAAGCTCAATGCATGGTAACTGGGCTAGTGTTAATGCTGTTTAAGCAGCACTGGCGGTGTGCTGCGGAATCCTCTGAGCAGCAGCTGCTGAGCAGCTCAAGCTGGACTGGAGCAGCCTCAGGACCACCTGTACATGAGTGCCAACTCTGCTGACCCTGCATTTCTTGTTAAGCAGGCTGAAGAAGTCAATGAGATTTTTCTTTTCATGTTGACACTTCAGTGTCTTGCCTCTCACCTGGCAAGTATGGAATTGCATTAAATGTTGATCACTAAAACCATTTAGAATCTACAGTTTTCATTTTTCTCATTCCACATGTACAGAAAACAACATTTATGTTCATGACATCGTGATAGATGTCTTTCTGGAAAATAGCTGTTGAGCCATAGATATAAAATGTTCATCTACATCCCAGTTACTAGTTTGAACATTTTGAAAATCCTCCTGTCTTTAAATTTTACTTATTCAGAGCTGGAACCTGAGTTTACTACAAGTAGACTCGTTAAATTCATCCTTTAGACCTGATGGCTTTTGCACAGCCTTGTGATAATATGTAGTCTCTTACTGTGTTGTGAAATCTCTTGGTGTTGGCAGTAAATGATGCTTCATGTGCACTGTAGATTTGGGAGAACAAATGAATGCCACAAGTAATTTTTTTCCTTTTCTCTATAGTATGGCTTTGCAAGGGGATGATAATGGCCCTGCCCTGACTATTGTATTTTATGCCCTCAGAGTCCTACAGGACCTGACTATGCAAGTCACATAAATACAAATAAATCTTGCACTCTTTCAATTTTCCAATTTTATTAGTAGTATTCTTAAGTTTATACATTATTTCTTTTTCTTTGCCAGACTTCAATTCCATGATGTTGTTGTGTTCTCTGTGTTTTATCAACAAAATTTTTTTAGCAGATTACTGTGTTGAAAAATCAACACATATTTTGCTTTTCTTCAGAAGATGCTTCATTTTCAGTTTCTTCAAAATATGATTTTAAGAATATCTTCCTCATCTGTTAGAGGACAATGATTCTTTCAAAATTAAAAGTAATCAGGTACCAAAAAAAGTGTAATGGTTGTATTTACTGAATTGCTTTTGCTCCACATCCACATGTTTATTTGAATTTATGTTTAATATTTATGAAATTATTATGCCTGTTCATTTTAAAGAGGGAGTAGATGAAGAAATCAAGCCATTAGAAGGATTCACTGGAAGCACCTTGACTTAATTTTTGTTGCTTTAGGTAAAAAAAATGGCCAAATATTTTTATTCTGCTGAATTCAACCTAATAATTTTTTCATATGAAATTTTTTCAAATAATGAAACAACCCCTAGATTTATTAAATTTAAAAATTACAGATATATAGGAGCTATCTATCCTGGTTATGTGTTGTAATAGGAATACTATAAAAATGTTGAAATTTTTTTGTGCAAATACAAAGTCTGAATTAAATCTGGATCCTTACAGGTTTTGGTAGCAAAAATAGTCCAGGAAAGTCAGACTCATAAAAAAAATGTCATTATTCAAGGAGTTTAGAAATGATGAATTCTACTGATATTATATTCTGATTTCAGAATATTATGCAAAATACTGGTGAGTAGTAATTAGAAGGCAGAACCCCTTTCAAGCACCAGATTTAGGCATGCTTTCTTTCAAATTTGTTATTTTTTTTAATAGTGATTAACATAGGAAACAATATTTTAGCAGCAATCCTCTATTACTAAATAACATATAGATGAGCTTGCATGTTGCATTAGAAAAAAATAATCAAATATTTGTCTAAGCTGGTATGTATGTTGAGAGTAAATGTGATATATAGATTTTATGGACACTGTGAAAATATTCCTTATTTCAAAGTCTCACTTGTGCCAAATTATTTTCCATAAAGATGTCCAGACTTTTTTTTTTTTTGTGTTTTCCTCCAGTTTGCCTCTTCCTGACTTCTATTGAAGTTCTACCTTGGCTTAGTTTCCTTTGAGTTTAAATGTAAGGTTGATTGCCAGCAAATTTTTCATCTCTTGCCTATGAGATATAATAGGAGCCTTGAGCACTGTTGCTCTGTTCTCATATTAAAGAGCTCTGGGTATCATAGCAGAGCTGTTTCTCAGAGAATAAGGACATACTCTTGAGTGCTGGACTCCAGTCTGTATTGGGAAAGAGCTAAAAAACATGTGTTAAGCTTAGACAGATCCCTACTAATGCGCTGTGCTTTTCTGATCATCTTTCAAAAAAGAATTGTAAAAAGTACATTGAACACGCGGAAAAGCTGTCAGAGGACACAGGAAGATGTGAATTCAAGACAAGATTGGATGGGGCTCTGGGAATCCTGATCTAGTGGGAAGTGTCCCTGTCCATGGCAGTGAGGTTGGAACTGGATGATGAGCAAGGTCCTCTTCTAACCCAAACCATTCTCTGATTCTTTGATCCTGTGATGACTTGTGTGTAATAACTTTGCAGCAGTAGACATTCTTTCTTGTACTAACATCAAGTAGTTCATTAATACCTGAGAAAAAATGTTTTTTACACCAACCCTTTGCTTCATAAAGCAGATTCCATAAGCTCAAATAGCATGAATCTTCATCACATATGCTGAACAATTAATTAAGGAGCGCAGTCTCTCAGAAAACCTATACATTTAATTCCAAGTTTTAATAAGAAAATATTAATTTTGTAGTTTGAAAGTGTTTTTCTTCTCACTATTTTGGGGTTTTTTAATTCAATATGTACACAATACCACTTTAAAAGAGCAAATTACAGACAAATTATTTTGAGTTTGTCAAAACAAAACACTGTGTGAGCTTAAACTCAGTGTTTAAATTTTTGAGACACCCTCCATTGTCAATTATAGACACAATTTCAACTGCAGTGTAGAATGTTCACTACTAAGAATGGTGACATTTGCTTGATTTTATTTCTGTGAGAGAGAAATCCCTAGAGGTTGTTGTTGTGAGTAAAAACCTTCTTATCCTGACTGTTAAAGGCCAATTTAGTAAACAACTGTGTGGAAGAAAAAAATGATCTTTGCATTATAATTTGGGAAGCTGATAAAGCCTTCTTTCCTGTAAGTTTTTGGAGGACGAGACAGCATACCAGCTTCCCCTAAATTATCTTTGTGTTGTTATACCAACTTTGTACCCTACATCACCATTTAAACGAGTTCAGTTCAGTGGGGTTAATTTATTTCTCCAAGTAACACAGATGCTCCACTGTTTTGTGCTCAAAGTCAGGCACAGCAAGAGATGCTTAAACACTTGAATTTGTCCCTGATTAGCTATCTTGGAAACTAATTAAGTAATCAATAAACAGAACAAGTACAAGTCAATGGCATCTCTGATAAGCATGCATGATCTTAAACGTAAAGCAGCATAGTTGTCAGCAATTACAAGGAAAGCTATACCATCCTAAGGCTCATTAAGATACACTTGTACAGCCATTAAATGTCCATCTATTAATAGATCTTGTACAATATGTGAGACAGGGTGGGTTGTCTTTAGCTTCACTGGTACAGAGAGAAAGTTTTGCTTAAGCATCAAAAGGAAATACCAAATTTTGCATGTTAACACACAAACACGCACATATATTAAGCAACCTTTTTTCATACAAATGGTTGATAATTCATGTTAAACTACTGTCAGTAGCTCCCAAGACATGGACTTGATGTATTTAATGTGTTGCTATGGAAGCACTGCAAAAATGATATGCCTGAACATGAAACAGAATCTGACTGATTTCAATCTTTGAATAAGTCTTGACACATGAGCTTGATGATGAGATTTTAAATTATCTGATTATCTAAAAACACATACAGTTCCTATTTTCAGCTAAGCAAAAATGCAGAATTTATCACAGCACTTAATCTTATCAAGGCTGTTATATGCAATTACAGGGCAAAACAAGGAAAAGTCATTCCTGTCCTAATTGCAGCCCTATTACTAAAGTGACAATGATCTAGCTGTACTTTGCTATTTCTCCTGCAGGATCCCACAGTGCTTTCATGAGCCACTGTAGCTGCTGATTCTTGAGCTCTGGGATTGCTGATTACAGTCTCATCCTTCACATACTTATTATCTTTTCCACTGGCATTCACCTTATTATTTGATAAGACTTAAGTTCTGTTTCAACATGACTGCCTTTAAAAAGAGTTAAGGATGCTCTAATCACTTGCCTTTGCAATTAAGGTATTTATGAAAGGATTCAACATTATTTTAAATCTTCTCCAGCTTCAGTGTTGGCAGAGGACCAATCAAGTAATTTGAGCTTCCTTCCCCTTTACAAATAAAAAATGCAATTCATATATCTGCAGTTCAGAGCTGATTAGGTTTTGCACGTGCCTAAAACTATGCAAGTACTCACCTGTTCAATGGAAAAGTGTCCTCTGATTTTGTTTAAATGTGTTTCACAGCATACAAGAAATGTGCATTGAGGACTAATTAACAGAAGAAATTCAGAGTGCCATTTTCCTGAATTATTACCTTTTGGAATTCTGGTATGGATCTTATGTGTAATACTTTATTGTATTTTTTGCAGAAGTCAAATTGCCATTGCACTGATTAAAACCAGGACACTTCTTTAATGGAGTTAATCAATTATCAGGGTGACAATTCAGCAGGTAGATAAGCATGTGATGGATTTAGCAACATGTTCTAGGTTAGCCACAAGTCTAATAACAAGGGCAGTAGTGTTTGAAATAGAAGAGACAACTGTCAGTAAGCAGAAAGTAAATTTCCACACTGGACTTCGGCCAGCCCTATGAGTGTTTTACAGTAAAACTCTTCCAAAAACTATCTTCTGCTGTTGAATGACTATAAGCAGTTAGAAACTTGAGTTTGTGTCTTATCAAAAATCTGGCAGTAAATTCATATGAATGCTCATCAATTTTCCTGAAAATTTCAAATTTACCATATGTCCTTGTACTGAATTATTTTTAATTTAAAAAAATTAAATAAATTATTAATAGCAGTAATAGAAATAGATGCCATATTGTCAAACATTCAGCCTTAAAAATGGTACTTTCGCTGAAGAAAGATCATGGTTGATTTTATATCATTTATGTAAAATTGTTACTTATGAAAGTTCCTCTTTTTTTTATTATTAGTATTACCCTCATTGTCAAGGAATTTTGAAATGTAAGGTTATAATTCCATTATTTGACTTTCAAGACATCAGCTGAAAGTGTGAACACTGTCAGCTGAATGGTGATAATAATTAAAAAAAAAAATTATTTACCTCTTATTTTTTATTTTCATCTTGTAAAACATAAATATCCATCAAAAATCCATAATCCATAAAAAATCTTTAAAACAAAAGCAAAAAAATAAAACAGAGGAATTCAATCTACAACATGAAAGGTGATTTTCATTGATGCTATCTTTCTACATCTGTTCCTTCCTGTTTTAATGTTCTTTACTTTCCTATCCATCTCTTAGGCTTCTTGATTTTCCTAATATTTTTTTCTTCACCCCTGCTTCTTCTTCCCTGTATCTCTGCTCCCAGACTTTCTTTTTCTTTTTCCCTTCCCCTTCCTCAATTAATTTCTATGACCTTTTCCAGTTGCTCATTTACAATTACTAGGAATATTCTACTCATTTAAAATGCAAAGTGAAATTATCTCCATCAGTGATGTGAATGGAATATCCCTGGTGTAAATTTTGAATAAAACTCAAATTTTCACAATTGCTGCATCAGGTGCCAAGACCTTAAAGTCTTGTGAGTTCTCAGAAAAGCTTGCAAATAAAAGGAACTACTCAGGTAGGTAGACAAACTTGATTAATTTTGTCTGGTGACATTTGTAAAGCTGTTCACCAGTGTAAATGTTTGACTGACCAGGCTTTAATGCATGGCCAAAACAACACAGCATATTGACAGGTATTGAAAAAAATAAAAAACAGCATAAAGTATGAAAATTATGGCAAAACCAAGATTATTTTGACATTGAGTTTTCATCTGTTCCCACCTTAGTGAGCTGATTCTTATGCTTTTGACATATTAAACCCAATACTCATTGGTGGCTTTTACATAAAAAAACCCCATCAAAAAACAAAAAAACAAACAAAAAAACAGAACAAAAAAACCAAAAAATGAAAAACAAAAAATCAAACCAAACCTACCAAAAAAACCCAAAAACCCCAAAACACCAAAAATTTATAAAACTTGATTTCTCAAATTCTCTTTAATTTTATAACAATCAGATTTTCTATATGGTTGTAACATTAGAGTTCTTAATTTGGACCACAGATGAGGAAGTGACTCCTTTAAAAAAAAAAAAATGACACCATTCTGGTAAACCCTAATACATAGACCCGAATTCCAGAATCTGCAATAATTTAAGTTAGGTACTAAAGACTTTACCTATCATAGAACGCGAAGAGAGACAGGACATGGGCTCAAGCACCACTCTACACTTGCCTGTGCTATATGATTATTCACATACTTTCTAACATGGCAAAATTAACATTTTCCCAACAATGTACAGGGTATGGGATTGAACATATTGAACGAACTAGCTGTTTGAACACAAAGCTAGAGAAAGTGTAGCCCTAAAGAAGCAAAGTAATCTGTGCTGAGTACCTCTTGGGCTTGAAAGAATATTCCAGTGGCAGAGTTTAGCTCCCAGCAGGAAGGCAAGTGAATGCCAGGATGTTGAGATGACCCAATGGGTGAGGAAGTAAAAACAAATGCATTGTTTCATTCTTAACAAACTTCAGGTACAAAATGTTAATGGTTTTGATCTCCTTTCAGGACTGTAATTCTGTCTCTATTAAAGAACTGCTCTTCCCCCTGTAAAGACTGAACCTTACAGAGCAGCGTCACTTGTAGACGCATAGGAGGGAAAAGCCAGGATTGCATTTTCTTTGCACTGGGGAGACACTGCAAGTCACATCTCTGTTTTCATGGGTGTGCCTTAGTAAGAATCTATAGGTTGTTCCAGAAAGGGAAAAGTGATGGAAAAGATATGTTTCTCACTATGGATTCACTCTCCATGCCATAATTTAAGATTTCTTGTGCCAGGAAAAAACAAAGGAGAATAATTGCAAAATGCTGGTTAGCACTTTCAGCAGCAGTGGGAAAAACAACGGCCATAAATTACAATCCAAATCCAAGCTCTGTGTAAAACAGTCCTTAAACCAATAATTAATATATTCCCTCCTGCACGTGCCTAGTGCACTGAGCTAGAAAGTGTCATGGTCACAGGGAAAGATATTCCTTCCATATTTGGGTGCCTGCTTTTTGAACTGTAAGCACGTTTAAGCATGTGTATTCACCATACAATCTGATATTAATTTTAATTATTTTCAGCATTAAAGGCCCATGACACTATTAGCTGACCATTAAAAGTCATCTATAGCTCGTTATCAGTGATTAATCACCTGCTGTCTTATAATTAATGTTTATTAGGGGAACAGCAGTTTAATAGCTGTTCCATATTTTCTGTGCTAATCAAGGAAACTTAAAAGGCAGTTATAATGGACTCTCAAAAATTTCAAATGGCATTTTTTGACATTGACTTTTATGTCTGAGGAAGTAAACTGTCACTGAGAAGTAAATTTAGCAGCTAAAAATGTGTAGAAAGGAACAGCATTAGAAACTTAGTTTTCTGTGATAGTCACTGAAGCCTTAATGGACTATCTTTTTTTGTGGAGACTGCCTTAAATGTAGACACATTTCCAGACATCTCCAGACATTATTCTGGCCATGCCAGGATCATCTTACCATATTTGTCTAACAGGCCTGTGACCATCTTCCACTTTTGCTACAGTGCAGTATCTTCAGCTTGCAAAATTTAATAAAAGTATCCCATGTTTGATAATAGCAGGAAAGCAAATAAGAAGTTTAAGCCTTAACCTGATTGATCCCCACAGAAATTTCTTCTCAATCCCTATGAAAACATAAAAGAAACTAACCCAAGTGATAATATTACAATTAATTTTGTCACCTTGCTGATCAAGTCTCCACCTACTTGCTCCCACACTGAGATGAAAATACCTGCTCCTCAAAGTACACCCAGCTTCCTGCTGGTCACAAGAAAAAACAAGTACCATTCCTTGTAGGTGTCAGCTGTAGCACTGTGGGAAGCAGTTAGGTTTGGGTTTTGCTTCCATCTCTTCTATGAGTATTTCCTGCAACCTGATGATTTAATGCCCCGGTAACCAAATTCCCAACAGAAATTGTTCTGTGCCATTTTATATGTCTTTGTTGTACTGCCTAGACAGTATATATGGTTTTGTTTTCTTTTCTTTTTTTTTTTCTTTCCTTAGAGTTTACATACAACTCTATATATACATATAGAGTTTACCTATGACTTTACATATGACTTCACAGCCTCCAGTTTGCTTGGCTGAATGAAACAATGCCTTTCACACTCACTGGGTATCATAGGTTTTGTCTCCTTATCGTCAGTTTTTGCAGCATTTTTCTGCACTTGTTCCCATTTGAAATCACATTTTGTAACCAAAGCTACTGTCTTTAAGAAGAAGCTTTGCTGGTCTGTGTAGTTATACCCTCACTCTGTTGAAAACATATCTGATTAATTCTGGTTATATACACATCTATTCCATTGCTGCAAAATATTAATGTCTGATATTATTTCTGGGATTGCCCCAAGGTCCTTCCCTTGCTCAGTAATCTATTACTTACTTTATGATTAGAGGTTACATTAAATAACCATACATTCTTGGCCCTGCCTTTTTGCACTGTGATACTTTGGGCCAGTTCTATTATTCTAGTCTTCTATGTCATTCATTTCATTCATAATGTATTCCTTTGAGTTAAAATGATAAAGGATAGCATTATACAATCTCTATCAGATTTCAGCTTTTGTACAAGGGTTGTGGACTGGAACATTAATTACAGCTGATTCTGGAGAACTCCCTGTGGGTCACTCCCTGGCACAGCAGTTTCCTTTCCTGCTCTGTCTTACCACTGTGCTGCTCATTTTACCTTGGAAGTCCTAGCTCCCTTCTTCTCTCACTAATCTCTCACTTTTCATGTGAAACTGCTAACGTTAAGTAAGCAACTTTAAACAAGCACCTAAATTACTTAAAATATAATCAGCTTAATAAAATTGCAGTATGCACACTTTGAAAGGAATTCTCTCATTTGGAGCAGAGCCCAAATTGCTACATAATGACAGAATTTCCATTGTTTCAGCAATTTTGTGGGTAAATCTGCAAGGATCTGTGCTGCAGATTCTCCTAACCATCATGTGCACCATCTTAGCTGCCAGAAGTATATGTAACTATACTCTGCTCTAATGGATTTTTTTTCTATGAAAAGCTCCTTAAGTTAAAGCCTTTACTAAGAGAATTCCTTTAGGTCAAATAAAGGAGGAATAGTACTTCTTAACAAATATTAGCTGCTGATTAGCCATTACCTGCATTTCAACAGATACACAATTTAAGTAGCAATAGTATCACCTTGCATACTAAAAAAACCCAATTTATGTCTTACAAATACGTGTAGAAATAAAATTGAACATTTTTGGTCTGGATAGACAGTTTTGAAATGAGTATGTAAAACTGAAATTCTAAGGAATTTGTAAAGAATTCATATAACTGCTCTTCTACTTTAAATATGAAGTCCTAAACTAATCTGATGAGGTGAATAATCGGAGGCTCATGATTTCTGCTGACTAATATATATGTAGAGAACTGTATGAAAGTTTGCCTGGAATAACGGTCCATAGGTTAAATTAGTCATATTCCTTAATGCAGTACCAGATATCTAATAACAGTCCTCAGTGTGAAGGTCTCTCTTTCTACACACCTTGTTAGTAAGATTATTGTCCCTCGTCACCACCCTCATGATCTCCCTTCCTTTCAATAGTTATCTGCGAGTTGTGAAGATAACTGAAGGTCTTTTCTGAATCAGAGGAGGGATTTCAGCTAGCTTAGCACAAGAGCATGGCATGCCAAGCCCTTTTGGGTCTTCCCTGGCTGCTATCAAATGCAGGGTTTACCTTTCACAGGGAGGAGGCAAACTTAAAGACCTGTCCTTCCATAAAGCAAAGAAAGCTAAAAATAAAAGATGAAAAAGTCTTGCAGATTTATTATGACAATTTTCACTTTTTTCCCCTTGTTTTCTTGTTGCTTGCACAGAAAATGTTCAGCTGAATTCAGAAACCTTTCCAGGTATCTTAAGTCTTGAGTTAGCAATAAAAGTGGGAGACATCTAAGATTTCCACATTTTGTCCACTGACGTTTTTCTTTAAAGAAACCTCAACACAAGCTGAGGAAGGTCAGATGGTTGATGAAGGTAATTTTTGCTATGAAATGTTAAACATTGGTTTCTTTCTTGAAAAACTGTTTTTGCCTCTATAAGGAGGTTTAATAACAGAAGTAATTAAAAACTGAACAGACCTACCCATTTGTATGAGGCTATAAACACACAAATAAGCCAGCATTGCATTGTTTTGCCTGTGGTATTTATTGTGTTTGGGTTTCATTTACCTCTAGATAAAAAGGAATTATTAGCCCCAGTGGAAAGGAGATTCAGCTTAATCTCAAGCATAAAGGGACGTCTATGGGTTTAATAGAGAAAATGCTCTTACTTGGGAGCTCCCAAGTCACTGCTAAGAAAAATCTTGCTCTGTGAGTTAACCCCATGAAAGCTCTGTGCTGACAAACAACCAGAAAGCTTAAGGGAAACTATGTCCCTCTTCACTTTAATTGGACAAAGAGTTTAAATTTAGCCACCCAGGTATATTTATCAAGCCAGTAGGGCACACTATTACGGCTTCCAAAGTTATAATAGCATAGATTAAGGCCATAATACACTTATAGTACAAAAAGCATTTGTTAGTAGCTTAATGACAGGGAGGATGAGAGAACGATGTATTAGACAACACAATAGCAAGAAAAAAAGTTTGCATTTACATAATCCTTTAGCTGTTCATATTCATCTGTGATTACTAGTCAAGTAATCATTGTAACAGTTTTGAGGAGGAATAAATAAAGTCGTATCTTTCACTGCAAAAAAATAGAGAAATGGAAGAATGATCTCTGACTTTTATCAACACAAGTCTCATGATACCTGAGTATTCCGGTTAGGATCCCTTATATCTAAGAATACAATAATTTCACACTGATAATCTGAACCTATTTCACTGAAGAATCGAGCTGATCCCGGAAGTGTGGCTAATCACCAGGTGCGGCTTATTTATGGACAAATTCGGGCAAAATGCCAACCTGGAAGTGTGAGCCGGCCGGCGGGGAGCTGCCGTGGAGCCACTGCCAGGTGGACGGGGAGCTGGAGCCACTGGCAAGTGGGCAGCCAGCCGCGGCCGCTTTCGTGCAGTGACGCTCGGTGCTTTCACGTGGCGAGGTGCTGCCGCTTTTGAGCAGCGTGGGGAGCTGCTGCCGCTGCCGAGCAGGCAAGGAGCCACAGCAGCCAGCGCTGGGGGTGGGAGTGCCGGGGCCCATGGCACGGGGAGGGTGCCTGGGGCTGCGTTTAAAGGCTCAGCCGGTCTGTGAAAACTATTTGCAAATTGAGCACCTGACAGAAAACGCCATGATTGCGTGATTCTGTTACTAACTCGTTACTTTTTTGCACATGGATCCTCGCTTAAAAATAAAAAAGTGCTGCTTATCACCCAGTGCGGCTTATTTATGGACAAATTCTGTGGACTTTCCAAGAACCCAGAAGTGCAGCTTCTAACCAGGTGCGATTTATAAGTGTGAAATTACTGTAAGGTTTTTTTTACATTTCTATATGAAAATAATGGTTGATGTATTTTGTCTGGCTGCCATACTTAAAACAATGCCAGGATGAGGAGCAGAATAAACTCTTCTGCTCACTCTGCTGTTCCTAAGGGCTGGTGGGCTGCCTGCAATTCACACAGCTCTGTTACTATCCTGAGGAGATTCTAGGAGTAAAAAAGCCAGAGTTGGTTAAAATTTTTCTTGGGGATTCCTCCTGCTCTAATGTAACCTTCTTGAACACCTTGACCAGTTTTTGAAAATGGTGATTAATAAGTTAGTGTCTTCAACTTTTTTAAGGTGAAAGTTTCAGAACTATTTTAATTTCATAACAGAATTAAAAACATTTCCCAGCGCTTCAATAACCTGATGTTATTTCTCCATGGTAAAATATGGATCTCTTTTTTCATAGATGAGAATTCCTATTTCAGGAATGAGATTTCCAAAAAATGCCAGTCAGGGTTATTTAAAAAAAAATTAAAAATCCATCACTTGTTCAAAAAGGCAGGTTATCTTTATCCATGTAATTACATGCAGGACCAACTCTGTGTTGAATAAAAAGCTAACAATTACATTTCTAACCTTCTTTTTAATCTGTGAATCAATCCATCCTTTATTTTGAATTGGGTTGAACAAATTCACATATTTCACAGAATAGAAATAATTCATATATGTAGAATTACATTTTCATCCTCAGCATCTAACTACCAGACATAATTTGCACACAGCTTTCTGCTATTTCTTTTTCAGAAAACACAAAAATTCAGCTCTTAAATAATAGAAGTAAACAATCACAAGTTCAGTAGCAGTATATGTTCTGCCATTTAAATTAGTGTGTTTTAAAGGATTTTAAGGATTACTTTAATTTTTGCATATTTATGACCTATGAAAATCAATGTTAAAAGTGTTTGGCAGGAAATTGGTGCCACCTAAACAGCTACAATATACTGGAAAGAAAAGTTAATGCATAAATCTATAACTGTTGGCCAACATGGTATCACTATTCCAGTCATGGAATTTATCAGGAAGTGATTGCTTATCATTTTTTACAAATACTTTCTATTTTATGTTTCTATATTTAAACTTTAAAACATTAATGTATTGCTTAAATTTTTTTGCTCTGGTGTAGGTTTTGGTTTAAAATTAGAAACAATATGGGGAAGAAATGGGATTGATTGTTACTGGTGGTAATAAAACATCCTGTTAAAGTCAATAATAAAAGTTTTCAAAGCAAAATACCTAATCAGAATTAATTATCAAGTGAAAAACCATGGTCACTTTTATGCAGCACCGAGAGGCACTGTAGTATTCAAAGCAAAAGCAGTCATATAACAGCTGGTAAGCCTGGTACATCCACAGGTAAAAATGCCTCACCCTGCTTTTCCATGTCCATGTTGTCCTGCAAATTTATGAATTTTGTAAATGACCTGAGAAAATATGACTGTTTTATATTGCATAACTGGGCACCAAAATCCCATATATTATCTAGTTCTCATTTTTTTGAATGAAATAATCTTTTGGAAACTTATGACTCAATATGCAAAATGATCCATTGAAATGATAACATTAAAAAGGAATCTGTAAAAGAGACTTGCTCAAGTTTCTGTGAGCTGCCCTTGAGACTCATCCTCTTGTACTTAACAAATCTACCACAGGCTGTGTGCATAAGTCCTGTACCCAGCCTGAAGCCATGCTACCTAAGATTCACTGGGCCTGCACAGCATGAGAAATGATAATTGTTACCAAAGATAAGGCTAATGAGCAATGATTCAGTTGGGGGAACAAAGCAGCTCTGCTGCTTCGAATGTTGCCCTTTGGGTATGATTTAGAGGTTTGCCAGAGAGTGGAAACAGGAAGAGTCCAGAAATTTTGTCACTTTGAACATCCAGTCCCATTTCAGTGGAATCCTGCTCTCAGTTCTAGTTTTCCAGCACCAAAGCCAGGAAACTGGGAAATAGCAGGAGCTGAGGAAGCATCTCAGAACAGGCACTCTCCTGTAGCACAGTGGAAAACCTAAACCTGTTTTCACCCTAGAATTTTATGGTAGCCTCAGGCATAAATATTGATTGGTGATACTCAAAGCTGCTACTCCATTTGCCTTGTGGCTAATGTCAGCCCCTCTTCCTTTCATCCAGCGACAATTAAAATAGTTTCATGAAGTATAACAACTTCCATAGGGAGGAGGGAAAAGGATATCCACAATGAAGATATTTTATTAATGTAAAATTATGCTACAAGGGCAAATTGGTCTTATTGGCCGCACATTTTTCATCAATTTTATTTTGCCTTTCAATTAAAGAAAAAAAAGAAGGTAAAAGTTTTTGGTGCAATTCAGTTGGTTTTTTTTCTTGCACAGGTGTATTCAGGCTGGATCATGCTTTATCCTTGATGCTGACTAGAGCAAAAATATGTAGCATAGTTGAGACTAAGTAAGATGCAATCATTTCCACCTTTAACCTGAGGGTTGAAGCATTGGTCTGTGTGAGAACTGTGAGAACTGTGACCATTTTCAAGGTATCTAGAATGGAAAATGAGAGTCTGAAATTACCAGCTCTGAAACATTCACTTAATTTTTCTGCATTTCATGTGAAATTAAAATTCCCATCAATGGTTTAGGGTTTAATTTCCTAAACCAGAAATTTTCTGACAAATTTTCTGACAAATCATTAAAATTCTCCCAAGATTTTTTAACTTGCAAGAAGCTTTTGTTTAAATGGATCATTCATAAAAATCTATTGCTGTAAATAAGAATTGTTGCACACATATTTTCCTCACATAAAAATCAGAGGTCACTTAACATTAGATTTGAGCTCACGCTTATATTTGAAATGCTATGTTGAACTTGAATATCTCTTTTAGATGTGGGCATTTCTTAATTGAGCACTATCTTAAGTTCTTTTTTATTTGTATCATTGAAAACTTGAATTTGACATTCTGATACAAGCAGTACTTTATATAAATCCTATATGTACTTTATAAAGAAAATATTATTTATTTAATTTATATAAAGGATATTAAAAAGGATATATATAGGATATATATAAAGGATATTAAATTAGGTGCCTACATATAGATTCTTGTTTATGCCCTATGTGTTTAAGTTCCTATTAAATATAGACAGGAAAGCCTACACAGATACATCAATGTACAGCAGACATACATTTTGTAAATGACTGACCATCATTAGGTATAATGATGGTTTAGACAAATGCTTTTTATGTTGACAACTTCTAGAAGATTAATTTGGTTGAGCATAGGTTTAAAGTACCATCAGAGACATCCTGGAGCATCCCTCTGTTATACCAGTACAGTTCCAAAAAGGTGCAGCTCCTTCATAGCGCCAAACCTGCTGGAAGCATGATACCTATGTTCAGGGAAATGCATTAAATCCCATATGCAAACATTAGGGCTTGAGTGTTTTAATCTATGCAGTGAAACTCACCTTTATTTAGACTGCTCCCTGAACTGCTCTCTTTGCTGTTTTCCTGAAGGTTTCTTCCCTGAAAAATTTCTCTACTTTAATAGGCTGGTCAAGTGCTGAAGGCTGACATAAAACATATGAAATACATAGCTGCTAATAATTTTCCTAGCTAGACACATAGTGAAATAAGTTTCTGGTCCTCAGCCTTAAAATGTGATTATAAAAAAAGCACTAACCTTCTGATGTCCATCAGACTTAAACATTTGTTTCTCTTTGGTGTTTTCACCTCCACAATTATTCCTGGGGACAGAGGGAGATACTACACCCTTCTGCATTCTTACACT
>VRYO01001463.1:26689971-26713041 GCA_009812075.1 Sialia sialis
GATGAGAGTGTTTCAGTTTCAGGTATATTTTGCTGTGCAGTGTTGTATTCAGTGTACTGTAAGTTTATGTGGGGGGAGTTTATTATTTTCTATTTTTCTTGTTGTCATATTGATATGGCTCATAATGATTTGTGTGTTTAATGATAGAGTTTGTGGTTTTAACATTTTTGCTGCAATATCACCAACATTTATTTTTACTGCCTGAAACAAGGTAGAGACTTCTATGGGCCTGAAATTCCCACTTGGCTGTTTATGTGTTCTGTCCATTAAGAGGACAGAAAAATACAGAAGTCCTCTTTACTAGTCCATAAATATCTCTCAAGCATTTATTTCCTAATTTGAATGGTATATCCACTTTCTTCTTTTTTTCTTTTATTTTAAATGGGGGACTGTTTCACAAAATGCCAATGTCAGTATTACAGCAATAATAAGAAGTAAATTTTACTGCTTCTAACACCATTTACTTCCTCCTGTACTGAAGAGAATATGACATTATAGAGAAAATAAAACAATCTCATTCAAACAGGCATTTTCTGCCTCAATGCTTGACTTTGTGTGAATAAGTAACCTTTTACATTGTGAAAAAATTTGTGGCAAATTATCTCTCTAAATAGAGTTTATATATACTACATGACACGTTACAAAAGCAGAAGTGAGTAAGAGGCAGAGAAAGATTGCAACCTTTCTTGTAAAGGTTTATCAGTAGGAGGAAAAAATTATATATATGTTATTGCAGTTCATTATCACTGCTGTATTACCAGTAGAGAATGTTGTTATGCATTAAAGTCTGGAGATTTTATTTCTATTAATTTAAGATACTGTTGAATTTCTTTCTAAATGTTAATCTTGCCTTCTGTATCTGGAACATATGATAATATTATTTGAAAGATCAGCAGGCATTTTTCTTTTTGTTTTTTTTACATATGCAGGGTAGTATCTGCAGGTCTGAGCCTCTTATGCTTAGCGAGAGGGTTTTTCAGCACACATACTTTTGAGTAACAGAATCCAGGCAAACATAATGCACTTGTGGGACGCTACCACAAGATAATATCAACAACAAATGCCTAGCATGATTATAAAGAAAACTAGAATTTCACAATTCAAATGAAACAGATCCTCCAGCTGTGGTAGGGTTTTGAAAGCAGCTCTCCTTATGTGCAGCCTGGCTCTTTAAAGTTTCTTGACCCACATCAGAACAATTTCTTAAACTGAGGTAAAACACTTAAGAAAAACAAGGCAGATGAACAGTCAGACCACAGTTATCCAAGCACCCACAGATGAAATCAGATACTTACTAGGACATAAGGGGCAACTGAAATGGATTGAACACAGGTGGGAATTACAAAAGTAATGTAATCAGATTTAAGCATTTACCTGCTGGTCTCACTTTTGTCTAAGTACTTTCAAGAATTAAGTCCTTGGACACCTGTAATCTAAATATGAGTGTGACTGATTATAGGAATCTGTTTGAGTGCTGTTTCTCACTTACACAAGAACTGTAATTAGATCTGGTTTCCACATGAAAACCGCCGTGAATGCCTCCAGTTTTCACATCCCCACATACATGTAGCCAAAAAGCAAACCTCCCCCGGCTCCCAGAAATTCCATCAAAGCAACTTGTGTGTTTTAAAAGACAGAGGAATGGAATTCCTCTAGAACAAAAAAACCCCCAGAAACAGCAATATGGGCATAATTATTTTTCCCCACAAGCACATATGGCCAGTGTCCTTAGATAGGATGAGGTAAGTATGAATATCCTGCCAGCACTGGGCCACTATTAGTCCACCTTTCCTGATCCTGAAAGTCAGGATCAGAAAGTCTTTCAATGTCCTTCCAACTTGAGTTATGCTATGCTATTTCATTTAATTCTATTTTATTCTATTCTGTATTTATAGTTCATTACTTTTTGTCTAAAGTTATTTAAGAAAATGCAACATCTGTACTTTTTCTCAACTGCAGTTCCTGAATTCAGAGTGCCTACCAAAGATTCTGAATGAGGCCTAGGAGAGAAATGAATTGTAAGACATTCCTCTGTCTTGGCATCTGTCCCAGTGGAAAGCCTCATGAAACAGGGAGAATTTTTCTTGGATGATTTCTCTCATGCCTTTCTATGAGACACCTAACCAGGGGAAGCTGTGAAACCTGCAGCTCTCCATCATTAACACCCAGTGTCCTATACTGGCTGGAGTTTGCTGCTCTAAATGACCTCTTTGGCTCTATTCAGCCCTGTTTAACTCTTCCCAAACGCTGCCTGGGGAACATTTACTCAGCACATTACAGTTTTGTGCAACAGACCTCACCTCAATCACTTAGTCCACGTCTGCTTGGTAAGCTGTGCACCTTCAGCACTTGGCTGAATTGCAAATGTTCTGCTCCCAGAGCTGACAGGCTGTGCAATGGCTCAGTGCACCTAGCCCAATGTGCACGTTTCTTTTGACACATGGGTGCACCAGAGGGTGCCTGTACAAAGCCAAGCCCCACAGGGGCACTGAGCTGTTCTCACATTTGATACTAAGACACAGCCCTAGGGATTCAGAAAACAATGGCCATCAGGATCCATTTCATGTCCTTTCCTTTGTTTTACTACCATTCTTTTCCTCCAAGAATAAGCCAAAGCTATGACTAATTCTTGGTAACAATGCCTCATATCTTATGCCAACACTCTTAGCAAAATATTCCTGAAAGTTATGGCAACAGAGGCTGGAGCCTTAGGAGTTAGAACCGTGAACAACTAATAATAAAAAAGTGATATTATTTCTGTTTCTAAAATATAAGAACAAAACTTTAAGCATCCTAAACCTTAGAAAGTTATTTCAGGCATTATTCCTTTTATATTTTACCGCATCAGTTGCATGGCAAGAAACTATTTCCAGAAAAAGTGGGGTTTATTTCCCTGCAAAGCGCATTTCAATATCAAGATATCTCAAATAGCTTCAAGTTTTGAATTCCTATTCATTGAATCAAATACTTTTCAACCATAACCCTGATGAGAGCTCAGATTATAATGGAGGCTATAGTAAGCTGCGATGCTGAGCATAATTATAAAAGGACGAGTACCCTCCCCTCCGTCTCTGGGTCTGAATTTTAATAAATTATTTCAACAAAACCATATTAATTTCTATGATAGATGTTTTCCTTTCTCTACCTTAAACTCCAGAAATTAACTATTAAATAGTTTATTGAAATACTAAACTTATCCTACAGAAAACTAAAAAATATTGTTACCAAACTAAGTCAAGCATTTTATAAAGTCTTGTTTCCTTATAAACAGATTTCCAATAAATTTAACAGACTATTTAATTCTCAACACAAGATCACACTAGAGAAAGGAGTAACAAAGGAGTGACTTTTACTGTTTTTTTTAGCTAGCTGTAAAATGATAATATTATCTCTCTACACAGGACACTAAGCAGCTTCCACTAGTGTTCTAAGTGAGAGCAAGAATTTTATACTACATCCATTACCAACACAATGTAGAAGAATAAAGAAACACGATGGAAGTAACATGGATTTCTTCTTAACTAACACTTTAATATCATGCATAGAAATATTAAGTCGTAAAGAGTGAAAACCTGCACTAATAGAAAAGTGTAATCTGTGTTTAAGCAATTTTTCAGCTGAATTCTGAACATATTTACTTATGTGTCTAATTTCTAAAAAGCTACTAGAATGCTCTCCAAAGTTAATCACAAAACCAATTCTATTGATCCATAAAATGTATTTGAAGTCCATTACCTGAATACAGTCTTGCACATTACTCTTGCAAAATATCAAATATTTTTGTAGGTTTGGAATCAAATTTTCTCACAGATTCATAGCTCTGTGAGTATAGTATAATTTAGTGTAACTCTATGCAAATTCACAGGAACTATTCATTGTCTTTCTGGAAAGCATTCTTACTTTGATGCTTTATTGCACACTTATTTTTATTAATTAAATTCCTTTCGAGTAAATGGTCTTCATTGCTGTGTTATTTTGAAATGGTATTGTCATTTATCATCACGACTTCTATGAAAATTATCAATAAACAAGTACTTGTTAATTGGTGACCACTCATATTTTTATAATAATATTGTAGAAATGTCAGAGTGGTGAAGTTGTATTGCCCAACTGTGCTAAATTTCTTTACACAAAAATAGTAATTAGAGAGTCTGATACATGTTCAGTAGATATAAGAACTCACTTTGATGGTATTCAACCATTGCAAATAAGTCTGTGGTATTAATTAAAACTTAATGACCTGAATCTATCTGTTATTTACAAAATGTGGTTTATAATTGCACAGGAGTTTAGGAAGAATGGCTAAAATAAAGCTAAAGGGCAAAACTTAAACAGTTTGCTCACTCCCTGAATGAATTAAAATTTCATAACTGAGCTTGTCCTTTTGATTAATAACAAACCTTGTAAGTTTTCTCATATCTCTAAAGTTGATCACTTCAGATATTTTTGAAAATCAGTCAAATATTCTATGGAATTTTGGTCAATATATTGCAGCTACAATGGAAAGTGCACTATTACTCAGTGATGGAATGGTCACCAGGTCATAAATTTAATCTTGATTAGTTCTTCAATATAGCATATTTAAATCTTGCAAGTCTAGTCTCAAAGTTTGGAACAAAATTCTATGGCATATTAATTATATTGTTTCTATTAGAGAAAACCAGGTGACACTGCCCTTGAAAACAGCTATTTGCCATTACTATAGGTGGAAGTATAATTGCCTAAGTCAACCTTTTCTTCTGAGACAAAATTGTTTCCATTGTCTCCTTTATTTTCACTGGGCACCACTTTTGCGGTCTGTCCCTAGGATGTGTGAGGAGCCAAACTGAGACAGCACTCAGGGCTGCTACTGATGGCCTTCAACACCTTAGTTCTGTAAAAAAGTGTTGTCATTCCCCTCTTCCAGGGGCTCCTCTCTCACAGCAGAAACAGGGGAGTTGCTGGTAAGGCTTTCTCACAGCAGGACAGGGCTGGGCAGTGTTGGAACCCCAGAAACTGAGAATTTTAGCCTGATTCCCAAGAAAACACAGCTTTTGACCTGAGGCCATGGAGAAGGCTTCCAAAACTGAGTGACAGAATCAGGATCATGGGTGTGTTGCTTGAACAGAAGTGTGTAATATCACATGGAAAACTTAGTATTTGCAGCCCCCAGGGAAGCTCTGCTGTCTCCATCCTCCGAGGTTTCCAAGCCTCAACCTGGAACTAAGCAGCCTCAGCCAGGCACTGAAAAAGAGTTTGAATTAAGTGATTTACTGAGCTCTTTCCTTGGTCTCTAGAAACAGAGACCAAATGGGTGCAAATTGGTTCCATTTTCTCCCTCTATGGGTTTTTTGGGGATTTTGTTCATTTGCTTGTTATAGTTGTTTTTTTGTCTTAAAAGGTATATATCACAATACTCCCAGAACTTCCCTGGTATTTTTCCCTCTATTTGTCCTTCTGTTTTAAACAAATAAGTGTCAATGAAAAACATTTTATCTTATTTAGCAGAAAAATGCAAAACAATGAAAAAATAGAAAAATTTCACCAAATAAATGTATTATAAATATAAGAAATAAATTGTGAGTTCTGAGGGGTTTTGCTGCTCTTAGCTATACATAAATCAAACATAGAGATACTGAACATCTTGATTTTATTCCGGTTTTGCGTGCAAATAAAATAATGATAGCTGATTTTAATAAAAAACCCTCAAAACTAATAGCCACAAAATGTAACCTCCAAGATCAAATTTTGTTATAAATAGATTAATTTTAAATTGTATATCCAAATGGATAGATAGATAGATAGATAGATAGATAGATAGATAGACAATGCTGGTTATAAGAAAATGACAAATGCTATGATCTTTAAAACTTAAGTTTCAGGAAAGTAGATTTTCTAGAGCTAGGAGCAACATTGTGATTAACTCTTAATAAAGCTGTCAGTACTAACAGAATAAATATCGCTTAATTGGTTGCCAAGGTTTTACCATTTTAAACCAAGTTTTCCTTTGGCCTGCAGTGACTTCTGCTGCAGTTACCGCTGGACATGGGACCTTCTCTTCCTGTTACAGACCTTTTGTTCAGAGTTAACTCAAACTGTTTGTTTGGAGATATTGAGATTTAGGTGCACATCTATGACTGGTGAAATCATTCTCGCTTGTGGTGAAAAGCATTTAAAAATCTTTCTGGTGAAATTAATGTGGCAATATCAAACAGTTATTATAGGGCTAGATTTCTGTGGCAGCCTCACTCTTGAAGGAAAGCTAGCTGACAAGGTAAGTGATTCCAGCTGGCTCTTGACTTATTTCCTCACTTTCTACACTTCTTGGTTTCACAAACTTAGAGCAGAGATTAGCCTGATTCATCACTTATTTTGATTAAGAATAAAATCCATACAACTCCTCAGGTCCCACAGAACACAAAAATCCAAGAAAGTTTGTGAGAAAATTCCAGCAAGGCCAAAACTGGTCTTGCAAATTTCAGCACAAGAAACAATAAAAGAAGAAAAGGTCTAATAGTTACTAGAACAATGATCAAAATACATCCATTAGAACATAAACATTTTATGCAGAAAAAGTGGTAAAATTGTTAATTTTTTTTTTTGTCTATTAAATATATCCAAGAAATTCAATTCTACAGGTACTTTAATTTATGGTGGTTTTTCTTTTTTTCCTGGTCTTCTAGAAAATAACAACTTGAAACTTCGTACCACCAATCCAGTCTTATAAAATAAAGGTTTTTTTATGTTAGCTTCAAGAGTGAAATTCAGAAAATTATAAAAAACACACTCACATTAAAACTGTTCCTTCACCTTTATTAGAAATGTAAAATTCTCTCGTTGTTCATCCCTCTAAGAAGTCAATAGACAATTCTACTAGGTATTGGTGTTTTATAAAAACATAATATAAATGATTAAAGAATAATTTTAAGAAGAGACAATGCATATCTAAGGGTATGTGGGAAAAATATTATTGATATGTTAATAACTAAGCACCCTCGCTAAAATTATACACAGTGGGAGTAAAAAAAAGCTACTGTAAATATCAAGTGATTTTATTTCTAATGTCAGTGTTTTCCAGTCCCTCAAGACATGCAACAAATGCAAAAGTATCTGTTCGATAGCACTACCATATACTTGCCAGTTTTATTCCTATAATTTTCTTGTTATAACCCATACAGTGTAAGTAATTCCTTGTTAAGTAAATATAAAATGAAAAAGAACATTTTCCATTGTATAATTTTGTCAGTCATATTTAACCTTGAAAAGTTACTCAACTTCTGATTAAACCTTATAAAAATATTGATCCCTGGTTTTGAGCTCCTTTCCTTAAAACATATTAGAAATTTGAGTATGGAGGGATGGTGAAGCATTCCTAATACCCTAGGAGTATTAAATATTTTCAAGTCATTAAATGAAAGTAATGAATCAATACATGTTCTGGCATTGCTCATTAACACATCTCTGAAGTTGAGATTTATTCTATGTTGTATGACCTAGATTAGAAATATCCTTCATAAATAATTAATTGAAAGACAGATGATACTGGATTGCTAATCTGCAAGCAACAGTTATTCTCAGCAAAGTATTTTTTAATTAGGTAAGAAATGAAAACTGAACCTGCTGGCCAAAGTGACCTATTTTTTCCCTGTAACCACTTTGAAGTTACTTTCTTTTTTTGGCATGTAGTCTCAATTAATTGTTTTAATGACACAGTTAATTTTGCTTCTATCTGCATGCATATTCATGTGCTGAAAAAATGAGATGCTGGAACAGAAAAGAGGCTACTTAATCTCTCTGTAGGACTGGACATTTGAAATCTCTCCTATAGGAAGTAGCTCCAGGAACTTTTAGCACAGAATAAGGGTTATCCTTAGGTCTTTTTTTTAAAAAAATTCAGCCTTTATTAAGTCTTTTAAATTAAAAATCCAGACTGCTGACAGGAAGCTCAAAATGTGCAAAAATCTAGGTAAGGCATTCAGCTTAGTGATGCTAATTTTTTCACTTCCAGAAACTCAGAGAAAGAAATTGCCACTAATTGGCATCAACTGCTACCTGTGGAAGGTGAGTTACAAACACCTTCACACTGTTTAAAAGATGTCTTTGTTATTTTTATACCAAGCATCTACTGACTTCAACTACTTATAAAAATCCTACTGGGAGAAATCTATGCTACAAAGATAAATATTTCAAGCATTAATGACATTTCCCAGTTAATTCTGTAGTTCAAATGTGAGATGGAATTTAGCATTGACACCAGGAAGAAGTCAAGTAAGAGCACGTTGCAAACAAGAAACATCCAAAAGTCTTCCATAAAAATGTCGGGTCCTTTTAAAATAAACGGTGCCCATGGAACAGGTCAAAAACGAATCTGGGGGCACTCAGTATAATTCAGACATAGTTCACTTTGCCAGAACTCTGGTCTGCATCTCAGAAACTTGGCAAGGCTCAGAGAGACCACTGCTCCATCACAGGAAACCAAAGAAGGCTTCAGAAAATTTGGTTTGAGTATACAATCACTGAGTGTCTGGATGATTACATATGCTTATTTCCATGAAGAAAAATTGTGTTCTGCAGTTAACAATTTAAGATTGGACAGAATGCATGAGATGGAGAAGAATTTGTTAACTTTCAAAGTCAGAGGTTCCCTGTATAAAAAAATCAAACTGTTTTGTAATGTCAGACTTACTGTACTGAAATATTTCTGCTTTGTCACCCCCTTTACCACTTTTCCTACCAAATAAAACCACCATCATTAAAATTTATTATCCAGTTCTTAAGCAGAAGTATCAACTACAGAAAGTAAAAAAGTATTGAAAGTTGCTGAAAACATGATGAGTTACCCAGTTATGACTGTCCTATGCACAGAACATCTCTGTTAGTGGGCATATGTGAATTTGAATAGTTCAATGCTCAAAATATCAAGTGTTTCTTCCTGGCTTGCCAAAAAGGACATTTCATTCACTCTCAGCTCTGTAAAAGAGAGGATGTTACAATTATGGCCTTGAGTCTCTTTTCCTTTCACATCTAACTCCAATTTGTTATTTCCATACTGTCTCCCTTGGAAAATGTTTCCTTACATGCAGTGTTCTTTACATGCAGCAATTTTATTTTTTGAGAGACATTTAAAGAAATCAGAGATATAACATATTTTTTTATCACAAACTTTTTTTCTAAATCTATAGAAACATCCCACTCTAGCTGATTTTTCCTAGAGTGGTATCTGTATCTCTTGAATATTTATTTCAAAACAATCAGGTTTCACTCATCCAAAATAATTTCTCATTTTATGCACATTTCTTACAAATTGAATATAAATTATTGCATTAAAATTATCCAATTACTTTAGAAACATATTTGAGACATGTAATTGTCCAAGTGATGACAAACAATTATGTTAGTTAATTATCATTCTGTTCCTGCTGACGATTCCTGCCCATTTCCGAGCTCCTTCTTTCCCCCCTCCTACATGATCCATTGTGATTTTCCTTCTTGGCCCTCATAGATAGCAGAAAAGAAGTCTTAATGCAGCACAAACAATTTGTTGTCGAGCTCGAGTGGGTGAGTTGTTTTCAGATATTCTGCCTATGTGTCTGCCTAAGAACCACAGGAAAACAGCATCTGGCATCATCACACAATTCCTTCATGAATTACAGATCGCTTCATGAAAGATGGCATGATACTTGCATCCAAAAATATGCTCTAGAATATTTATTAAGTTCTATAATTCATGAAGCTTTCGGAACTGATAGTTCTCTTCTTCCAGAGAAATAACATGAGGGGAACTTATTTAACATTGACAAGTTTTTCCTGTTCGTTTTGTCATTTCTTTATCACTTCAACAAGTCACTCTTCACCTCACCAGTAGCTTTGCAAATTCTTTATCTAATATTTTGTTAAATGGATCTTACTTGGCAAAATAGATTTTCTTTCTCTTGCAGAGTGAGATGGTTTCTTCTGTGTGAACAAGAAAAGTACATCTGTTAAGGCTCATAAGCAATAGGAAGGTTTAGGAGCCAAAGGCCTGTGGAATCTTTCAGTATAAATATCATTTAGATCTGTCATTGTGCATCAACCACCTCAGGATAAGCTTCAGGGTTTTCCCTAGTTGTACCCCGTTAGTATTAAAGTCTTGTGATTTGCCTTCATGATGGGCCAAACGAAATTAAATGAATCAGTATGCCCAGGAGCCTGCTGTCTTTGAGCAGGTGTGACCTGAGCTTCATCCTCACATGTAGAAATAAATCTGTTTTACTGTTCAGTGGGTGCAAGAAGACTCCAAATTCAGCCTCTCTTTGGAGAGGGTCACTACGGATTTCACTGTGGAGACATTTGCAGTGCCTTTTGAGGTGAGTGGACACCTGGCACTTGTCCTGTGTGATCAGCTCTAAGAGGGAGAGACATCTGCAACTCACCTGCACTTGCAGTCATATTGATACCAAAGATTTTAAATAATAAAATATAAATAATAATTATATAATATCTCTGAGCTATTCAAGAATCCAATGAACTCTCTTGCCTCTCTCCACATATTTCTGCAGGCATTACATACCCTTATTATTTATACACTATGCATCTCACATGATAAAAAAGAAAATTCAAATGAATTAAACATTGCAACAGATAGAAAGCTACTACTATTCAAAAATTCTGCCCTTTCATAAAAGGTTAAAAATCTCAGTTACTAATATGATAAATGGGAATTAGTTCTGATCTGGCTCTAATTTGTAGGTATTTAACATGAGTTTATATTATTTTAGCATATGCTCAGGCATATGAGATATATTAAATTCACACATATTTGTCCTTCATCTTAATATACCTCTTCAAAAATAATATCAGTGTCGCTTTCATTTTCAGAGTTTTAGACAGCTGTGCTTGTGAGGTAGGAAAAATATGCTATTTTTGCTTGCATATTAAACTAGGAATGACCCAAGATGATATCAAGAAGACAGAATGCAACTATTTAAAGATGCTTGTGGGAAGAAGTGTTGTCATTTTTGTATTCTTTTACTCTCACAGCCACAATTTTACTATATAACAAGCTCTCAGAAGGGTTACTTTACTATAAACTCATATAACCTTAATTTTGTTAATGTGGATGGCTGTAATATATATGCTGATTTTGCTAAAAATGCTGGTTTACTTGACTTTTGGCAAGGACACCGATTTATGCAAAGGGTTTCATTGTACAGTGATGGTTTTATCATCATATAGCAAATGATTTTCAATTAAATACTTGCCACAGGTGGGAACAGGCAGCATTACAATCCCTGCTAAAATAGCAATGGTAATTAACTTACTGGGAGAAGACATTTTTGCAGAATAACTTTTCCACCAAAGTGCAATGGAGCACTCAGGGACCTATTCCTGTGCCTCTGTGTGGATCCCTTATAGAAATTGGTTTGAGACTGATTCAGCTACAAGTAACCTAACACACAAGATCTTTCCATGATCTTCACAAATATTTCCTGTGCAGAAACACAACTGTCTGGGGGAGCATTTCCATAGCATCACACACATTATACTTTCCACTACATGGCTCTTCTTTCTTTTCTTACCAACAGAAATGGACCAGCAGGTGCCGTTAAATAATCAACAATCCTCTTCCACTATTGTAGATGGCCTGGGTCTCTAACAACAGAGCTCGTAACATGTTAGCATAATGTGCTTTAAGTGTTTTGGTAATTCTAACATTTTTGAGGAAGTCAGTGAAATGCTCATAGTCTGGGTAGTGTTCTATTTACACTATATTTACAGCTGAATATAATCCTCCTTTATAGTATCTTAGTAGCATATTGATAGAGATACAGAATTTTGTATCACTATATTTATCTGCTACTCTCTTGGTAATATACTAAAAAAATCTGAGGCAGAAAGCACATCATAATGCTGTACTTGATCAATGACATTTATCAAAACTCATTAAGCAACAAGGTAGGCAAATAATTGTATTTTCACATACAGATCTTCAGGTGCAAGCAAGAAAAAGTCTAACTGTGAAAACCAGTTACTGAAAACCTGTTGGAAGTCTTGAATCCCCGCACCACAAAGTAGACTTAAACTTCTAGCCCCAACAAAGAATGTCACAAGGGCAGAAGACACCTTTTGGCCTATAAAGATCCAACAAAGAATGTCACAAGGGCAGAGGAGACCTTTTGGCCTATGAAGATCCAGGGGTGAATGGAGATGAGGGACAGAAAATAGCATGTAGTGGTGGGTGGTTGTGGTAGAGTGAAAGACTGCGTCAAAATATATATATACCTGGAGTGACAATTCAAGCTGCCTGAGCAACCTTAATTTTCAGATGTTACATAACTTCTGGGTCCTTCCGTTGTAGCCTAAGGGTTCTTTTGGCACAGTTCAGAGGCAGTGCAATAATGAGGGTTTATAGAAAACAATTACCATACAGCACGGCTAAGGAAGATGATCTCTTTTTGTACTCAGCAAGGATATTCATGCTAAACCAGTGACAACATTGGTAACACTTAGTCTCCAGCTGGTCCTACCCTTCAGGGAATGAAGGCATACTTACATTTCTCTGTTATTTTATAAATAAGGGAACGTCATCTACACATGAATGATGTAATTAATTTTGATATCTTAAAAGAAAAAAATATATATTCTGTTGTTTTGAAACATTCTGTACCATTCCCAGTCAGTCTTTCCTTTAGCCTGACCTTCTATGTAGTTCCACTGTAGCTCCTAAACTCCTGTTACCCCTTGTTGACTCCTCTCTTCTCCCATGCAAGCCTGTATTCATCCCCCTTAACACAGCTGCCTCTATTCCTCCCCTGCTGGTAATCCATTTCTTGTATCTTCATTGGGAATAATTTCATTTGTATCTATTTTCTTCCTCTCAATGTTTTTCTTTATCATAGTTCCTTTTACTCCTGTTCTGTCCAGTCATTTCTTTTCTCCTTCACCCCACCTACATGGCAGGAGGAAGCAATGCAGGGGGCAGAGCAGGGAGGCAGGGGATGGGGGAATAGTGAGGAGAATTGAATTTGTATTCTAAAACTTTCTGATGGAAGAGTTTATTTTAACCAAAATGTTAACAAAATATCTGAGGGATATATTCAGTATAGAGTATTAGAGTCACAATGGTTTATATCTGGCAGTGTTACCAGCAACTGAAAACAGAGACTTATGATTGAAAGCTTCTGGCAACCTCACTCATTGGCATCAGAATTCTGCCACATAATAAAACATGCCGTTTATTTAACAGTTTATTTTAAATTAAATTACTTGTCTTTAATCAAGGCAGATATATTTATATCTATTTTAAATAGCCCTCCAAATGTTTCTTTCAGTTCTTGCACATAAATTCTAGTACAAGGCGGCAATGCTGCTGCATTTTCATGAGTATAACAAATCTCTTACAGGCCAGCCCAAGTTGAAGAAAGAGAAAAAGGCAAGGAGGAATTGGTATAACCAGAAATCAAGCCACATTTAATAAGTGAACCTTTAAAAAGTACTGAGGAACTCCACAGGGTATGAAGAATGATCATGACAAGGATGAGAATTGTACCTTTATTTGTACAAATATGATAGTCTTTAACTTAGTCTGATTCTGCTGTTGTTTATCATACTTAAATCCTTTTATACTCTCCATGTAGAAGAAATATTGATCTCAATTAAGTAACTGGAGATAAACAGAAATAAAACTAAAATCAGACCTCCAGAAATGTAAATGAACAGGACAGAAAAAGAAAGATGATCTTTGGGACAGTGCCCTGGTTCTCATATAGGAAATATCCCACCATGAAAAGTTAACAATGTTTAAGGATTTTAAAATTAGAGGGATAAAATACCTAATGTACTAATTTATATTTCATTGATAGTTGAAAAATGTACAGCAATACTTTTATATTTTGTATATGATTATAATGAAAAAAAAAGGGTAACATTTGGCTGGAACATCATTACAATTGACTTGTATTGAGAACATCATCTACATTTTATCAAACTTTTTTTCTGATTTCAAGTGCAAAGTAACTACCTTCCCCACTGTTGCCACAAAGTTAATGATTCACAGAAATATAAGGAGTAAGAAGGAAAATTAAAAGCAAAAAAGATTATTTATACAACCTTGCAATAACCTTCCAAATATTTGCAGGGTTTTTTTCTCAGGTGCATAACATGGCACAGTATAAAATGCTTTTTCTTTACACTCTCACTAATATTGTTTGTGTAAATCTGAAGGTTTCACAGGCTGAATCATACTGAAAATAAGTTTAATAATTCACTGTATATCTTTTTTTTCCTAGAATGATTTTCACCTCAAATTTATGAGTTTTTCAATATGTAAAGACTCTCGTGTTTATTGTTCTTTAAATAAAGATCAAATTTCAGATCAAGTTAAATACTACAAAGTGAAAAGGAGGATAAATGAGAGCAATCATTTTCTAAAACATGTTTTTAGTAAATTTTCTTCCACTGACCAAAAAATCATGATGCTTGGAGTTGAATTATCCAGTAATTTGAGGGTGAAAAACAACTCTGCAGGTCAGTGAGTGTTTAAAAATCGTTTCCTAACAGTGCGATATATCTTCCACTTTTCTTCCTCCTTCCCACCAAGACAACCAGTACAAACCTTATGGAAGACCACTCCAGTCATTTACAGCAATTTCACGTGTATAAGATGCATCCTTTTTGGCTGAAATTGTGATTGGAACCCGGAAGTGCGCCTTATACACCGCTGCACCTTATGTATGGACAAAGTTCAGAAATTTGCCAACCCTGAGCCCACGGCAGCCCTGAGCGGAGCCAGTAAACCCCGCGATCACACAATTCCATTACTAATTTGTTACTTTGTTGCACGGAGATCCTCGCTGAAAAAAAAGTGTGCCTTATACGCCGGTGCGCTTTATATGTGGACAACGTATGGAAAAATGCCAGCAACCCAGAAGTGCGCCTTATACTCTGGTGTGCCTTATACGCATGAAATTAATGTACTTCCATCTGCATCCAAGCAGAAAGCTTTAGGCCAAGAGAACATCAGCCCAGCACCAGCCACGAGTCCCAAATTAAGCAAAAGCCCCCATGCCCTGCCATGGGCTCTGCTCACTTTTATAGGAGAAATGACAGTGTTTCCTTTCTAAGTTTGCATATGGGCCAATATGGGAGACTGGTTTATACTCTGCTCCATCACATGATAAACCCTTGACTCTTGCACAAGACTAAATTTATTTGAAGTGCAAAATGGTTGGCTCTACATGAGATTTTCAGGAAGACATAGCAGAGGACTTCTATCCAGACTAATGAGTAATAATCAGAGCTAATATGTCTAATACATTAGAGAAAAAGTTCTGTAAGCACATTACAAAGAATAAAGTTATTCTCCATTTTTAAGTAAGGCATTATGAGGAAAATGAAAGTAACTCGCCCCAGTCGTTTTATGCTCATTTTAACTCTTCCTTGCAATTATCCTACTTGATACTTCCATTGCTTATAAGTGATTTTCTAAAAAAAAAAAAAAATACAGCCTTTTCTCTTTCAAAAGGAATTATTTATCATGCTAGAGATGCATTGAATATAGATCTGGGCTGATAATGAACATAGCAGTGCTGCTGCAAGCTTTCTGTCAAGCATACCTAACATCAGCAATTATTTCTACAGATGGGCTAATTCAGTGATGCTGAGGTGTTATTTCCTTATATTTTATCCCCATCCTATTCTTGTATTTTCCAAAAGTAGTTCTGTGCCAAAGACATTAAGCTAATTAAAATAATAAAACCCCATTCAGCTGAACCAAAGACAGTACTGACAATTCTCAAGAACAAAGGCAAATGAGCTCACTTAAAGATGTTCTGCCTTACCTATCATTTTCCTTGTGCATTTTTACTCGGAATGTGATAGTCTTCCATGTAGTCCAGTGAAACTTGCAATTTATAGAGTATTTCACTATGTACACTTACATTGCGAAATACAGTCTTTTTTAACATTCTGGATTTTTTCTCTACAATGCTAAATGAAATATTCAAAACTAAAAAAAAAAAAAGGAAAAAAAGAAAGAAGAAAAAAGGATGGTATTTCAAAATGAAGTATCTTTTAACCGAAATCCTAATAGCTGGATGAAACTTTAAACAAAATTTACTTAATTTGATGGTACTGTTAGACACTAAGTGACATGTATCTGTATCACAGGCACCCTACACAGTATGCTCTTCTGAGATACTCATCCAACAGTTAAGGGCTGACTACAGATTAGGCCCAATCTATCCTCTGTGTGCTGTTTCCCAAACAGCAGATGTGTTGGGAGACACTTATACCCATAGACATTTTGTAAATACATTGGAAACTTAAGTATTTTTAGCATATGTCAGAGTTTAAATAACACATTGGTTGAAAATACTTAAAGGAAAATAAAATCCCAATAAACTTGCAGTCCAATTTAATTTTAAGGAATTTTTTCTGGTTGAAGAAAATGAAATGAAGTTGTATTCAAATATATATAGTTGTTATAAAAAGATGGCTTTAGACATGAAAAAAATTCCATTTTTGTAAATTAGCACCATAAATCAATTTTTCCGGAAAGCTGCCCAGAGGAAAAGGACCTGAAGGTGCTGGTCAACAGCAGCTGAACACGTCAGTGTGTACCCAGGCAGCCAAAAAGGCCAATGGCATCCTGGGCTGTATCAGCAATAGTGTGGCCAGCAGGAGCAGGGCAGGGATTGTCCCTCTGTCCTGGGCATTGGTGAGGCCACACCCTGAGTGTTTTTTCCAGTTCCAGACCCTTCACAAAAAGACATTGAGGTGCTGGAGGTGTGCAGAGAAGGGTAATAAAGCTGACAAGTTTCCCTTTAGCAGCTTAGTTGAAATAGTTGATATCTATACACACTTTTTTTCCTTCTGTCATGATTTAAGCTCAGCTGCACCACGCAGCTGCTTGCTCATTTTCCCCATCCCTGGTGGGATGGGGAGGAAAATCTCCAAAATAGGAGTAAAACTCATGGGCTACGATGAGAATAGCTTAATAATTGGAACAAAGTAAAATAAGAATGATAATAATAATCGTAATTAAGAGGAGAGGGAGTGAGATAAAACAAAACAAAACAAGTGTTGCACAATGCAATTGCTCACCAACTGCTGACTGATGCCCAGTCAGGCTCCAAGCAGAGAATAATCTCCTTCCACCTAGCTCATGGTTTATATAGCCTGATGTTCTATGGCATGAAATGTCCCTTTGGCCATTTTAGGTCAGCTCTCTTGGTTGTGCCCCCCTTCCATCTTTGGGTACACCTCCTCACTGAGAGAGCATGAGATACTGGAAAGTCCTTGACACACTGTAAGCCCTACTCAGCAGCAACCAAAATAACAGTGTATTATCAACATTATTCTCAACCTAAATCCAAAGACAGCACTGTACTGGCTATTAAGAGGAAAATTAAGTCTATCCCAGCCTATAGTAGGATACCTTCCATGGATCTGCTGTCATAGGTTTTGTTTACTTGTTTTTTTCCCGTATGACTTCCACAACTATAGCAGATAAACCCAACAGCAAGCAAAAATGTAATCACCAGTATTATTTTTAGTATTTGACATGCAGATTTTTATGTCAATGGCTTATTAACTCTCTGCAAGTGGATTTAGAGTGTGTTTCTGCAGGAGGAGAAATAGGTGATAGTAAATATTCCACTAGAACTTTTCCATGCCTGAAAAGGACTGGGCTAGTGTTTGGTTAATAATGCCAGCTCCCAGGAAAGCTGTGGATATGGACTGCATACGAAGTACCAATATTTTTCAGAGCCAATGAGAAAGCTGCCTTTTAACTGGACTAAATTAGCTCTTTCATGGGAGAGCAACAAACCAGAGCAAATTGCTCAACAGTACCCCTCTTAAAATGTCAAAAGTATTTTGTCAAGCAGAATCATTATTTATATCATACAGACTTCCTGCATCTGCTTTTACTCTTCTCATGGCCCAAGCCAGAAGTATTCATGGAGAGTATCACCTAAAAAGAAATAAAGATAAATGGTGCAGTTCATCAAACAGAGCATCATGCCATCAGAAATATATTTTACAGACCTCTCAGTTTTAATTGTTTCAGATTTCTTGCTACTTGTTAAAAATTAAGTCTAGGGAGTTACTGAATCTTTTCTGTGTAGGTAGAAATCTTCTGTTTCATCTAAGACAGTGCAATACTCAGGAGAAATCATGATTACAAATCCACAGAGTCATCTATTTTTTCAGCTATTCTCCCTATTTCTAAATCTGCTTTCATTTTGCATGAAGAATCTTTCACATTTCAAAGAAGATTAAATGTTGGGGGACAGGGGGAAAAGTGCTTTTCTTTTCCTATTTTTCTGTTTAGGTCTGATTTTTTGCTTGTGTAAACCAACATATTTGTATTGATTTCAACAGAACTTCAATAATTACGCTGTTTGAAAACATAAGTATTTTTGAAAACAACAACAACAAAAAAAAATCCATCGTTAACCCCATTATCTAGGAAATTTGGAAGCTTTAATTTTATGTTTACTTTACACTTTGTCTTGATTTTTGATCACCTCTTCTATGCATCATGCCCTCATATCTCTTGATCTTCCATGATGCTGAGAAATGCAGAGTATGTTGCAGTAAATGTCTGCTAAAAGGCTCCAAAATCCCTGATCACAATCAGCTCCTCAGTTGTCTAATTAGCATTCTATCTCCATGGAGGCTGGGCAGTGCAATGGAGGTGGCAGGAGGAGGCATTCGCAGAGGTCTCATCAGTCCCCATTTCCTCATTCGTCCCCAGATGTAATGCTGGCAATCAGCCCTGGGTACAATTGTGCTGCACTCAGGCCTTCCTTATGGTGCTCCTGTCAGGCATAATTAATCAGTCCTTTGATGGATTGCATTTTGTGTACTGGCTTTTAGAAGAGGAAAAATGCAGTGAATAAACATCTCTCCTGAATTTTGCCCTGCACCAGGACTTCATCACCTGATCCAACACAAAGACCATTCCCACTGCATTACAAGGGTAAGATAGTCTAGATTTAAGCATATCATTCTTCCAGAGCTGGCAGGCTGTTCCACCACCTTGCAACTGTAGGGCTGTACATGCACTATTCAGAGAGAGCTTTGTCCTGCGTCAGATTACAAAAGGAAATAGTAACAGGACTGATATCAAAACTTACCACTCATTGCCTTGTGAAAGAAAGGGGACCACTTACAAGAACAAGCTTCATCCCAATTCAAGATTTATTTTAAAAATAACTCTTGGATAATAAAATATAAAAAAATACATCTCAGTTTTCTTCTGGTCTTAAAGATAACTATTTTTATACTCAGAAATCCATGTATGTCCTCCAGTTTGGTGTACTTCAAAAAGTGTCCATGCTGCTGAGGATCTCTTTCTGTAGACATCTTAATCTGATAGCTAGTTTTTACAAGTAATCTTACTATTGACATATTAACCTATGTTTCCCACAGGCATAAATTTCAAGCCATAATTATGACTATACTACAACATTTCTTAACTGTCTCTGCCTTCTATAACTATTCCACAGCATTTCCTCCTACTGAGAATTGAGGGGGTAGAGAGAGGAGTGTTGTGGGTGTTTGTTACTAGGTTTGTTTTGAGGTGTTGGTGGGCACTGCAGTGGAAATACAAAATTTAAAAGGAAAGTGACATCATGCTGGATCTGTTGTCTGTGCTGCAAGACAAAGCAAAAGGAATGGGAGGACAAGGAGCAGACTTTTTAAATTCAACTCGGTTCTTAAGGCATCATGGTTTAATTGGATGAATATGAGAGAAGATGAAGGGGATATGTAGACAGAGTGGTCAAAGGATGCCATGAAGAAGAAGAAAAAGAAGAATCACACATCTCAGCCTGGTAGCAGAGACTGTCTAAGCGCTTCAGATATTCTGCTCTTTTTACTCTGTCACAGATTGCTTGTTCAAACAGATTGCTGGAGTATGATTTAAGAAAGGGAAAAAGCATTTAAAAATCACATGATATCTCTGCCTTTAACTAATTACAGGCTTGCCTTAACTGCAATCTCAGCTGATAAATATAATCTCATAAATCCTGGCTCATTAATGTGATGCTTCTCTGACTGGTTGAAAATTGTACAGATTTTAAAGCATTAGCCAAATCAAAATTTTTTAAAACAAAGTTTGCAGCTCATGATCAGCCTTAGCTCTGCTGGTAGTCCCTCATGCCACATGTCCATGTGACACATGTATCCCCACTTCAAACCAAAATCGGTGACCTCTGGCTGCCTGGTACCCACCTTAGGGATGAAGGCTAAGGCATTGTACCTTGGTGTGCACCCAAAATCCACTTTCCTCATTTTCCAGGTTTCTCTTCTCAAACTGCGTATTCAGAAATATACAATGGAACACTATTGTCTTCTGTGGGAGGACACAAATGATCTTTTCCACTCCTGTGGTGGGGTTGAAAAATTGTTTCAGGCTCTCAAGGCAGATTCCTGAAGCTGCTGCCCCTGTTCATGGAACACATTAGGAGAAGTAAAAAGCTGTCCCCAGTGCTTCCATGAGCCAGTGCCACAACGAGATGTGAAAGGCCAGGTACCACACACCTGGTGATACTCCTGGGTCCTTCCCCGTGCTCCCACTCTTAACCTTGGGAGAATGGTCACAAGAGTGGCAATTTCTGCTAGCTGTATTAAAGAACTGGTCCAAGACAGATGTGAAAGAAACAAGAGAGACAAACAGGCTCACAGGAAAAATGGAACATTCCCTACCCCACTGCATGAGAAGTTACATACCTTAAAGGAAATACAGATTACAAAGATGCTCCCAGTTATTATAATTTGTCACTGAACAGTTCTCAAACAAAGGGCTTCTTTTCCTTTTAAGTTCCTAAATTAAAAATTAAAGTGACTTGTACCTGTTTTAAAGATTCAAATAAAACGTTGTTATATGGAATTCTATATTGTAGAATGTTATCTGGAGACACAAATTTTTCATTAGATTAACTATTCAATATTATAACAGAAGAATGATAACCAGCTACTACAGTGTCCATCACAGGTATGAATATGAACCTCTAAGGCCATAGGTTTTGTTTTTAAAAGACTATTCTTCTGTTCAGATGTAAAAATTTCTACAGGTAAAAATAAGACAAGAAATTTTTATTTCCTGTTGGCTAGAGTCCCTAATATACAGGTTCTCTAAAGTCCAACTTTACAATATAATTAAACTTTCAAAGTTTTTTCTATTACATAATTAAAGAAAGTTGCAAACCCAGCATAAATAAATTCGGTGTATCATGTCTCCTCCTGGACAATTTGACTGTGGAGGCTTTGAACCATGTTTCCAATTTCTCATACTCAATGAACTGGGTTTGTGTCTGATCCAGTTATCAGATTAATTAATATTACTAGTCAGAGCGGATGATAAACTACTTACACATATATGTTATTATGCCTCTACAGCTATTGTGAGTCATTACTATAATCTGGCAACATTTCTGACCTGTTCCATGTATGAGCATTAAGGGTTCAATACAAATCACATCAGTAGACCCAGTGTTTTTTCAGTTCAACATATCACCATATTATGTTAACTGAAAATATATGAGCAGTCTGAGTCAAAAAATTATAACTGCTAGAGTAAAACAGAAATTATGGAAATATGATCACAAAGTCAATGCTTTGAGAGCAATTTTTGATTTCTAAAGTAGTTATTACCATTTTTCTATAATACATCTTGCAGAGCCTAGCTGCTTTTCATTAACTAAGAGGTCTAAGAGGAAACAATAACACTGGAAAAAAGCAATTAAAAAAAAACCCAAACACAACAAGAAAACCAACAAACTGCAAAAATAAATCCCGTGTTTAAATACACAGATTACAAACTGTACTTTGTCCATTAAAAAATTAAGATTGTCTTTTCATTGACAGGAATGAAACAGGTCCTGATGGATATGTTTCCACTCTACATGCTATTTTTCTGGAGTTAATTATGCCAACCACCAGAGGAAGGCAACTAGTGACAGGACAAGAGGATATAGCCTTAAGCTGAATCAGGGGAGGCTTAGGTTGGCCATTAGTAAGGATTTTTTCACAGAAAGGGTGATTAGACATGGGAATTGTCTGCCCAGGGTGGTGGTGGAGTCACCATCCCTGGAGGTGTTTATGAATGGGCAGGATGTGGCACTGGGTGCCATGGTCTAGTTGATATTGTTGTGGTCAGTCATAGGTTGGACTCAACGACCTCAGAGGTCTTTTGGAGCCTGACTGATTCTGTGAAGAAGTGGAACCATGGATGTGCACTTGGGAACATCCTCATGCCCTGGATCTCCTGCTGAGTGAGCACACTCAGCCTGGGTGGTGACTGCTGTAGATCAGCCCCTGAGCTGACTCGAGTGGCAGCTCCTGCTGGCTGGTTTGCATTTTAACAGCCTGTCCTGGCAGCACCCTGTCTCTGCTGCTGGCTGCTTAGGCACACACAGCCTTCCCAGAGCTGCTTTCACTAGAGTGTGATTTTGCTGCCATAGTTCAACACTGTTCACAATATTACCATATCACTGACACACAGAGGGCAAAGGAGAGTCTGGGTAGCTGGTGTGAGTCTGCTTTTATGCCTGCCCTGAGTGATGATTTAAGCTTCTAGGCCATACAGTGTTATGTGAGCTTCTATGTGACGCTGAGCAGTTGAAGTTTCTGTTATCCACTATAAATTCTCAAAGCAACACATTTAATAAAATTTCAGCAAACACAGAACTCTGCTTCTGACCTTGAACTAATCAATACACTGGACCTACAATGCCAGAAGTAAACTTTTGTATTGGAATCATACCACAAATTACTAATTAGTTAATCACAGAAATGTCTACCTATTAAGATGAAAAATAGCTCATAATCTCTGATTTGTATAAGCAAAAATTTAAAATTATTATCGAGGGTTTCTCCATTTTAAACTCTGTATTTCTTTGCCCAGATCAATGAAATATTAGGATTTACATCAACTCCACAAAGAGGCTTTGCAGTATCTTACAGTGTTCAGGGGTTTAATAAAGCTATTTCTGCAGATTGTCTGAAGGATTCTAATTATTTACAGTAATTTCACAACTATAAGGCGCACCGGATTATATGGTGCACTTCCGGATTGTTGGCAAATTTCCAAACTTTGTCCGT
>VRYO01001463.1:26749759-26769501 GCA_009812075.1 Sialia sialis
AAAAAAAAAAAAAAAACCAGGACAAAAAAAGGAGGACAAGAATGTCAGCGGAAAGGTACTCACCGAGCGGGAGTAAAAGGGAGGAATAAAAATGAGAGTTACTATAAAATACAGTATGGCGGTGGAAGAAGGAATGAGGCGCTTTTTTTTTCTCTCCTCTCTAGTCTCTGCCTCCGGCAACCGCCACGTGATCCGGAGCCGGGCGGACTCGCAGCCGGGAGGGCGCAGCGGCGGCGCCGGGCGCGGACCCAGCCCGAGCCCAGCCCGCTCCGCTCCGCGCCCGCCGCAGCCGCCCGGCTTCGCCGCCGCCCAGCGCTGCGCTCCGCGCCGCCGGTGCCCCGGGCAGGTGCCGCTCGCCCCCGCTCTCACACTCACACACGCTCCGCTCCCTCGCCGCCGAGCGCGGGCACGCAGCCGGCCGCGCGGGCGGGGTGCGGAGGCGGGCGCGTCCTGCGCGGCAGCGCAACTTGCTCGCCGGCGCCGCGCGAAGTTGTGGCCTGACGCCGCCTGCCTGTTGCCCTCCGGCCGCGGAGCCGCCGGCGCCGCTGCTGCGGTGCCGCTCGCCCCCAGGAGAGGAGCGGAGCGCCGGGGTTTGCCCGGGTGAGGGGTGAGGTGCCCCCGGCGGCGGCCCCGGTGCAGCGCCGGCCTCCGAGGCGTGTTCGCCCCGGTTACCCCTGCCGCCGATCCGGCGGGGGATGGGGGCTGCTCGCGGGGGCACCGCGTGTGAGCACCCGGCAGGGGTAGCCCGGCACGCGGGATGCCAGCCCTGATTCCCCCGTGTGTGCGGGGTGCCCCTCCCGCAGCTTCGGCTCAGCGTGGGTACGCGGAGTAGCCCGGCAGGCAGACAAGGCGGGCAGGGGCATCCCCTGTTGTCACGGCAGCTCCAGGGCACCTCTGGTGTCGGTGCACCGGCGGGGCGGGGGGTTCCCCGGTGCCACTCCTGCTCCGGTGTGCGCGCAGCTCGGGGCGCTCCCGTGCCGAGCGCCGGGGCTGCAGCCGCCGTGCGCCCAGTCATGTCTGAGCAGCGCCGCGCTCATGTCTGAGAGCGGCTCACATGTGCGGCTGGGCAGAGGACAGGTACCGCGGGTCCCATCCCTCGCTGCTTGTGTTGCCGGGCCTCTGCCCAGCTGCACGGCTTCCCTCCTCCCGTTCTTCCAGCGGCAGCGCTGGTGCTCCCCATCGCAAAGTTGTTGGCCGAGGTGGGAATTAAGTGTTTTCGGAGGGGGCCGTTCCCCGCGGGTCCGCTGCCGGGAGCAGCCCGCAGGCGCAGGCAGCGCGGGCAGGGCAGCGGGCTCCGGCCGGGGTGACCCGGGTGTGCAGCCTCCCACCGCACCGCACCCGCAGCTGCCCGCAGTGCTGGAAGTGTTTAGGGTCCAGCCTCTCCGCACTCAGGTGCGGCCTTGGAGCAGCTCCGTGGCTGGCCGGATGGCAGCTCTCTCTCCCTTTTCCTTTAGCATACAAAAAATCCAGTGGAGGAGACAGTGTGCTGAGAGTTCCCGCAAGACACTCGCTTTTCCCTTTTTAGCTCTCCTCGCTTGTCTCCTTATTAACAAACGCAGCAGTCGCAGGGAGCGGCGGCTGAGGCTGAGAGAAGCTTTGCTCCAGCTCCAGCTGAAGCAAAACCTGCTCAGCATTGCCAGGCCACAACCTGCCTCGGCTGGGTCCCCACTTCACTGGCCCCCAAAATATTCACAGCTAACAATCACCCACAAACTTATTTACTGTTTCAGCAGTAGAAGGAAGAGCCACAAGAGATAAATTAACAGAGGAATAGAGTGCACATCTGTAAACCAGCCACTGTGATGGAGCAGCCCAGCCAGTGTTTTCCAATATTCCCCGACTCCCTCCTCCCCCACTTCTTCTTAATGCACCCTTTTTCTAATATATATATACATATATATATATATATATTTTTTATGAACCTGTCTCTTTTCATTCAGGTCAGGAAGCAAGAGATACAGTCAGGTTATTACTCTACAAAAATTGCTCTGACCAGTCATAGGATGCCCTGCTATATAAAAGACTGGTGAGGGCACCAGTCTGCCTTCTTCACATCCTCACACAAAGATTTTTTTTCCTTTGCCCTGACCATTTCTTTCTTTCTTTCTTTCCTGTCCTGTATCTCTTCCCCAGTGTTTCCAGAAAATGAAAAGAAATGCTCCCTTTCTTCTTAGCTCTCAACTTCTTTTATGAAGTATAAAAAGAACACTGGCCACAGTTTAAAAATATATATAACCAGTTATGGTTTCTTGCTCGCTTTTTATTTTGGCACTGAGCTTGTTTTGGCATTTCATAATTTTCTCCCCCTGCTATGCTTGGCTCCCAGGAGTAGAGCTGCACATCTGAGAAGATTTAAAACAAACAAGCAAATTAAAGGAAGTTCTTACGGATAATAAAATTTACAAGAAATTGGAAATTTTACTGTGAAAACTAACCAACTTAACTGTACAAAGTTGCACTTACATATGATAATAAACTCAATCATATTGTCATGATAGTATTACAAACTATTATGTCTTGAGATTTCAGGTGTGGGATGTGTATTTCCTTGGATGGTGCTCTTCAATTTTGCATAGCTCTAGGTACTACATGTATAAGTACAGTTGGATGACTAAGGCTTTTAAAAATTATATTTAACATCAAAACATATTTTCAGAATCAAGGCCTAAATAACAATCCTATTTTATTGTTGCTTTTCAGTTTCCATTTCTGTTTACATACTTTTGAGCACATATGCCTTCCTGAAGTAACAACAACAAAAGTTAAAGGATGGTGTTTTAATAACCCAAAGTAGTATAATAGATCTGACTTGTAAATTATTTGTTGGCACATATCGAGGATCAGAACATGTACATTTTGGACAATATATTTCATATATTATTTGTTCAGTACATTCCAAGAACCAGGAATAAGATAAGCTTGCAAATATATATGTTTTTCTTCTCAAAGTGTACCTATTCACTGGTTATTCTTTAAGTGAATTAAAAAGTCATTATGATACACTTGGCAAATTTGGATGTAAATACTGAAAGGTACATAGCTTAGGGGCAGCTTCCAGATCAAGTCTAGAACAGTGCAGGGGAGATCAGAAAATGTAAATAAATTACTTCGTCCGATAGCTGGCATTGTAAATATTGTGAAAATTAACTGGTTCATAAAAAGTTAACCTTAGCTTTACCTATGGAATCACCAAAGTATGCTTCTGTCAGTCTCCCCCTTACAGTCCATTAAGATGTAGTAAACACTAGAGGGTTAGAGGTGCAAGAGGTTTGGCAGGAGTACGTGTTTGGAATAGGCAAGCAAGAAAGAGCTTGGAATAATGATTTTTCACAGAACCTGAGGAAGCATTTATTCATCAGTGTTGACTTTCTATGCTCTGGACATTCATGCTGGAATTTTCCTCCAAGAGCGGTTGAAAAGTTGATGCTAGACTAAAATGAGGGAAAGTTCTTCACATTAATTGGTTATGAACAGTGCTCAACAAAGTATACAGTAAAAGAATGCAGTTCAAAAAGAAGGAAAAGTAGGATCACTTAGATAATTTTGAGAGCAATTCAATGCATGCAAACAAGTTGTCTGCGGGCATTTTTTACACTTTTTCTTCTGCAGAACAGCAACTGAGTTCCACTGCCACATGATTAAGAGTTATCCTCAAAAGTAGCAAAGAATTCTGGGCAGGAAGTGTATGAACCAGCACTTCTGCACTTCTGCTTAGGCACCAACATAGAACTGTTTCCTAAGGCTCTCAAAATACTGTACTACACAGGCAGTGCTCTGTGCCTTGTGCTGGGCTTTCTAGTCTTCAGTCATGCCATGCAATTCCAATATTTCATATCCCTTTCCTGTACCTTTGCAGTACCACTCCTTTCCCCCTCCTCCACCTCCCTAAAGCAGCAGAAATAAATATATTATGAGATTACTTAATTGTCTATAATCTCTTTTTCTTGATTGCATTAAACTAATGTGCTCTCAGCATAGTGCTGCTGCTGTAGATATGCGTTGCTTAGACAATTTTGTTCCCTTTCCACTAGAGCTGGTATTGCAGAAACACACAGTTTTGGGGTTTTTTATATAACTTTCAGTGCACTTACATTTTCCTTAAATAAAGAAGCTTCACTTTGCAGGTAATAAGCAAATAGTCGGAGTCCAGCACTAAAGTCCTGGCTTTGCAAAGATCCATCACTATGGCTTAGCAACCTCAAAGCCTGAGCTCAAGTTGCAAACAGGTGCAAAAAGCTCTTGGTATCTCCTGTTGCCCTGGCAGAAGTCAGCTAAAACAATACCAAATGCAAAAATAGCAACAGTAATAATAAAAATAATGTTAAAAATAGCAACAGTAATAATAAAAATAATGATAAAATAATTAGTGGTCCTTTTCTCAAGATACAGCTGCCTGAGCCTGATTTAATGGCTATTTTGTATGCAGTACCTTTGAAAACATTCAGTGTAATTATGGGTTTATGAGGTTGTGGTGGGTGTTTTTGTTTGTTTGTACATGTTGTTTATGTCTACTACGAAAATAGTAAAGGAAAAATTAGTTGACCAGCAATAACTGCTAAATGAAAGAATTAATTGAAGCTAGCCACCTATCACATTTTTAAAGTGTTGAAGAAAGAAAACTGCAATTTTCAAACTTTCAAATTGCTGGAGATTTAGCAATCATCCATTTATGTGTTGATTTTATTTTGATTAAATTGCTATACCTTAGACGATATCAAGTTGAATTACTTCACATTTTTAAAGTGCACTCCAGTTCATGTGATAAATATGAGATGTTACTTTAGAAAAGAGTTTTATTCATCTGTTTTTCTTGCTTTTTTTCTACAGATGTATTGTTAATTTTAAGAAAAATCTGTACTTGTTCTCCTTCTGCCTCTCTTACAGTTCTTTTAAGACACTGTATTTATCTGTACAGTGAAGATAACTCAATTCTTTTACCACCTTTTCATCTGAAATTTCCAAGCATCTGAGCAGAATGAGGGTTAAAAAGTTCACTAATAAATGACAGAAGGAATAATAGCAAGGCAGCTCTGTTTAAAGAGGAGCAGATAAAGTACCTGAACGATACACCCACTATGTAGGGAAATGAAATGAAAAATAGGGAACACTTTCAAGGAGCCCTTTTTACCTGCTTTTGTCAGATGAGAGAGCTTTTCGAGAGGAAGGAGTTTTTAACTATGGAATGCTTTATTCTGTGTAAAGTTCAATCTTTCATTGCGTGTATACTGTGCTGTTTGAAACAACCCTGATCTGAGGACAGAGCAAACAACAAGCTTCGTGTCCTTAAGCTACAATTTCCACATGCTATTTTGTATACATAAATGAAAAGTGATGTCTGCATAAAAAATCACAGACAATTTCACGTACCCTAAAAATCTTTCCAATTTCAAAATGGTTGCAATTTTCTCTTTTAATGTGTTCTTTTAAGAGCAAAACTTATAATAACCCTGTCTTTATTTGTGAGTTTTGCAATAAGTAAGCCTGGGAACAGTGCAAGATAATGCAGCTTATGAACAAATTCACTAGTGTGCACCATCTATTCTGGTTCATTCATTGTCTATGTGACAATCTTTCAATCTTTCTGTTGAAACAGAATTCCAAACATACTTTGAGGGGTTGTGGTTTTGTTTTTCGTTTGTTTCTTTTTTTAACAAGTGGGTATTGTTTGTTTGCTTGCTTGTTTTAATTGTGTTGTATTGGCCAGAGTTACAGTGATTTCACAATTATAAGCCGCACCTGATTATAAACTGCACCTCCCAGTAGCTGGGTAGACCATGGGATTTGTCCATATATAAGCCGCACCTGAATATAAGCTGCACCCTTTTTTTAAAGCAAGGATCCATGTGTAACAAGTAACAAATTAGTAACAGAATCGCTGCTAGCTGGGTTTGGTGTCAGGTGCTCAAGTTGCAACAGTTTCCATAGACCAGGGAAGCCTTTAAAGGCAGCCCCAGGCACCCTCCCCACCGGCTCTTTCTTCCGGGTAAGCATTTCACTGGGATTTGTCCATAGATAAGCCACACCTGAATATAAGCCGCACCACTGGGGTAGGCTGGATTCTTCAATGAAAAAGGTGCGACTTATAATCGTGAAATTACTTTAAATAATGGCTGATGGCTGGAACATGATGGCACTGCAAGCTAAGAGCACATTTGCAGGGTTAATCAGACACAACACTGGAAAATGCGCCTATGCCTGAGCAACTAGTGACTCAAGAAGAATAGAATATGTGGTAGAAAAGATTGAAAAGTGAGAGAAAAAAGAACATCACAAATTTCGGGCAATTTGAGAAATGGAGCTGGAGGTATTTTTAAAAATTTATCTAAACTGAGAAACTGGTCTTTGCAGCAATATGAGAGAGGAGCTTTGTCTTCAGTGAGTCAGATCCCATGTGTTCAAACTGGGCATGTAAAATGAGAAAACATGTATTAATATTTTAAAGATGAGTTTAAGTGATTCAGCAACCATAATGTACTTTTGAGTGAGTCAGAACTGAGTTTACCACCCGAGCGTTCATATCCCTAAACTTAACAGCAATCCTTGGCCTTCTTGCCTTCAGCTGCTCCAGTTTTCAGAGATGTGAATGAGACATGAGCAACATACAATGTTCCTCTTTACTACAGGGCATTGTTTTTGCATTCTGAGTACCATTTGTGTGTTTTGCACAAGGCAAGGATAGATGAACAAATAAGTATATGACTGTACAGCTGGGTTTTATCATAATGGTTGTTCACTAAGAATTGAAATAAGGTTGCATACACAATTTTAATCCAGGATTTTCCTGAAGAAATTGTTGGCATTCAACTGATGATAAACAATTTTTTGCATGCAGGAAATGCACATATATCACAGATATCCATATGTGCATGTAGGAACACCTGTATCACATACTCTATTTTTTATTTTGACCCTGAATTCTAGTTATGAACAAGAGCTAATTTTAGCTAGTTAACAAGATCTGACATGGTTGCAGTCCATAGCAGTATGACTGGAGGCAAGAGGATTTTTGTGTATATTGTTTTGTTTATGTGTTGTCCTGGAGAGGATTGGAAAATTTATGTGAGAGTGTTAAGCATTCAGTGTCAGGCTCCAGGCAAAATACAGGTAAAAAAACCTAATTCAAAATAAAATTATATACATTTTGACTTCTTTTTTTGATAGAAAGACAATTTGTAACAGAGCATGTCTGACTCTAACCTCTGCCATCTCATCTGGCCTTCATAAATGCGGAGAATTTCTAGACAAGAGAATACTTATTACATCAGGTAACTTGAAGCCAGTCATTCTGATAAAAATATATTGGCATTCTGAATAGCATTTATTACTTTATCTTCTCTTATTTTTATCCTTACACAAGCTCTTTTTCACAATCATAATTTATTTTCTCCATCTCCGACTTGTCAAGTTTTATATTCTAGGACAGCACCCCATTGCTCTCCTTTGAGGTAAATCACTTTATGAGACCATCTAGACAGATTTCCCTTTTTTCACCTTTCTTAGTGCATCTGCACTGAGATTGTTGGGGTTTTGTGTTTGGCTCTCTCAAACAGCTAAATCTCTGCACTGCTGCACCTCTCTGAGTACCTTGCATCTTGTGAATGACTCAGGCAGCACACTCCTTTCCCTCTGGAAACAAGGAAAAAGCCTGGAAAACTGTTATTGGGAATGATCCTCCTTCTGGTTTCCATCACAAATTACTTCCATTACAGGATAATGCCCAAAGGCGCAAACTAGACTGAAATACAGTCACTGTGAAACATAAAAATGCAATTGCTCTTAACAGAAATTATACACCTAGAATCATTCACAATTCTAAAGCTAAATGTCTTTGAAGTGTATGTTCTAAATTCAAAGATTTTAAAAATCTTATTTTTGCCAATTGCCAATAACTTTCAGTTATTTTGTTGGATATGAATTGGGTATTTTGCAAGAAAATGGAGAAAAGATGTACAAAGCCATCCAAATAAATCCTATTATTTTCTTGGAGATTGAAGCAGCAGTTTGAGCATAAATAAATCTTGGAAAAAGATTCTTCAAATCTGATAGCTCCTTTAGATGAGTTATTGCTGCAAAGACCACTGATACTCAATTCAATCTATATTCTGCTTGCCAACTATTGCCCAAACACCACCTTCCTCAGAAAAATGATGCCTGCAAATTTTCAGTGTGTTCTAGTTAATTTAAAAAAAAAAAATAGGAAACAAATCACAAATTGCCCACGAAAACACTGTTTATATAAGAACCGGGTATAGTCTGATCTTCAGAAACTCCAAGAGATCACAAAATTTTCTTGTAAGTTCTCTACTCTTCTGACAGTCAAGCCCATGCTGTTCAAGAGCATTACCAATTTAGATAAAAGAAATCGTCTGCTTTTCTGTGAAAATATACCTTTCTCCGAAGGGGAGACAAGTTTGTCCTCTGTAATGTGTAAATTTGCTATTGTAGCAACAGTCAAAGAAAGAAGCACTACATTGCTGATTGTATTTGAGTAGGCTTACTTTGACACATGCAGAGTTTCCATGCCAGACAACAAAATTTCTTATGCAAGCTACAGCATGACTGTTAAAAATACCATCCTAGAGTAGCTCACACTTGCCTTAAAACTTCACATTTCCCCACCAACCCATTAAATTTAGTGTCTGTTTCTTTTTTTCCCCATTGGTTAAACCATTTTCTGTTTCACATATCAAATGAAAATATTTTGAACTGTATATGCTTAAAGCAAACTTCAAAAATATGTTACATAAAATGCCTAATCACACCAAAGAAATAATAATAAAATAAGAGAATCAAGTACTCAAGTGAATGCTGCCTGTTAGTAAATTTTGAAGGCCGTATTTTCCTAATCTGATTGGGAAATGCCTTGCAACTTAATTGGAAAATTTTAAATAATGTTCATTTGTTTTAGAACCCAAACCAGAACATCATTACAAAGGGAGTAATGCCACAGGTTTTTTCTAGAGAAGATACCATTCTTCACTAGTAATTTTTTTAAGAAAAATTACTTCTTCTGTGACTTTTGCAGCTCTCAATGTGGAACATATGTTATCAGTAGCAGCTGTGCTCAACTACAGAGGAATGGCTATCAGAAAACTTTGAATTTTGTCATTGGGAGAACTTTTTCTTCATTTCTGAAAGGTACGCATGAGAAATGCAACTAAAAGTACTACGGGGACTTTGGAGAAAGCAATTATTGACAACCATATTTTTAAAGGTTTCTAAGAGGAACAAATATTAATTTCTCAAGATACAATTATAGGTATTTACAGCAATGCTAGCTCTTAGCCAACAGCTAGGAAGTTACCTGCAGTGCACTTGATAGGAACACTAATTTAGCACTGCCCAGATGAGCTTTGAATCAGTATCAAGAAAATGGTGATTAGGTGATATTAGCTATATCAAGAGAAGGTAAAAGTAAATAAGCTCACTAATACTTTCTTCTAAACTTTCTCAAACTTGCCTAGAAGTTTTTCCCTTCTGTATTCCACAACATGGCTGCAAGTTGGAATGAAATGCATTTCTATTCATATATTCCTCTCATCTACAGCCTATCTTACTGAACCGTTCAAAAAGGAAGTATATATTCTTGGTTATAGTGATGCTGATAGAGAGTTGCATTACAGCTCAGAAAAAATAATATAAACCCAGGAGAAACCGGTGGATTTTGGTGACTGTTTTTATGATTGAGAATGAGAAGGAGGAGAGAAGGAGGAAACGATGAAAAAATAAACAAGTCTGCCAAAGTTAATATTATTGATAATGTAAGCAATCTGCTTAAAATAATAATTGTTGATGGTTTCTAGAATAATAATTAGAATGTAACCATTAATATGTATGATTTGTGAAAATAAATAAATAAATCACTGCCCAGTAAATGTGGTGTTCATTTATCACCACAAAATAATATTATCACCCTCTGTCTAAACCTAATCATCTGCATGTGAGAAGTATATTCTGTGATTGATATCTGATATGAAAACATTTCAATAATAAAAATCCTAAATCCATATGAAAAGCAGTTCAGTTTTTAATATAAGCAGCACATATATTTTTACATGTCCATTTTCTTTTTATACTGTACAGTAGTTTCACAATTATAAGCCGCACCTGATTATAAGCCGCACCTGATTATAAGCCGCACTTTTTTTTTTTTTTTTTTTTTACAGTGAGGATCCACGTGTAACAAAGTAACAAATTAGTAACAGAATCACTGCCAGCTGGGTTTGGTGTCAGGTGCTGAAGTTACAACAGTTTTCATAGACCAGGGAAGTCTTTAAAGGCAGCCCCAGGTGCCCTCCCCAGCCAGCTCTCACTTCCAGGTTGGCATTTCACTGGGATTTGTGCATAAATAAGCCGCACCTGATGATTAGCCGCACTACTGGGGTAGGCTGGATTCTTCAATGAAAAAGGTGCGACTTATAATTGTGAAATTACTGTACATGCACATAATGCATACAGAGAATCATAACATACCATTCAAATAATTTATGTCTGTGGGAAATCACAGTTCTTAAAAATAACAGAAATCTCTATATTGCAAGGTTTCATATAAGTGATCTTTTTACAAGTAGAGTATTGATTTGAAGTGAATAGTTTTGTGAGTAAACATTTCTTATATTATTAAAAATTTGCAGAAATGGTTTCCAGCTCAGCAGAGATCCCTTTTGGCTCCCTACTGCTGCAAGCTCTGTGAGGAATTCTTACAATGTGGATTGTCATTAGCCTTTTAAAGCTGAAAACGCTCCTCAATATGTATGGAAAGATCCCTGCTTTAAAGAGTTTATAGTTTCAGGAGAAAATAGTAGTGTAGTGGATGGATAAAAAAACGGGGAAAGGTTTTATCATCATAAATTTAGCTTATTTATCCCTTTCTAATTCAGTTTTGTTTCTTTGAGTGTGAGACTGGGAGTTACACAATTAAGCTACCAGGCATTCCACTGGCTGCAGCCTAGACAGAGTAACCGACCCTATCCTCATGGATATTTATCTCTGGTCCCCATCTTTCTACTGCTAGAGGTTCCTCATCTTCAGTGACATAGGTGGATATGCAGTGTGCCTGGTTTTGTCAAAATCATATTTTTTTTATTTGATTGTTTTAATCCACAAATATTTATGCAGGTAAGGATCACTAAATGTGATTTATGCATGACATTATGCTGGGAAAGCTGAAGTCATGATATCCACTGGAAAGGTTTAGTGGTGACAAGTAATCATCTTGTAAAGAACAGACTTCTCATTGTGTAGCCAGATCAGTATTTAAGTTCACATTGTTTTGAAAAAAAAAAAAAAGATCCCAAACCGTAATGGTAGATACTGACTCGTGAAATTCTAATGAAATTTGCAGAAGGTTGAGGAAGAGGTTTGAATTTGGATAATAGCCAGCAAATAACCTGCAGAGCAGTTTAGAAGATAAGTAAAGTGTATTTTATTCACATCTCTTTGAAAATTTTTGAGAGAGAGAGAGGAAATAATCCAGGTAATAGAGGTTAGGGAGAAGCTGCAGGAGATATAGGTGAAATCTGTAAGAATTGGAGGAAAAAGGATAGAGAATTAAAGCCAAAAGGAAGTCATGAATGCAAATGTGGAAGAAGCACTTGAGGAAATAAAGAGAGTAAAAGAAAATTGGTGTTGGATTTGATATTGCTTGAAGTAGGAGAAGAGAAATATTTTAGGTCAGGCCATAGGCATTTCTAGTAAAGAGAGTATGGAAAGGAATTTTTGAATTCAAAATTGCAGAAATGCAAAAAAAGTTTTCAATCACAGAAACTAGTTGAAAGTTTCAGGATAAGCAGGGATGTGCAGGATATTGACCTGATAATAGAAATGAAGTGTGCCTTACAGCTGTAATACTCCTTTTGATATTTTTTTCAGAGACTGCCTGTTGGCATTTTTGGAAAGCTAAAGTAGAAAGTTATGGGTTGTGAGGTACTCATCTGTGTCTGCTGAGATTTTATACTCTCAGAGCATGCACAGTGCTTAACAGACTTGGTCAGGAGACAGGACAGTTGGCTACAGGATAGGAGTAAGGGACACAGGCTCCCTCAGTAATGTCTGTGCTGTGTCATTCAATTGGCAAATGGAAGAGCAAAAGGAATTTCATTTTATTTGATTTATGAATTGGTAACTCCTTACCATGGCAGCTGAATCCCTTAAAATATTTAGATTTACTTTTGTAATCTGTTCAAAGACTAAAGCTCCCTATTGTCTCCCCTTTTCCAAAGACAAGGAACAATCATAAAGTATGTCTCAGGAGTATCTCTAATTCCCAGAGTCTGAGCCTGCATAAATGAGAGTAAAAAGCTTTCTTCAGTCTCACAGAATCCTCTCTGAATCAGTTGGCTGAATACAAAAGAAGCGTGCATGGAGAAGGGAACACTCTTTAACTGTCTTTTCAGCAAGGCTTGGGTTCTGGCTCATGCATCTGTTGACTTCACAAGTAATTTCAGCAATTTATGAATAGATGAATACATCTTTACAGAGAAACAGAAGTTTACAGTGCATGTGTTCGTGGCACATGTCCTTCATGTGTGAACAAATTCAGTAACTTCCTTTTGTTATTGTGTGACTCTTTAAGAATGTCTACTGTAATTAGTGCTGTTTAAATCTTCATTGCACAAAGAAGCATGCAACACATTTCTGTAACCTCTCAATGCATTGTAACAAGTGTTAGAGGGACAGGAAAATTATTAGATCATTAGAACAGGATGAAGGACACAGCATGGAGCTTATGTTCAGATGCTTCTCTCTGTTTCCAGATACCAAATTTCCTTACTCAAATGAGACATAATCTCCTCTGTAAGAGACATACACTTTGGTTGCAACAAATGTATGCAAGACATCTTCAGTGTCTTCTGCTTAGACTAGCACAGATTTGTCACAATGGAAACACTTTTCTATCTGGCTTTTTCCTAAGTGGAGTGGAATACATACTAACAGAAAGCAGTGGATATATAACCCAGGAAAATGTTTACTTCCTTAGGGATAATCAAAAGACCTACTTGGGACTAGTACCTTTTGTGTTCGCAAATGGAACTCTTCAATATCTACATATGAGATCTACAGATAATATGGTGATTTTTCTCCTGGACAGGAACACCGTGTTTTCTAATTTTGAAATATTGAAAGTACTTCTGCTATGCACTCTTTATCTGTAAACAGATCCTCTGAAACACGTAATAATACAATAATAAAAAATATCCTAATGTTTTTTGCTTTGTCATGAACACAATCTAGAAACTTTCAAGGCTTATAGAAAATATAGCCTCCAGTTAAGATTGTGCATAGATAAATAAACTATGCACAGAACTTGAAGACACTCAATACATTAAAAAATATCAATGTTGTGCCTTAAATAATTTTCTGCACTGACAGTGCATTAGTGTCTCTTTATGGGAAATTGTGTTAGAGTCAGGACAAATCCCATGTCTCCCCTCCAGGAAAAGGATGTGACAAAAAAAAGCAGCACTCTAATGTGTATTTCCCTTCCTTGAAAACCAGAGGAAATAAAAGGGAATGAGCTCTTGGTTGCCTGAGAAACCCCACCATGGCACTCTTTTGGCAAGAAAAGGTAAAACTGCATTAGCAATGTAGTCAGCATCTTTAAAGACAGATGTAATGGAATGCTGGTGTTATTAATGGGAGAGCACACCCTGCTAAACCCTTGTACATCTGCAAGGCTGTATAAAGGGAATAGATTCTTCAAGAAGGTTTCCAATTTTCAATTCTTACTTAGGACTTTTTTTTTTTTTTTTTTTTTTTGGTTGGTAAGTTGGTTGTTTTTTTGTGGATCCGTGTAGTTCATCAATTGTGTCTAGAACTACCGAAAAGTTTTCCTTCACTTTTGATCAGTGGTAGGGGTGCTGTCTGCCTTTGGGAGCCCTGCCTGCATGCACTAATGTTACAGGTTTGCTTTTATGCAAACTTGCTCAGCTGAGACAACATAATGACAGTTTCTACAGAAGGGAAGAGAAGAAAGTGTCACATGTGACTCCTCACTCAGCCAAAGGTGCTGTCAAAACTGGGAATTTAATCTTTGAGATTATTGCTGAAATGCAGAGCTCTAGGGTCAGGATTTATGCTTCATAAATGTTAAGTTATGTAATGATTTGAAAGCTCAGTGATCAAAACCAAAAATTTCAGACTTCATCTGTGCACAGCTTTTAATAATGTTAGTCATTTTTATAAATGCACAGTAACATATATACAGTGCAGCTACTGACTGAATGGGTATATTTTCATGACGATAAGATCTGGTAAGTCAGTTAAATGCATTAGACTGGTATATAAAACTTTGAATGATGTTATTCATGAGGCAACTGCCTAGACTCTATGTGCAGAACATGCTTGTGACAAGAGGGAATGATCAAAGACAGCTTAGATATGTATAGATCAATGCTTAAATTCCCAACTATGGTGAACAGTGTCTGAGAAACTGAGCACTGCTGAGGAAAACAAATTAGTTCAAGATTATTTATGTACATTTGAGTTTCTAAAAGTTTTAATGAAAGATGGGGTTTTTTTATTCCTTTATTCCTTAAATTTTATTAAGAGTTTTAATACACATTTTTCTTCTTTTTGGAAAAGAGGCAGCTTGTGCTCTTTGATTGTCAAACTTTTTAAGATGGAATGCCAAAATTAGATAGTTTTTCTTAATGTGTTGATCGGATCTTTACAGAAGCTTTTTTTCAGGCAGCTTGTAGTGTGAAAATAAATCTGGATGTTTAAAAGTGTCATTAAACATCTATTTCTTGTGGGATGGTTTCAGATAGCTGGAATTTTGTTGCTGGAATTTTGTTGTGATAAATCATTGATGACTGACTCAAACATCTGGAATGTTTTGAAAAATAAAATTTCCTAAAAACACTAAACCATGTGAATAATTAGTTTGAATTGTAGTTTGAATTGTTTTTCAGTACATTTACTGTTATGAAACTTTACAACTACTGATCAGGTGTCTTAAATCCAAGGAATAAAGATTTATTTTGTTTATTTTTATTCCATACAGTCACTTGCTTCTTTATAGCAGCTTTTTAATTCCTCTTATTTTGCCTGTCTGTATGAGATAGTGACTGATCCACAAAACTGATCCATGAGTGTAAACTTTGTCTTTTGGTTTTACCATAGAGTCATAGAATGGTTTGGGCTAGAAGGGATCTTAAAGGTCATCTACTTCCAAATCCCCTGCCATAGACATAGGTACCTTCCATTAGACCAGGTTGCTCAGAGCCCTATCCAACCTGGCCTTGGACACTTCCAGGGAGGATAAATCCAAAATTTCTCTGGACAATCTGTTCTAGCACCTCACCACCTTCACAGTAAAGATTTTTTTTTCCTAATATCTAATCCCTACCTACTCTCTTTCAGTTTGAACACATTCCCCTTGTCCTGTCACTACAGGCCCTTTTGAAAAGTTGCTCTTCACCTTTTTTGTAGGCTCCCTTCACATACTGAGAGGCCACAATAAAGTCTGCCTGGAGCCTTCTCTGGAATCTTCAATCCCACCTCTCTCAGTCTTTCCTCAAGTGAGAGGTGCTCCATCCCTCTATTCATCTCCATGGCTCACCTCTGGACCTGCTCTGGCAGATCCATGTCTTGCCTGTGCTGGGGACTCCAGAGCTGGATACAATACTCCAGGTATGGTCTCATGACAGCAAAATCTTTCTACAAAATGTGATCTTGACTATTTCTCTGTACTGTATTTTCATAAATAATATAGAAACATATTTCTATGATAATTGAAATTATATTTGGTTTGTGTCAATCAAAGCAGTACCTCTGTGGTTTCATTAAAAAATTGTTTTCTAGTGTTACACTGGACTTTTAAATCCATGAAAATTAGTTACTGTGTTCTATAACTGAGTTCACTTTCCCAAATTATTAGTTTCCAACACAAAACTATTTCTTACAGCTTGTCATTTTCATAATTTTTGTATTCAAGAGAAGAAATTATTAGGAGAGAAAGAGGTGAACCATTCATGAGGTTTCCATTGTGTGGAAAACATTTGTTTTGTTTTCCATTCCATGTTTTTAGATGTGGGGTTAATGTGTCTCATTAAAGCTACACCAATATATTTTAAAATAATATTCCTACATGCATGGTTGTGTGCTTGAATAGGATTTTAGAATTTAGTTCATGCAGTGTTATTTCTTTAATAACTCATTTCAATCTTCAGCTGAAGATCTGAATCACAATAGAGTAAATCTAACTTGAGTGAGGAAGATTTATTGCATCACCTCGTTATCTTCTTTTAATGGTACCTCCTGTTTGTTAATGTATGTTAATGATAACAGTAATGGTGTGTTAATGTCTATGAAATCACACAGATGGTGATCAAAAACAGTTAAGGTTTTTGTCTTTAGTGTTGGAGTCAGATTGAGGCTCTTTGTAACTACTGTGATAGATTGTCTAGTTCATCAATACTCAAACACTAGAGAAGTGAAAGAGAATAGATTAAAACAGAACAAGTTGCTGGAACATTAAAAAAAGAACTTGGAGAAGCTTCTTTAGAAGTGGGGTCTTTTTTTGAGCTGGAAGTTAAAACACAAGTGCTCACATTGCTAAAGGCAAGACAAGATTTAATACAACCCTCTTAAGTATTTTCTTAGAACAAAGTATCTTTAAATAGCTGTCATTAAAAATCACTATTTATTGCATATTATTTCTGCATGAAACTGTTCTTAACATAAAGTGATTTAGAAAAACAATATTTTTCTAATGCTGTGGCTTAGAAGCGACTTCAAATAACATGTTTGAAAGGAATGAGTTCTGAATTTTTGAAAGAAAAACTACAGATGAGATCAGGATGATGATAATTACAGCAGATTCTTTAAGAAGGAGAATCAAATTTACGTGGTTCTCTTAACAATGTGGATTTGACAGTGTTTCCATAAAATTAGTGATACATCTAGAAAGGAAAGACTTATAAAAAGTGTAATTAACATGGAAATTCTTTTGGACAGGAATAACTTATGGAATAATACTTGAACAACTTTTTCTCTTTTTCACCCACTCATTCTGTTGGGAAAAATTCCATGCTTCTTACTTTCCAGTTAGCCAGTCCCTGCCAAATCCCTGTAGAGAAATGGCAGTGTTCATGCTTTTCTGAAAGAGCACTGATTGCTTTATTTCTGACAGATCTTGACACATTCCCACTTTGACTTCTAAATGTAAATACATTCCGACAGTTAAAAGTGGGAGAGAAAATAAGATTTTAAAAGGTAGTTTATAAGCCGATACAGCAGAAATAAAATTCATTCACATGATGGGTGCCATATAAATATTTAATCCCTCACTTTTGTATTTCACTCCGTGTTGAATCCTGACCATAACAGAGCACACAGCAGTTATGCAACCAGGCAAAAAGATTTGTGATGGACACTCCATCTGAAGGGAGGAGGTGAAACTGTTTTGAATTATTGAGAAGGAAAGAATGATCAAATACAGTTTTTTCTAAGGAACACCTATCATTTTTGTTCTACTTTCAGAGTCAGTCTCATTTTATTTCATCATGAATGCTTTGCATTTATAAAGTTCCCACCACTGTAGTATGTGAAGCCATGAAAATAGCAAGTGGATTAAAACTGTGAAAGACTCAGGCAAATCAAAGACTATAAGTCACATGATTCATACACCTGAACCCAGGACATTGTCTCTCAGGGAATTATGTTATACTGAATTATTATGGACTTTCGTCTTTATTGTTTCTGAACATCATCTTTGTGTCTGGGGGTATTTGAAGCCATAAAGGATTAGATAAAGACATCTGGTCTTTACACTTGCACTATCCTGGTCTGCTAGGTTTTGGGCGGTCTCTGTCTTCTGCCTTCCCCAGCTCTGTGGCATGTCCTCTCACAATCCTCTCCAAAGCTCGCTGCTCAGTGCCCCACATCAACACAGTTTTGCCAACCACACCTCTGCCCTCCATGCAGAGCCAGACAAAGTCAAAACACAATGGCACAAATGAAGGAGGATATTGAGTGGGTTATAGAAAATAATGGGGGGAATAGAAAATAATTCTGAGTTTCTGCTTCAGTTTTGACAAGAAGGTGAATATTCTACTGACTGACAGGCTAGCACAGAAGAAAGACAAAAAGATTTGCATGCTCAGCCATAGCTCACAAAGCGTCACCAAGCCCTCACTGTTCAGACAGATATGATAATATGAAGATATTTTATCAGATTGTACTATTGGGTATCATCATCTTGAAAGATTCAAACAAAAACATCTAGAACTACTAGCAATAAAAATGCTTATGAATCCCTGCAGTTCTTCATTTGGCCTTGGAAACTGTGTGGAATGTTCATGGCATCGATTCCCAAAACAAAATCATGTCAGGTACTGGCTAGAATTTAACCTTGCTCATTGTAGAAGTGGGTACTCTGACCTCTGAACAACAACTTCTTCAGTGCAGCTACTAGTCAGTGCAATATTATTCTTTTATCTTTATTCAGTTCCATAAATAAAATACAGAATGTAAGAAAATAAGGAATTTAAACAAAATTAAGAATTTAAATATATCTTGGCCTCCCAAACTTTTTTTTCAAGCAAACTTTCCAATATCTCTAAAACTCATTTGATTAAAAAATCGAGCCAGAGAAAGTAACTGCATAAAAATTATAAAGGTGAACCTTTAGTGCAAGGATGCTTTTTATGCAAACCGCTGTTGCAAATTCAAAATAAACACTGGAATTAATTTGCCACAAAAAGTCCATGTTAAACAGGTGTTGGTATATAATCAGGAAATGTGAGAGAAAAAAAGCCGAAAATTAATTTCAACATGCCTAATGAAGCAAAGAGGCTTAGAAGAAATCTCCCCAGCTCGCCCATAAAGAACAAAGAAAACAATTGTTCTTTCCAGGTACGTCAGCTGGTTTTTCTATACTTGTTAATTATCTTGTTTCATAAATGCAGGGATTAAGAGTAGTATTTTTCTAAAGTTCTGACAGATTTAATTATATTTGGTGAGATCCACCTCTGTGCATAAAGCTGCTATAATCTCTCCACATACATTCCTTCCTCACATTCCCACATTCCTTTTTTTTTTGGTTGTTTTTTAGTTTTTTGGTTTTGGGTTTTTTCGGGGTTTTTTTCGGGGTTTTTTTTGTGGTTTCTGATTTGAACTCTGAGAAGGGAATTAGGAGTGTTACTGGAAGATCATCCTTGTGTGCTGCAGTTCCTACAGTAGGATTTGTGGCTTATTATTGCAGGTAGTGAGTGGGACACTCAGGGAGATGCTGGAATACTATAAAAAGCTCCTGTCCTGTAAATTCAAAGCAAAATTTAATTTGGGGCATTATATTAAAATTAAATTCAAAATTCTTAGTTTTGGGAAAGTTGTTCTCAGAAATCTCTTGCCTACATTCAGCAGGACTCCAGTAGCAGAATACTTTTCTGCTGTAATAAATTTAATCTCCCTGGATATTCTTTAGCAGGCACATTCAGGCTTTCCCACCAGAAACATATTTCCTTGTATACAAAGAGCGCTTCATAATGAATGGAAAAGTAAGAAAAAGTAAAAAGTAAGAAATTCTTGAATCGAGACATTTCAGAGCACTTGATCAGGGTCTTTTAAAGACAGGAACAGACAACATCACCTAAAGAAATCATTCCACAGAAAAGACTAGGAAATTTCAGTTGAGTTCACTGTTTGTAATCAAACTGGGAAATGCAAGTCATCATTCTTAAAATCACTCTCTGCTAAAACACTAAAGTAAAAAGACAGCTCATTCAGGCTGAAATCGT
>VRYO01001463.1:26770501-26786064 GCA_009812075.1 Sialia sialis
CGTGAAATTACTGTATATAATTACATTTTTTTCTTCAAGCCTACATTAATGAATTACTTTTTTCATTGGTATGATAAAAACACTTCAGAGAAAGTGTAGATTAAAATACATTTCTTTTTGTGACTTGCCATTGGACTTTTTGCTACTTTTTTTGTATGAGTTGTGTGGTAATGACAAATAAAACACCAAAATTATTCTGAAGAAAATTCCCCAAATCGCAGCTTTTTATACCAGCCTGTATGGTTTTGTGGGCAAAAAATGGTGAATACAATAACAAGTTGAGTACAGAATTCTGAATTAACTTTGATTTAAAAAAGCCCTGGAACATCAAAGCATTAAATGTTTTTTACAGTATTTCCAGGTTGAAAATATAACTTCACAAAGTCTTTGATGTCATGATTTTCCCATTTCACTCATCTGACAGAATTGGTTTTTTCTTCTTTTCAGTTACAGTTTGTTATTCTGAAATTTTCTTGTTACCCCTAATACTGACATTTGACTTTTAGTACAAAACTGTTAGAATGACGATGCTGCAACAGATCAAAAGCCTATCTAGAATTGTATTATTTCTAAAAATTGTCAAAAGCAAGTATAAAGGTGAGAGTGTCAGAACATAAGAGCTGGACAAGAATATATGATATTTTCTCTGATGGCACCCTTCTAACCTCCAAGCACTTTCATCTCAAGAACTACCAGAGTTAATTATACTTTTTTGTCTTTTTATTAGCCCTCTTACATGATAGAGTCAGGCCTCACCTTGAGCTTATGTAATGTTTAACATCCTTTCATAAAGCATTTCATATCTCAGATACGTTTTGCTCATAGAACCACATCCTGGTGTTTGTTTTGAATTTACTTAGTGTTCTGATAGTGTCGTCTAGTGCCCCTTGTAATAGAGTGTTCAGATACCAGACGGTGCCTGGGATTTTTGGCAAGAATTGCCTCAAAATGTGACATTTCAAATGAAACTGGTGGTGACCCGGGTGCCAGTAAGTAGTTTGCAGTTTACTTCATTTCACACAACTACTTAAAGGGAGAGGTTTGGTAGTTATTATTTTGGCTACAGGAACTCCCTGACAACATCCCAAGAATTCCATGAGTAGTTGAATTTACTCTGGCATTTTTAGCTGTAAATTTATTCTTACTTCATCATCCCTTCATAGAAAGCTGTCTGCGTACCCTATAGTGCTCCCATGGTGAAATTTCTTGCCTCCTTTACGAGACTTATATCTATCCTTGTAATGCTTTGTTCCTCTTATTTGTTTCATCTTATTATAAGGTCTGGAAGACACTTATTTAGTTTAGTCCATAGCATTTCTGGCTCTGATCATATCTGGACTAGCATAGAGTAATTTTTAATATAAGACTCTGAGTGTCTTTCAAAATTGATAATGTCATCATAAGAAGTCTTTGAACAGATCTCTCTTAATTTAATAAAATTTAGCAATATACATGAAGTCCTCCAATTCGTTCTGAACCTACTCCTTAATTTGGAAGACCAATCTGCTGTAAATTAATTTTTTTTACCTTCTATGTCTTTGGCAAGTATGTGACTTCTCACTTCTCACATTGTCTTCGAAGGATGGGAAAAGTTATATTAATTTTCTTATTTGATTATCTTTTGTTGTAGAAGTAAAAATTAAATTGTTGATTTTATAACACATGACCGCTTGTTAACTACATGGCAATGCTAAAGCATAAAGCTTGAGACAAGAGCTTTGTTTGCTCTGTACAAATCAAAAGTAAGCAATGTAATCAAATGAAATGACCAAGGAAATAAGGCCTTTGCAAACGACTGGAAGCAAAGCAAGCTTTATTTCCTCCAAAACAAGCTTCTAGGTTATGTGGAAGTTATTCTTTCCATCTTTTAAATATGAAACCTGAGGGTTACTAATATGTGAATCAAAATCCAAGAACCGAAGCTAAACTTTTTATTTTAACTTGGGGATATTTTCAAAATTTCTGTCAAGGAGGTTACCTCAGAATATCTGAATGGGTTTATTTTATTTAGCTACTTAGTTTTGGTAAGCCACATTGCTCTGATCTGCTGGAGGAGAATGGAAATGTGCAAGCAGAACACTGCTACAGCCCCTAACGACACCCCAGGAGATTTTCCTGTTTTCCCTGCTCTGCTGGGAAATGATGACTCATTCAGGCCAAGCCACTTCTCTAGGTGTTCTAAGTTGCTCCACCTATAAGATAGGGCTAGTGATACTAGAGGTAGCAGATGTGTTTAAAAAAATAATAAATTTACCAGAAATGTTCAGAGTACTCTAATTACTCAGAAACCATGGTAGAAACCAGTTGAGCCAGTTAAAAATTATAAAAATTAGAATTATATATTATAACAAACTAACTCACTACTTGATTGCAGTCAAAAATAAAGGCACAGAATTCCAATATTTACTATGAAAGTGCAATTTTCAGTTTGACAAAAGATTTAACTGTGTGTGTTGTGCTTTGTTTTCCTGTTTAGAGTCACTCACCTGCTCATCCCTTGATTTTGGATTCAGCATGAAACAAAAATATCTAATTTTTTAGAACCTGAGTAGAACAAATCATTTAGGGCTTTGAGGATTCCTGGGATGCTTCACAGTCAACTCTCTCTTTCTAGGCCTATCATAAAGGACACTATGACACCAAGATTTCACAAAGTGCTTCTTCTTTCAAAAAATCCATAACTAAAAATGAGAAATAATTTTTTAATGTATTAGTGAAAAGTCTGTATTAAATTTTACAAAATATTTATTTCTTTAATATGATACTTTTTCTATTGGCCTTCTGAAACATGTTATAATTGGCATATTAATGACTTTGAACAATCCTTTTGAAATTCAGAGGAAAAGAAAGAAGAGAAATCTCCTAACAACAGTAAGGTCTTCCTGAGACAATGGAACACTTATCCATATTTTCTGCAAAATATCTGAAGATTCAAGGCTTCCTAATTGAACAAGTCAAGGAGAGACACTACTCAACATTTAAATATATGAACAATTTCTTTTCTGCAAAGCAGGAAGTTTACCTGTGGCTAAATTAATCACATAATTAGCAAAGTTAAGCAATTTTTTTTTGTGCTAATTGCAGTTCTAATGGTCTGTAATAGGGGAAAGTGGAATTTTCATGATAATGTGTTGTGCTGGTTTCTAAAAACTCAGCAGGGACACTGTCCCCTTAAACTTCCCCATTCCTTATAGCAGAGGTAAAAATTCTAAGAGAGTTTGAAAATTGAGTCACAATTTACTGAAGACTTTCCAATAAACACAACCATAATAGTAAAAGGATTGTACAAAAGAGGAAATGGTTTAACCAACAAAGGCATGGCATCACCTGGTCCACCCCAGAACAAAAAAGGCAGTTGCCAATGCCCTGCAGCTGCAGTGGGGTCCCAGGGAGGTTTTCTCTCTGCTGTGGCAGTGGTGGTGGCAGTGCTGGCAGGATGCATCTCCCCAGGGTGCTCTCCAGGTGCTCGATACCTCTCCCAAGAGCTGGGCAAGAGAGGAGGGCCCCTCCATTTCCACTCATGGTTTTTAGAGGGGACAAAATCACTCTCTTCCACAACCTGGGCAAGAAAAGTTCTGCTTCTGCCACCTTGGCTTTTCCTGCCAAAACTTGTTTGCTTTGAGCTCACGATGATGTGAATGGTGTGCAATAAACAGCCCTAAAACTCCACCTCTTAATCCTGTATCTAACACATATATCTCTTTGTATTGATAACTATTTAATAGTAAAATTCTCAATGGGTATAAATGCACGAATATTACAATACTTTTATTTTGTAGTTCCTCAGATTCAAAAGTGACCTGTGTTTTAATTCTTTATTGTTTATATCAAGCCTCAGACAACATCTGAAACTTCCCTCTCAGTTAAATGGCAGTAATGACTTAATGTGACTTGATGGATATTAACAGGAAACAAGTTATAGGTTGTGCACTTACAAAATGAATGGCAATTCATATTTTGCTGTAAATATTTGCACTTAATGTTTAGCAATTTGGTGCTAATCAAACAAATTTTTACTATTTTGATTAATCACTGAACATTAATATATTTTATTAAAACAGTGAAGGCAAATGTTGTTCTTTACTGTGTTTACCCAAGCATTATCTTGATAGTCAGACTTGGTCCCAACTTCTCAGGCATCAAAATTTTCATCAGCCCTTCCTGGATTCAGCTCCTCCTCTGAAGACAGTTAATATTTAAACCAGGATAGGTAATACAGAAGAGTATGTAACTTTGCTGTTCAGTTTGAGGTTGGTTTAAGATTAGAAGCTCTGCTAATGTCAAAATGTCTCAAAAGTCAATGTTTTTTAACTTTTTTTTTAATATCTGTGGCTTAGTATTTGTGCTCCCTAGGAGAATATTGGTAGGGTTTGGAGGAAAGCCCAGACAATAAAGTAGATGGATTCATCTAACTTTTGAGGTGTGTACACTGAATTAAGTTCTTAAGAGCCAAAGTGGAAATGGGCTTAATTTATCAGACTTATTTTGAAGGTCATTCAAAAATTTTATCAATGATGTGTAAGGCTTTAGTGATCCTTCAGTCAGTTTTTTATTAGTTACAGAAGGAGTCTATGCTGACTGGCTCAGAAGGGAATATTGTTATATTATCAAGTGAAGCCCTGTTAGTCTGAGAATTGTAAAACCAGGATTTTGCTGGGAGGTCAGGGCTTAGATATTATTCCTCAGTTAACCTATGATTGTTTGTCTCAATATGTGACCACAACATTAAGTTAACTGGACTGCCTAAAATGTGTAGTTATAAAATTGTTCTCTGCTATCATGGAAAATTCATTGTCGTTTTCAATGTTTTTTTCCACCTGTCTTTCTTGCCCACCTGATGATCCATGGTGCAGTTCTTGCATCACAGACGATGTAAGTAATTTCTGTTTCTCTCTGATGATGATTATAAAATAGACTCAGTATAGCTACAGTAAATGTGTTTTGCACTTGTGATATTGTCTTTGTAGATGTCCAACAACACTATTTTTCTTTGTTATCTGACAATGAAGAGCTCATAAATTTATATTATATTAATTTGTCATTGTAGTTAAAAATTTATATTCTAGCTATTTGAAGTGAGAACATTCTAAAAAAATTCATGAAACAGCCATAGGCTTTTATTGATTTATCACCCTTCTTTGGCAGAGTTCACTTCCACCCTTCAAAAACCTCCTGTGTGATCAATTGATTTGTAATGATTACTCAGAGCGGCTACTACCTTGTATATATTAAGCAATGCAATAAATGAACTTAAGTCCTGAAGAAAAGTAGAAAACATCTGCTGCTGTCACGTAGAAAAATATTTTTATGATTCCAACTTCACTGATAGCATTTATTAGTACAGAAAGAAGCATATATTAAATCATGCAAGTGGAAAATCAAAGGAACAGAAGCCTGTAAGAAATCATGATCCTCCAAGGAAATTAATAGATATTTATAAGAACATTTTATTTGGTGTAAGAAATACTTTCTATACTGATAAAAATACATGTTCAAAGAATTTTGAAATTAAGCTGTGAGATAAAAAGCAGTTTAACAATTCAAAGCTTTCTAATGGGTTATATATACTTCTAGAACAATTAACTCAGTACTGACTGAAAGCTATTATCAACAGATATGGCAAATCTACAGCTGACGAAGTGCAGATACTGTATAAAAATTATGCCAGTGTAGAAGTTCAATCTGCATAAAATGGAAGAGGATTTCTAGGGTATAATTCATGTAGTATTATTTCTTCCATAATTCATTTTGATCCCTTTAAACTCTACTGCACTAAAATTAAGAAATAAGTTGTTACAAAGAAAAAAAGTGAAAAACCGAGGACAAAATGACAATACATATCAAGTTTTAAATCAGTGAAGTCCTTCTAACTTGAGCTTCTAGTTTTCTGTTTTGTCATGTACAGAGGCTCATACTTGTTGACTAAGAATATCATATTACCTCTAAGCTAAGTGGCAGAACCCTTGAAAACCTGCCTTTTTATCTCATTTGGAGGAAAAAAAAAACCAGACTAAGCTGACAGAAAAACACAAAACACAAGAAAAGAGAAAGACAGCTTTTGGAATACATTTTGTCCACCCTTAATTTAAAAATTACAGTAATTTCACGATTATAATCCGCACCTTTTTCATTGAAGAATCCAGCCTACCCCAGTACTGCAGCTTATATTCAGGTGCGGCTTATCTATGGACAAATCCCATGGTCTACTGGGCTACCGGGAGGTGTGGTTTATAATCAGGGGCGGCTTATAATTGTGAAATTACTGTAAGTGTATAAAACTGTAACTAAAGTCTTAAGTATTTAATCTGCTTGGACAATAAAGTTTTTAATTTTGGATTGAAGATGTTGGTTTGCAAAAAGTGAAGCAATTGTGAAAATGTTTATCACTAATTTGTAATCATACATTACAAAACATAAAAAAACCCCCACAAAAACAAAAAACTGCACTCCAGAAGGTTTAAAGTAAAAAATTATCCATAGCATGAAAAATTGGAATGTGGAGGAAAAAATGAGTTTATGTAATGCTATAAAAAATTGAAAATAACCACATTGAAAAATTTTCGTCTTGAACCATACCTCAAATTCTTCATATTTTTCATATTTTTGGTTAGATTTTCTTGCTGCGACTTTGCACTGAATTTGTAAGAGTGATGTTTTATTTAAATTTTCCAACTTTGAGAAATCAAGAAACAGTTCTGCTATGCTTGCATGAGACTCTGCTGAGCATAAGTAAAGTATTTGCTAAAGGAATCAAAACCCATAGCAGCTTCAGACTAAAAGTTGGAAAGTTATTAGAATTGAATACCAGTCAGGAGCTGTTCCTTAAAAACTGTAGTTCTGGGGAACAATATTATCAGTTATATTCTGAGGAATCATTATGTCAAATGCTACAGGAGGAGATAAGTTGCTGAGAAAAGGCTTCTGAACACACAAATGGCTTGAGAATTTCTGTATTATTGTAAAGGAAGATGTATTCAGTTTTTAGAAGAGCATGAGAATTTTGTGTTAGATAAATATCTCAAGAATCTTTGGAATTCCAGAACATATTATTTTCTTTCATATTATTATTTAAATTTCAAGTCTAGCATAGTGATCTGCATACACATTCAGAAATAAGACAAAATAAACCAAATAAATAAAATGGGACATGGGGTTTGGTTTTTCTTCATTTTTCATGATATTCTTTGAATTTGGATAAGGCTGGAATATTGCATTTCTTACAGTACTTATAACTAGAGAGAGGCCTAGATGAGAATTCTATATATAATTTCCCCAAAACTGTAAATTGTTGGACTGAAATGGGAACCTTGTGGCTGTACCTCCTCTTCTAATGCATGTCCAATTAGACAGTTAAATGTTACCTACCATGCAATGCAGTCTGAAACTACTCCAATATTTTATTCAAATGCATAGGCAGATTGTCATCGTGCTTTGTTTTCCTCCTCTGCTCTGATGGCACTGAACCTCTTTGGGCTTGTTGCTATTCTGGGAAGTCTGTCTGAAGGCATATGCTTTGCCTACTGCTCTGAGCTGTGGCTGCTCACAATCCTGCAGCTCAGAGCAGTTCCAGCATTTCTATATCGAGACCATCGAGCATTTCTATACTGTGCTTTCTCAGTCTGTGTTTGCTACTGGAACACCTATGGGATGCTGTGCTGTGTAAGAAAGGGTAGACAAGGAGAATATTTCAGGCATCACAGTGGTCAGAAAAGTAAATTCTTGCAGGTAATTTTTTTCTTTCTCCAAATAAGAGGTTGAACACTAGAGATAAGATTTTTGTTGTTGTTTGATTTATATTCTGACTCACCTCTGGCAAACAAATCACCTATGAGCCCGAATCACATTCGATATTTCCAAATGCAAAAAAACCTTTATGAGTAAATATTTAAATAAAATTTTGTTTTTAATTTATGACATGTTTTGCTCCTTTAGGTAATAGATATTTTAGTATAATCTTTAGTTATTGAAATAAAAATAACTAACATTTTATCACATTTATGAAAATTTGATCACATTCTATAAAGAGTTTCCTAAGACTTTCACACTCCCTGTACATTTCAATATGAGTATTGTTGTTTCTTCAGGTCATAATTACTTCCAAGACTCAGATGTCCTTCAACATAATAACATTCTTTATCTTAACAGAGATATGAAAATACTATATTAAATCATGATTCAACCTTGACTTTTCAAAAGACACCATAAGGTGTCTCATATACCTGGGTTAGGCAGCAACTATTTTGATTTCTTTTATTTATTGCAGATAAATGTTTTTTACCTATTCTAGATCCCTTTTTGTTCTTAAAGATGTTTAGCCATACTCTTAAACACTGCTTTCAAATTAAGCAGTTTTAATGACAAACTTAAAACAGTATTTATAGAGTACACTGTAGAACAAGGTTGGGCTGAAATGGCTTACTAATGATACACACTTTTATCCTTGAACACTTGCATTTCTGTAGTGGATCGTGACAAAAGCACTGCATAATTTTCTTTTCCTTAGAAATGGAGAAAATTCCGTATTAAACACTGCAGAGCTCTGAAAGTTGCTAACATTAAATGTACTGAAATCCTAAATATCTAGAAAGGCAGACAATAGAGAATCTGATCATTTTTCATTTTAGGCTTCTCTAAATATCAGTTTTTCATTCTTTCTCATTTGTAGAGGAATTTTTTTATTTTTTTAGTATTTATGATGATACGCTGTTTGAAAATACATTTTTACTATTTTGCATTTTGACCTCAAAGTCTATATACAATATATCTTAATTATGAGCCAAATGTCATTGGAGACGCTTTGACTGTATTACTGGAATTAAAACTCTCAGTTAGAGAGCAGTATTTTTAATTGTATAACTGATTCAGAATTAAGAGTCTGTTTGCTTGGAGTGCTTATATACGCCTCCATTTAGTCAATGCCTTTTCAGTTTTGGCTTGAAGTGTATGATGCAGAAGCAACAGATCTGATCTATTTGGCACTGTTATGCTGAGATCTGGTTGTTTTTCTGCTTGAAACTCTCCTGCTACCTTTCAATTCCTCAATTTTCTGCTGCATTTTTGTAGTAAGTGCTGTTTTCTTTTGTTCTGGTCTAATGTTCTCTGCAGTGGTGTTTTGGTCTTCAGGGTAGTAGATATTAGAACAGAAAGAACCAGTGAAATCTCAAGGACTATTCTGCCATCTTAAACTTCTTAGAGCTCAATATCATTCTTCCCATGTATACACTACATCTGCTTGTCAAGTTGGTTATGACAGTCCAAAGTAACCTGCAGATGGCAAGGTAAAATGAGGTTACATGGAAAAAAATTTCATTCTGGTCCTTCTTGCCTAAATAGAGAAGAATGATACAAAAAGCCTGGCTGTATTATCTGGACTTTCAGGTAGTCTGTGAATGGATGAATAAATTTTGATTTTTCACTTATTGATTTGTGGAGGTCTACTGGCCATTTTGCTCTCAGTTCAATTAATTTGGGATTAGTTTTACTCATGTTTTCTTCACTCAATTTGTATAAGAGTATAGGATCTAAACCACTTTTTAAAATCCAAATCTTAAATGATATTGATATTGATATAGATATTTATTAATATTGTCAAGGATTTGTCCTTTTTTTAAATAATTGTGCTCTTCTATGTCCAATCCTTTTTTATTTCTTGACAATAAGAGCATATTAATCAAAAATATTTCTGCGAAAAAGAGTAAAATCTCAATGATATTTAATCCATTAGAATCACGAGATTTATCTAATTTTGGATTACATTTGCATTACATTTCCTTGGAAAATATGAAAATGCTTGAAAATCAATTTAGTCTGAAGATATATCCAAAGTTTTTAATATATATATAATGAATTTACAATGAGATTTTGACAGATTAAACCATGTGGTAGACTAGTTTTAGCTAATTTTGACTTCTTATTTTATGTAGAGCAAAAGAATACACGAGGTGGATGCCATTTAATTGCATTAACTGGTTTCCAACTCATTGTTTTGACCACTAGTTTGAGATAGTAGTCAATTCAGGAGCATATAAACTAACCTCAAATAAAAATCTTCAGCCATTTTTTCTCAACCAGAGTGGTAGCCCAAAGCATCAAATGTTTTCTACAAACATTATTTTCCAGTTGGATAATGCTGGCATTGAAGAACTAGAACAGTTACAAAATAATTTAGTCTTGTTATTTCTGTAGAACAGCACTAGCAATTTTAAACAAGCAACAAATTAAAAGATATAATTCCTAAAAAGGTTGATCCAAAATGTAATTGTGGTGATATCTTTAAAATGCCTCTGCCAGGCTGACAATTCCGTCTTGTAAAATAAATTTTAGTTTCAAACCCAGTTTTTTTGCATGCATGAGTATAGAGAAGATTTTTCACAAATCTTCAAATATCTGAGTTTTTATATGTAGAAAAAGTATATAAGCCTGATTTTAAAAAGGGTATCTTCGAGGCTCTCATACATCTCAATCCATATCTTTGTAGATGAGTGTTCTAGTTGATACTTTAGAGAAGCTGCTAATGAAAGATGTGTTGCAGATCATGAGTTTAGAAGACAGGAAACAATGAGCATCTCTTTAAGTTTCAGTCTGTCTTACATTCAGAGCAATGTATTTTGTATTTTAGCCCAGATAGTTCAATTTAAGCCTCTATTATTTTTTTGATCTGTAATTGAATTTTCTAAAAAATGAAACAACAATATGTACAGTAATTTCACTATTATAAGCCGCACCTTTTTCCTTGAAGAATCCAGCCTACCCAAGTAGTGCGGCTAATCATCAGGTGCGGCTTATCTATGGACAAACCCGCCAAATGCGAACCCGGAAGTGAGAACCAGCTGGGGAGGGGGCCTGGGGCTGCCTTTAAAGGCTTTGCTGGTCTATGAAAACTGTTGCAACTTGAGCACCTGACACCAAACCCCGCACTGGCGCGATTCTGTTACTAATTCGTTATTTTGTCACACATGGATCCTCCCTTTAAAAAAAAAAATGCGGCTTATATTCGGATGCGGCTTATAGATGGACAAATCTCGTATCTGCCCGGCTACCCAGATGTGCAGCTTATAATCAGGTGCGGCTTATAATTGTGAAATTACTGTAATAATATCAAGATGTTTATAATAATGTTCAGATAGCAGGTCTCATTGATTGCCATTCTAAAAATGATGGTTTGCTGGGACATTATTTTATGTTAAGGGAGAAATGTAGCATAATTCCAGACTATAATAAATATTTTTCTGTCCTAAAAGGGTCAGTTTCCTGATGTTGAAACTCATCATCTACGAAGTTGGGTGTGAAGAAAATGAAAGAAAGTGAACAAGTTTTATTAGACACCACCTGTCCCTCATAAAGCACATAATTCTGCTTTTGCAGAAGATGCAACTCTCTTTTTAAAGATATCTGTTAAGAGACAAAGTGGTCATTAAAAATCTAACAAAAATTAAAAATGAGAAAATATCTGGGAGTATAAAAATGTTCATGAAAACCTATCTACTGCCGGGATCTATTTCCTTTACTAAGGACATGAATACAGACATGAGATGTTCTAAGAATTTTAAAGGTCTTAGAACAAAATAGCCAAAAGTTTGCAATGGCTTAGAACAGTCTTAAGAGGTCAAAAATAAACTCTGGGAAAGCAGAGCAGACAGACAGAGGAGTAACCAAGGAGTTCAGGGTGGAACAACTACTAAATATTTATAACATAAAGTCAAGGATTACCAGACATGAAAACTATTGAAATAACTGTCAGCAAGTCTGATGAGCTCTCTCAAAGCATGACTATTACTTATCATCATCAAGTAGCCAGCTAGTAATATTGCTTAGTGCAACAACAACAATACCCTCCATACCACTACTTGATGAAAAATGTTGATCTGGAAGATATAATCCACTTTATGACAGTTACCAGCAACCACAGAATGCAAAAAAAATAGAACAGGAGGCAGTAAGCACAGAATTAAAGAAACATCACAAAATTATCTCTAAACTATCTTTTTATGGCCAATAGGTGAATAACAAACTCAATATATTTTAAAAATTGAAATTATGGATGTGATTTTAAGGTACATTTAATGGAAATTTATGCATTATTTTTACTGGAAATAGAAACACTTTTAAAAATGAAATGTTTCCTAAATTCAGTTTACAAACATGAAATTGATTAAAATTATTAGAAATGGGTAAATTGTTTTATAGAGATTAAGCATGACGCATAGTTTCAGCATTGCATGAATTATCCTTATTATTTATTGGTGATTTGTGGAAAAATATGAAATTTCTAGTAACAATGTTTTCAGGTCATATTTTAATGTGGTGTTTGTGGGCATAAATAGTTTTGGGAATCTTTCCTCTACACTGAATAATCAGATTTGAGCCTTTTTTCCTATCTTCACACTTACAAAGAACAGTTTCATGGGCACAAGGCTTAATGTAATCCTGGAGGACACCTTTTTAATTGAAGCTTTTGAACAGTATGTTTGCCTGTAGCCAATTCAGGCAGCCATGCTTATACTCCTTCTGCACCATTTTCTCATTATATTCCCATAGAGTTTAAAATTAAAATATTCTACTATAATCAGATTTGAAAGCAATGAATGATGCAGGCCCGATGCAAGCAGCAATTTAACTCAAGGGTAAATAACATACATATTGAGCTCTAAATAAAGCACTGCATAGTTCACCAAACATTCCAAATAACATAACAGTAACCAAATTCCAACTCAGGCAATCACAGCTTGATATTTATTTTTCAGAAAGAAAGGAATCCTAAAGGTTTTTTTTTCCATGCCAGTGTGCTTGAGACATCCACAGCCTGTGCTATGAGAATTATTCTCTTCAATTACAGGCTAGGATAGGAAAGAAGCAACCTAGTAGCATCAATATTCAATGTCTAAAGAAGCAGACTATGAAATAACATCTGTCCATCAGTGAACTTCTATTTACCTGACAGTGATTTGAGAGGAGAAAACATCATGTTCTACAATGAAAAAAATTACACTTGTTGGAGTATAAGCCTTGTAATAAGAGATTTGAACATATACAACCAGTGCTGCACAGTACTGGTTCAGTACAACCTGTCTCAATGATTTAGCTGCATAAATTTTAAGCATTGGAAAACAAAATGTCTGGTATGTCATACCTTTTCTTGAGAGTCAGGAGCCCTCATAGCTCTTTTCCATTCATGCTAATTTTGGTTTCATACTAGTTGTTTATTTCACTAGTTTGACAATCCAGGTCATTTCTCCACATCGCTTATCATGCCTCTCTCGCCCCAGCATTGTAAAAATATGTTTCTGCACAAAGTATATGAATAAGTTCCAGTTGTTCAAATGCAATACATATGATAAAACTTCAGAGGCTTAAGGGACATGAGATTTTATATTCTTGTTACACTTTGATTGGTTTCTGTGAGTCTGAGTGATGTTAAATTTATCTATCAGTTACAAGTTACCAGTTTTCAGATCTTTGGAAGGCTATTATGGTACTGAAGTACAATTCTTAATGTGTTTATGCAGAATTGTCTTAAAATTTATGCCTTCTAAACAGGCATAACCATTTCAATTTAACAATTGCTTTAATCAGTATTTCAGAATGACAACTTGGAATTATCCTATTAACTTTGTTATTGCAGCATTTATAGCCTTTGCAATAGATAGCCATTTGGATGAGAAAAGAGTGAAAAGAGTGAAAGGAGATAAATGCACAGCTTCGATTTGTGGTTCAAGAATATCCTTTTATATCTTTAAAATGTCAATATTTGTAGGTCATTACTTAATAATGATGCTAGTTGAAAAATAGCATGTGATCTACTTATGCTCTTGAGCATTTTACTATGCCACCATTAACCATAAAAAGATGATATTTTTTCTCATATTACAATTTTAAATCTTCATTTTTCAGCTAAATGAAACTGTTCTATATATCCAGAAGAAGAGCCAGAATGATATTTTCCCATTATGTCCTCCTGATGACCTTTATACAGCTATCTCACCAGTCTCACTTGGATATAAAAGCACAGTGTCACAAGGAAAGGAGAATATATTGGACTTGTGATACAGCTTATCAAAAGGTAAGATAAGAAGGTAAAGAGATGACAACTTCTAGACAGATCCTTCAAGTAAATACATTTCATAGCATCTTTAAGTACTGATTTTTGGAGGCTTGTGCCTGAGAAAAGGAATAGTACTGTAGTTTAAGAATCTGTACACATGGCTGCACTTTGAAAATCCAGCCAAGAGAGAAAATCCCTTTTCAGCTAAAGTGAAATCTATTTGAACTGCTGCAGACAATTAACTTTTAAGACTTGTATCCATTTTCCTCTGCTACCTATCTCATTGGTCTTCCCTTTTATGTGATATATTTAATAAGCATGTTTTTAATAAATCTGTGATTTCTTAAAAAGCAAGGTTTTTGTCCAATATCTTTAGTCCCACTTGCACATTAAACAAAGGATAATAAGGAACTGCTGGCACAATGAAGACCAAACTATTTCTAATACAGAAAGAAAAAAAGTGTATTTCATAGTCAGAGTGGTCTTAGAGCTGTTACTCTGCTTTCAGGACTGCAATACGTGAGCTGATGTTAACTCAAATGTGCTGTAGTTTGGTTCCATCATACATGTAGATCTCACCTTGCATAACTTGACGTTTGGAATTAACATTGCCTATTTTCCTTTAATTTAGTTCCTTTTTTCAAGTCCATGATGATTCTATGTAACAACATAGTTGACTATCTATGCATGTTTATGCTGTTTCTGATCTCCTTTTGCCAGGGGGTCATCAGGTTCTCATCTTCCAATTCTACTCTTCATGTAAGTCTGTACCTCACAATTCTTTTTACTTTCTTCCCTGCTACCATTCTGGCAACTATTTTGCCTCCCATATTCTTTCCCCCTCTCTTTCTTTTACGAGATCTGTCATCACTCAGAGCAAATGGAAAGTAAGAAAATTGTAAAATTGTGCTGGTAGAAATTTGTGTTGAACTGGTAAAGAGAAACCTATGAGCCTGAGACCAAAAATATAGTGGAATAACCTCACTAAAGCAAGAATTTTGTTTGAAAAAGTATTAGCTTCAGAATTTTAAAATGTACCAACAGAGGATTTTTTTTTAACCCCAGATGGAAGTGAATTAATCAAGTTAAAGTGTGTTTTCCTGGAAAAAGTAAATGGCAAAATGTTTATACATGATTATCTTGGTTTAGCATCAGTATGCAATAGTTATGCAAATAAAAGTACAAAGGTACAGAAAGAGGATAAGCATAAGAATATAATTGGAATTACTGCAGCAGTCATGAAAAATTACTGACTTGATAAACCTGTGGAGAATTGAACCTATTGCAATTTAAATATATCAACAGGCAAGTTTTGTTATTTTTGTATTGTAGATCTGGATGAATCAGTTTTTGGGGTTGTTGCTCTACTATTTTGTAAATTAAAGTAAAACCTTCTTTCCTATAAATTAAGATGAACATGGACCTGGAAAAAGTAAATACTACATTGTCTAGAAGAACAGTCATGTGCCAACGGAAATTATGCCAACCTGTGTTATATTACAGTAATTTCACAATTATAAGC
>VRYO01001463.1:26787064-26803912 GCA_009812075.1 Sialia sialis
AAAGGTGCGGCTTATAATAGTGAAATTACTGTATTTTTCAAATCCCAGAAAATTATCATACTTACTTGGCATGAAAATTGTCCATCCACAGATTTTTCATAGCAGATTGCATTAAAGAAAGCTTGTAGACAGATTAAAAATAAAAAATTTTAGTAAACAAATTATCAAATGGGCAGTACACACAATCATACTCTCTGTAAAACAAAAAGACTAGGTAAAATTCTGTTTCTTGATTGATCCACTAACCAGTGGAAATCACAGTAAGAATAGACAAACAATATCTGAACTTTAAACAACATGAAGAAAAGGGAGGTCTTTCAAGGTAACAATCAAAAATGGGGATCACAAATCACATTACTAGACAAATGCCTTCGCTGGCTCAACACTGGATGCAAGAGATTGCATAAAGTGTTGCAAATTGCACTGTATCTTTATCTCTCAGAAAAGGGACTTAAAAATCTGTAGTGACAGTTACAATTAGATAATCAAACTAATTTCATTTAAATTAAGTCATGGTCTGTGTGATCAACATGGATAATCTGTAGTCGTGCATTAAGTAAGAGAAGTCATCATCGTTAAAATTCTGACAATTTGGGAATAAAGACAAGAGGAAGATTATCATAGTCATGCCTTTTTTTTGTGGCAGATATGACTTCATTTTGAATCAGCAACACCTCTCAGGGTATAAGTGAAGAATATAGCATATATTGTAAGGGCCCAGATTCTGATCCAAAATTTGCTTAAACAGTCCCAGTGTCAAAAAAAAAAAAAAAAAAAGGTGAATTTTTAATGTATTAACCGCCTGGCAAAAGATGTGCTAATCAGATTTTGGAAGTATCTCAATTACTGATATTACAGAGAGGCTACTCTTACATTTGATTCTTGCTTTCCATTTCAGTGTACTAAAAATGTGAAAAATCTCTTCTGAATTTTGAACCCTTAGAGTTAATTTTCCGCATCCATCTAAAATAAAGCCTTGATAATATCCATGACAAATCCTCTGACTACAGACAGGCACTCAAAAACACTTTCAAAGAAAGTGTTATTATTTAAACAAATAGGCTTCCAGTTCGACTTCTTTCTAGCTTTTGCTCTGACCTTAAATGATGTAAACCAATAATTAAGAACAATGCAGAATAACTAAATGAGTGAAACACCTGGGGATTCAACTCTGCACTGTCACACCATACGTATTTTCTGTCCTATATAGTCCAGAAAAAGAAGTATGAACTTCTATGACCATCTAGGAAACTCCTACATTCAATTGCTTTATTATATCTAATCAAGATGAAACACTGACCACAAGTAATAGCTATTTATTTTCTTTTCCATGATGACTCAAAAAAACCCAGTAAGTCTAATGTGTAAGGAGACTTATGAATACAATTTCTATATCAAGGCTCTAAAATGATGTAGATATTATTTCATTTTGAAAACCAATTCCCTTTAGTCAATAGCAGAACATGACTGGTACAGCAGTAATAAAAAGAAAAAAAAATTTTAAAAGAGATGTTTTCTAGGTATCCTTGTTACAGAGAAATGTGGAGAAGGTTTCAGACTGTGTGTGACAACACCGTTCATTCCATACCACCCGTGCTGTTGCTGGAGGCATGGTTTTGGCAGGAAAAGCTGAGGAGGAGAAGGGAAAGTGCACCATCCTTCCTCACTTGCCGAAGGGAAGTGAGCTATCCTCTTGGTCCCTTCTGCGGCCCGGTGGATGCCCGCTGCATTTTTGGCTCGGACACGAAGCACTTGTGGTGCTGAAGTGGACAGCTCCCAGGCGGGGCCGAGCCGAGGAGCCCGGCCCAGACAGGGATGAACTAGCTTCTGGTTTTCCACTGGTTTTCAGCGGGGAGAGGAAATGTTAAACCTCAGGAGCTTTCCTCACCCTATTACTGTTGTTACCGTGCTCTTAGCAAATTGCTATTTCAACTCGTAATCTCTTGTTTATTGTTTCTCACTGAAAGGGACATGGGAAGGGGAGTAACTTCTTTGGGGTTTCATTTCCCTACTGGTGTTAAAATCAGCACACTGGGTTAGTGGGAAAATTATTTCTTTGGGATATATTTTGGCTGAAAAACCTATACCTCTCACCAACTGAAATACTTTGTTAGAACTCTTTGGCAGCCAGTGGAGATGCAGTTATTCACCTATTTACTTCAGATATCTCTTTTAACCTGAACTGCAAAGGAGAAGTAGCTGGCTGTCAACCATAAATCCTGTTTTGGATATGATATTGAAATACTTCAGGTAGTTTTTTGGAGTTATTTAATGGTGAAAAAGAAACTACAGAACAGTATCTTCATTATGGATATTTTGAAACACAATGAAATATGATTGATGATTACCAAACATGGTCTATGATTTGTTTTCTAGAGTGCTTTCTTTTAAATCAAAACTGACTTTAAATTATAATCCATTTGCCAAGACAATTTATCAGATTGACAGCAGTGGATCTTACTCTCATAAGCAGGGGAAAAATGTTATTCTTACCCTTTTAATCAGTCTTTTTGGTTTCATCTCTCTTACTGTGCTCAATTACCTACTGTTAACATACTCATTTTTTCATGTCCTGCAAAGAAAATCACATGTCATTTCCAGTTTATGTGGAGGGGATAAAGTCTACTTCTGTTCTCATTTCAATCCTGAGTGACTGTCCTATATAATCTTTAAAACAGGACATTCTTGTGAAAAGTAGGAGATGACTTCATATATTCTCAGAAAGATGAAAATTTGATTTCAAGTTCTCAAATTCTTTGTTTATGGAAGGACTTCTAACCATTTATTTATTACATAAAAGTGCATATTCTCTCTAAATTCACTTTCTTTCCTCCTAATTTATCTCCTTCTCTCTCTTCTCTCTTATTCCCCAAATGAAATCTAGTTAAACAAATTTCACTAATGTGGGTCAAATCCTGTTTTGGGACGGAAAAGACAGTAGCTCCTCTTAAACTTATTAACTGTTTTTTGGTTTGGTTTTTGTTTTTTTTGTTTTTTTATTTGAAATCTTGAAAGTGTTAGCATAATTTGGCTTCTTGTTTATATGTAAGTAAGGACTGAAGCAATTAATTATTCCATTTTTAGTTTGATGACATGTAATTTTGCCTCTAATTCTTGACAGCATAAATTTGTTCAGGCAGATCACCACTCTGAAGTGCCTATGTACATTCCAATACCTAGACTATAATTTTCAAAGCTTGGATTATCTCTGCTGGGCATTCCTTTGTTCTATGTAAAAGAAACCATTTTTCTCAAACCTACTGGACATTGAATAAATAAACTGTTGAATGTCTCAAACCAAAATAAAATTATTGTCTCTCTTCTGAAGAGTGGTTAAATAGAATATAAAGTGATTTTTTAAATTGTCATTAATATTATATTTATTTTTGCATTAAATAAATTGCTGAAACATATGCTATTAGCATGATTTTCAGCAATTGAGCTGGTGTGAATTGTTAGTAAATCAGGCCTGTAATCTTCAAACATACTCCCTAGGCCCTGGATCTAAAACCATCTGGACAGTGTGACAGTGTTCTATTTATTACATACAACTGCTTGGATACTGCCAATGCATAAACAGTAATTAAGCACACAAGCCAACCATGCATGCCAGATTTGCTAGAACTATCCTTTGAGTATCTTAGAGTTTCCATGCCAGTGAGCTTAGTGAGGCATTGGCTGGTGATTAAGCATTAATGATTTATGGTGCAAGCAGGGTTCATTTACTGCTTACTGGAATATGTTTGACAGTAATTGTGTGATTTTTAGAAACAATGCTTTCAAAGATATGTTTCCTGACTCATTTTCTATACTGTTTTCAGTGCAAATGTGATATAAAATCTCAGAGGGTAATTGCTGTGTGTGTGGTTCTCTTGCTGTTCTACATTTTGAGACAAAAAAAGGGTTAAATGTAGCAGGAATTGGCAGCTGTTATAATTTTTCCCCCCTCAGTTTGAGGGAGCTTTCAAAAAATAAATTCCGAAGTCTAATGTTGCAGACTCCAAAATTAATATTGTACTATGCACCTTAATATAACTGTGAATCTTAATATTAAATTGTGCAGCATTGAACTGTGTATCTCTACAGATGGAATTTTCCACTGATGTCTTGCTCGTCCCAGTTTCACATGACTTTCCTAAGATCTTCACTGAGGATCCAACAAACATTTAACAGGGATATAAAAAAATAGATATATTGGAAGTCTGTAGAGGGATCATGAGGAAAGCTGACCCAAAGCAGGGACCAAATTTTCAACGGAGCAGCAGAAGATACTTTGTACTGCAAGCAGGAGATAATGAAAAACCATCCCTGAAGAGCTTTCATCATTCATGATCAAGGACTATCGTCTAATGTATTGTATTTATGCACACAGCAAAATTCTGGTGGTCTCAGTCATAAGCTTATCCTAGTGATGCTTGTCTGGAAATTACATGTGGCTTGAAATTTGTATTGCGCAGTTTCAGAGTTTATACTGCTAGGTGACTGTTGATGTTGCCAGTGTCAGAATGGCCCCCTTCACCCCATCAATCCTGATTTATTAATATTTCAAGCTCTCCTAGTGAGCTAGAAAAGCTAATTTCAAATCAGACTCCTAATAATGGAATGAGAGGTACAATTCACTGCCATCAAAGATGTCTTGGACATTAAATAAATCCCAAAATCTTCCACTAAACTGAAAATCTCCAATTTTGTAGACAATCCTTGAATGCATGTTTTGGTAACTTCTGTGGCTGTATTAATTAAGGTACAGTTTAGTTCAGTTCTTGATATATTAGTCTAATATTTCAGAATCATTAGTATAGAGAAGCAAGTACTATAAAAATACAAAATACAGAGATTTGTACAGTCTTTACCTTCTACTAACACCCTACAGTCTGGGTCTAGGGATGGCAACTTCCCATTTGGATTACCTCCAAGTTTCATTAATCGTGTAGAAAGATTAAAAGAGAAAGTGAATCCATAAAAGAAGGCATTGTGGCAGTTTTTTTGCAGAGTGGACATGTTGAGGTTAAGAAACTAAGCCCTACAAAGGACCAAACCTGTCAAATAAAAAATAGGCTTTCTTAGACATAAGGTCCCAGATGCAAACTGTTTAGTTTCCTGAAACAACTCAGTAACATTTAGCTCAGAAATTGGAAGAAATACACCAATGGTAATGTCATGCCCTAGATAATTATCTCTGTTGAGAGACACAGGTAAATTAACCTGGAAACAGAATCAAATTAATGTCATTAATACCATTTCCAGGATGCAAGCAAATATTTTCTTTCAGTGCTGCAGTTTACCATATCAGTACAGAAACAATTTCAGGACTGTCTAAGGTAAATTTTATGTGGAACTCTGCACCCCTACTAGCAATACAGGGCTAACTTACTGCCCCAGAGTAGGATGTAAAGAGAGATCTTCCCACATCCTTAGTAATTCTGACAGTACCACTACTTTACCTGTGGTTTTCCATACTGGAAAATGATTTTTTTTTTACTGAAGCCACTGCCACTGGTGGTACCTGAAAAAATTTCCCCAGACTTTTCTCTTGTAATTAGACTGTTTAATGTGGTGTAGTCATGTGAAGAAATAAACCACACAGCAGCAGAAATTCTGACTCCTCCATGGTTTACTGCCAGCTTAATTTCAGTTCTTGGGAGGAGCTTACTTTTAAAGTAAGAATATAAACTGCTGACTGCATTTGGTGAACTCCACATCCTATATGCTGACACCACACCACAGGGATGTGGCTGAAGAACTAGTCTATGAAGCACATATTCCACCACAAAAATATTGTGGGGAATTGTCAGCATATTTTGCTTTGTACTTGCAGATAGCCTCTGGCTACCTACCCATTACCTGGCAGCCATAGGCAAAATCTTGTGTGATTATCTGCCTGGGATTTACTTTGCCTTCTGTTTGAACTAATTTGAAGTATTGTCCTTCTATGTTAATTCTATTGAAAGATAATTTTAAACACTGAGAGTTTTCCTTCATATTTTCTTTGGTGTTAATATATTTAAAGAAAAATATCTGCATAGAGCAGAGAGGTGCAGGATCACTAAGCAAATGGAATTCAATTATGCTGATCTCTATTTAAAATGGTTCTTTCCTTTCTGCCTACCTCATCCTCTGTTGGCAGACTGTTCAGTAAATATTTTCTCTGCAGGTCCATGAGTCATCCATGTAGTAAGTCACAGCCAGAGATGCAGGGATAATTGGGAAGTGGGTCACTGCATGAGTGCTCTCTCTGGGAATCAGGGTTAAAAATTTCACCCAAAGCATGTCTAGTGGTCCTGTTCTGTTACCATGTGTTTACATCACTGAGCTGACTTATCCAAGTTTGGAGTTTGATTTGTGCCTCCCTGCACAGTGTATTTGGCTAACTGACACTTGGAGACCATTTTAGTTCCTAACATGGGACCCTCAATATTTGTATAAATAAGATATTTGTTGATTGAGTCTCCTCTGGAGATCAGCTGGCTTAACATGCTGATGAAAATGGTAGAATTACTGACTTACATAAGAATTATTTTAGGTGGCTCAGGACCCTGTCTGGAATCTCTCTGAACCTAGAATGATAGAATCATGGAATTTTTTTTTTGAAAAATACATTTAAGACCATAGAGTTCAACTGTTATCTTAACACTGTCATGTCCACTACTAAATCATGTCCCTAAGTGCCATATCCCCACATCTTTTACAGATAGTGATTTAAACACTTTCCTAGGCAACTTGACCACCCTTTCAGTGAAGAAATTGCTCTTCATATTGAATCTAGACCACTCCAATGCAGCTTTAGGCTGTTGCCTATTGTCCTGTCACTTGTCACCTGTGAGAAAAGAGATCAACTCCCACTTGGCTACAATCTCATTTCAGGCAGCTGTATAGAGAGGCTCCTTTCCTCTAGGCTAAACAACCCCAGCTCCCTCAGCCTTTCCTCATTAGACTTGTGCTCCAGATCCTTCACCAGCTTTGTTTCCCTTCTTTGAACTCAGCATGAGACCTCCTGTGCTGTGTACAGGAGGAAAATTATTATTCCAGTTCTGCAGACCACACTATTTTTGATGCAAGTCATTGGTCTTCTTGGCCACCTGAGTACAGCTGACTCATGTTCAATCATTTGACTGGACTCCCAAGTCTTTTTCTGTCATGCAGTTTTCCTGTCACTTTTGAGAATTTGTTAATTTGCTAATTCAATCTAATTTGAATATCCCTTGCTCCAACTTGTGCCTACTGTACTTTCAATGTGCACCTCTGAATAAATGAAATCCTTTCTTCTTTATCCATGATATAGATGGATAAAGCACATGTGGAGTGCTCCACGAAGAAAGCAATTAGACTCTCTTCCTTCTTCCTTTTCCTTTTCTTGCTGTATTACTTATTTTCACTCCCTTCCCTTGCTTTGTTAAATACACATTAATTTATAATTAATAAACAAGATTACTACCATTTTTACAAGTAAAGTACTAACAGCTGCTACCCTGCATGAAAGGTGGCTGACAGTCTCTTCCCTCTAATCTATTACTGCTAATAATAAAAATTATTACTGCTTTTTGTTCAGTACACAGTTGTATTAACATTACTGATGTCTAGTAGGAAACTAACTGGTGTCTCTGGCCATTGTGATACATTACTCTCAACATCTCTTCTCCTAGGAATGATCATATTAGCAGCCATAGTCCTTAACCTCACAAAGGTGCAGAATTTTGACTCACTGAATCATTTCAATGAATTATTCATCTCTTTCAGACACAATCTTTGCAAAAATCTTTATGTGAAGGCCTTTATCACATATGTCTCTAACAAGGGTGGCTCATCATCTTAATGTAAGCTGCTGTCTTTTAATTCAGTATTGTCTGAGGCTAACATAGATATATTACAACTCTTATATGATATTTTAGTCCAACTCCTCCATTATATTTCTGTGCCACAGCATAAATCATCTCAGACTTAATGTAAAAATGTGAACATTGGGCTGGTCTGGGCAAGTGTCTTCAGTTTAAATATCTCTTTACTGTGACGTCATCAACAGAAACAATAAAAATTCTTGTAACTATGATAACTCCCCCTTTCGCCCTCTTTTCAAAGGACCACACTTTTTTTTTTTTAATGCTTCAGTTGATCAAAAATCTTGGCTATTCCAAAGTTGAACCAATATAGTTACCCTTCCTAGAGCAACATTAAGCAATTCAATGCTTGATTAAACCTTCTTTTCAGTGCAAAATTCAGTCTAAATCAATGTAACATTTTAGATAGTTTACTAAAGAGATGAGAAGAAAAGAAACAAACAAAAAAATGTTTCTATTTTATACTGTACAAATCCTGCACTGAGTTCCACAGGAGATAAAATTACTGGATATGTATGTTTTGAACTGTGTACTAAACTACCCTGTTTCTGAACTTTCACTTCAAATTAAAAAATATATATATAAAAAAATTACCTTGATTTTTTTATGGCAATATAAGTAAGAAATGTTTTCTTCTGTATAGGAACTGTATACTTAATTGCAAAAGTTAAGTGAACATTGTGTGTGTGGTTCAGCTTTGGAATGGTAGGACAGTCAGATGACAGTTTTTCAAGCTAAAGGTTTTGCAAGACCTTGAGGAAATATTTGCCCAGGTAGTACTCCATAAGAACTGAAATCTTCAAAGAGTTTTATTTCATAACACCAGAACAGGATTGAGGAAGAGCTTCAAAGCTATGTAAGAGAACCAGACAAGTACTTGGTGAACACTGTAGGAGACAGGTGAAGTGGGAAATGGCTGTGACACTCGCATTATGACATGCTACTCTTGTGATACCTGAGGAACAAGGCCAAAGAGAAGTGGAAGACCAGTAGCAACCAAGGGAAGGTCACTACTACAGATAAAATCTCAAGGGTTAGATGGGTGACTGAGCTGACTCTGCTGATATTTTCATATCTCTTCAGAACCCTGTGAGCTGGAATCAAGCCTTCTATGTCTGATCATAAAATATAGTCAGCTAAATGTGGCTTTCAGAATAAAATGTTTTTATTTTCTTTAATCTATTACTAATATAAAATAAGTACATATTTGAAACACAATTCAGAATATCCAGCATACACCAAAAAGCTGCAGTGAGTGCTACCCTCCATGCTCAGGCTTTTTAGTATTTAAAGGGGATTTTAAAATGTGTGTTTCTCATAGTTTACATGTTTATTTCATGGAACATAGAACCTGGAATTGGCTGACCTCAGGCACAGAAATTTCAAAGCTGGAAATTTTTTTATGTAATTCAGATTTTTTTTAGCTGTCATCTATGTTCTCACAAATACTGTTGTTGTAAACATAATGATATAAAAACTTTAGCAAAGAACTCTAGACTAGCAACAACTGTGATCCCAAGTCTGAGAAGTGCTCAGAACCCAGGAAGCTTCTGAATTGTGCATGGAAGATCACTCATAAAAACAGAGCAATCAAAAGATGGATGTGATGTTATGCAGTACAAGTGGTTATTTTAATATATCTTTCTCTAGAGGAGATAGTGAATGCCTGAAGCTCGATCTTATTTATTCCTTTTTTTTTTTACTGGTTTCCTTATTTATTTTCTATTTATTTCTGTTCAGTCTTTTTCTCTCTTGTTAATTTCTTTAACATTTTCAATTATTTTCTGTATAAAGAGCATGAAATATGAAGAGCTCCTCCATTTCTTTCAATGTAATCTTTTTGCTAAGTGATAGCCTGACGGATTAGATTCTGCATGGTTTTGGAGAAGGCATACTTAGTAAGGACCCTACTCTTCCATTCTCTCTTAAGGTTAGTGTAACCTTTAGACATGGAGAAATTCATTCATGTCAGTGAAGATGTTAATGGAATTTTGCTTAGTTGCATAAAGAACTTTTTCTTCTGATTCTATATTTTTAAAATCATTAGATCCAATAAAATCAGCATAAAGGGAAGCATGCACACATACAGAGAGAAAAAAATAGTAGAAATATCTCTTAAAAATAGACAGCTCCAAAATCTACAAATTCTCTAAGTAAAGATCATCAATTATCTTTACTTGGCGAATGAAAGGCAATAACAGTAAAATGCATATGAGCACCAACTGTGATGCGAAATTTAAGGCTCTAAAACTTCATTAAAATCAGACTGGTAATGATGTACCATATGCACTGGGCTGCATTTGCCCGAGGATCTCCAACCTGTGGCTCATTTCTTCTGTCACAGCACCTCTTTATAAGAATGACTCAGAGTGCTTTGTTGAAGTGCTTAGGGGCTGACAAGCAAGGTAGGTGTTTCAGAAATAATCATTCGCTTCATTATACCCTGGTGGATTATACACATTTTCTGTTTATAGGGGAATCTTAGGCTTTCATTTCTAAAGTGAACTGAAGACATGAAACAAGGCTGTTAACAAGTATTCTGACAATTTATGCTTCCTGAATAGGAAACGGATTTTTTTTTAAGAAAGTAAAAGTGATTTTTAATAGCCTTTTACAGAAATAACTGATAATGAATTTGGATAGTGCATTTCAGAGAGATTACAAAATATATTAACCAGGTAAGAAAAATGGTAGACATCATAGGTGAAGGGCTGCATGTTTCATTACCAGCTCTTGAACAATTTAGTCCCCATGTGCTTATTTTATTATTCTGGTACTTTAGTCTCTTATTTGCAGCTCACCTTTATAAATTATTCAGAACCTTTTCCTTTTTTAATGCTTTCATATATAATCCCCCCTTAATGCTACAGCTTGATATGGCTATATGTGGCAAGTAAAATAAGTGTTTTTAGATAACCATTCATCTTATTATGATTAAATATGAAAGAAAGCCCATGCCAAAACAACATTAAGCTAACTTCTTTATATGTTCAGCAAAATGAAAACCTGTTGGTAACTGAGAGATATTAATTATACTGAAATCCATTTGATATCTGGTCATACCCTATCCATTAAAAATTAAACATCTAAACACAGGTGAAAGCACCTTTAAACACAGAGAGATAACAGAGGTGTCTGAGTTCTACCAAGAGACAGTCTGGTGGGGATGTGTAAATTGTCTTCAGCATGTCTGGAAGTCACAAACAGAAATGGAGAGAAACAAAAGCAGTAGCAGTTCCTGGCTTGTCTGGTTGGTTCATTTGCTTCCAACATAAGCAGCCTGCTGACCAGGCTATTTATCCACAGTAGGAAAGACTGTGTTTAATCCCATTTTCTGAACAATTAAGGGCCTTGTCCACTCAGAGAAAAACACGGGAAGAGTGTGTGATACTGGCCTTGTAGAGCAGTAAGGGGAAAACAATGTGACCTTAACAGCTGACGCACTCACTTAGGGAAGAGTAGAGCCATACTGAACCCAGCACCATCTGCAATATTTTTTGTTTCCATTTTCATGTAACAAAGTAATTAGTGATTGCATTTTAATTTTGCAGAAGTATTTTCCACATTTCAGGTACATTGGATATTTCAAAAATAATTTAAACACTCTTTTCACAAGTTGTGGTTTGGTTTTTTTTTCAAGTTGCCTGCAGTACCATTACAACACATACAATTTAAACTTTTACTGAAAAATAAATTTCAGATAAGTTTTGAAGCTCTGGTGATCACTGGGTATTAAAGAGACATCACAGGTGAGTAATTGCTCAATGTGCAGTGTTACTACTGGTGCTTTACCTTGTGCTTTAAACTGAATAACCACTGGTAAAAAGAAATGCTGTAGAATGATGGTAAAGAATTTGACTATGTATTTTCCAGTTCTGACTTTTCAGCCTTCTAGAAAAATCTTTACCAAAAGGTTATTATTAAAAAGAAATATATTTTTTCAATCTGAAATATTATAATTAAACTTTTGAATAGCTTCAGGCTTTGTTATGCCTTCCTGAATCAATTTATAGTTTAAAGAAAATGTTGAAGGGGCACATAACATTCATATGTTATGAAGAAGTGCACAAAAGCAATGGTGAAATGCCTTTTGCCTTTGACTCTACTAGCTAGTTAAAAGTGAACAAGCTGGTAAAAGACAAAAATGAGTAACGAGTATATTTCATCTACATTCACAATACCTTTAAACAATTACAAAAATAAACAAATTCTATGCATAAAAATCAGATTTTCTGCAGGGCCCATAACTGTTTTGTTATTGCTGCCATGGTGTCTAGCATTATGCAGCTGTATATAAACCCAGCTGACTAGAAATCTGGAGATGAGACTGAGAATCCTTTGTTCTCACAACAGTTAAGTTGGATACTGAGGGACTACATTAAAGAATTTGCTATGTAAACACAGAATTACCTCAAATGGCATTCAGTTAAAACAGGGAGAGAGGTTGTTCCTAAAAGCTTAAGTTATATGATGAATAAAGAATAAACATCATACAATATAATATGATGTTTGATGGTTTATAATACAGTGAAAATGTAGAAGTGCACTTGTGATTGAAGTCTTGAATCAATGTTTGGAATATCCAAGACATTAGTTTAAATACTTGATAAATTCATCACTGTCCTAACTCAGTTTTAGCTCCCTTGATTGGAAAAATGTTAAACAGTAATGTTCGAGTTCCACTGCCTGTTACAATCTGAGCTCTAGCTATAGGAAAAAAACAATGCAGAGGTAAATGAACTATGGAATGATATTTGCATAGCATAAAATTAATGTCATGTAGTTGACTTAAACAAGACCATCATCCTCACTGCTACTACTTGAGATCCCTGGATTAAACAAGTCTAGATTTATAAATGGTTATTTTCAATATGCAACAATGTTTATAGGCTGGTTTTATATCCGTTAGAAAGCAATCCTTTAGAGTCCCTTAGAATCCTTTTTTTTCCAGTATAGTGAAGGTTGAAAAAGAGAATATTCATTATTTAAGTTCCATTTTTCACTTTTTATTCAGCACTGTGTCTTTTTAAACTTGTGTGCTCTTTCTATGAAACATGGAGTTTCTTATTAAGTCATATAAAATTAAGAATAATGCCTCTCTTTTAATTTGGTAGTCTTATCTCACCACAGTTTTATCTTTGCTCTGTTCATAATTCCCAAAACAAACAAATAAACAAAAACTTAAAACCTCCATGCTTTTATACTTTTTTTCTCCTGTGTTGATTCTAAAATCCTAGTAGCATTTGTCACTGAGTTCTGTTGGATGCACAATTATAATTTTTGGACCTGAATTTGCTCCAGAGTAATGAATATTTTTTTCTGTGCAATATGTGAGATAGGTAAAATAAGCTTGAATGTACAATTTTTATATAAATACATTTCTTTATTTGATCTTCCTTTCCTTGGTGACTTTAGTAGGATTGCTCAGTTGTATCAAAAAATACTCCTAAAAATGTTATTTTCTAAAAGACTTAATAACATTGCTCAACAGCACCATGACACAGCTTCTATAGGTATTCAAGGACCTGGTAATATACATTTTTACTATATACAGAACATCCTAAGTGGAAAATTGCAGGACATATCTCATTCCAGGGTTTCTACTGCTTGTACCATAGCCATCATTTAACAAGTGCATAGGAAATATTCATTAATTCTTCAATTAATTGATTTTTTAGCTTTCAAACTGGAGATCCATTTCTGAGCAGCTACACACTATAAAAGTATTGATCCCATGACTAAAGCAATTCTGCTTGAAGCAAATAATCTTGAAGTAGAATAATTATCTTCTTTTTTTCCTCTGACAATAATATATGTTCACAGGAAGAAATACATTAACTTGCATATCTGCTGTAACCAGATATTTTGGTATTTGTCATGCATTTCAAATTTGAAAAGAGTTTAATGACTGGCTGGGTAATCAAAGAACATCACTTTGGGGCTGCTAAACATGCCATGAAACATTTAGTATTATGAATAAAAAAATATGTTAACTTTTGATAGATATATCACTAAATGCCCTGGTAGTATTTAAATAGTAAATAGTCAAAATTCAATAAATAGATCAATATGCAAGTATTGGGAAGCTGATCTATTTGGGTTACTACAGCATCATTCTTTAGAGAAACTCTGCCTAGAAAAATATGTTTTTCAACTCATCTCATAAATAATTTTGACAACGAACACAAGATATTCTCTCAAATTGCAAAATTCTCTTCCAAAACTAGAACTGTATCTTACCAATTTTCAAAAACTCTTGTAGATAATTGGTCATCCAGTTTCACCTGCAGAGTCTAATAACTTTTCAAGGGTAAAAATTCCTTTCTTGGTCTGAATGGAACACTTAATGGTACAGAGGATCCTCTGCTTTCCAGTACTGTGCTTTTGCAAGTGATAATGATTCTCATTTTTTTCTCAATATACTAAAATAGAAATTAAGGTTGTAAAACTCTGGTTTATTTCTAGCTAAAATTTTAAAAGTCCTTTTCTCTAGACACTAGATTTTCTGTGTTAAACAAAACAAAAAAAAAATTTAAGCCACATCAATTTACTTAACTGTCCTTACTCAGGATAGTCAATTTATGTGTCATTAGGATTAAGCAAGTAGACTGGGCTCTTTCAAACTTATTATCATATGGTAGGTATGATCTTCAGCCCCTGAAATATTTTGCCTACTTTTTTTCACAGACTCTAAGATGTCAATACCTGTTTTTTAACATGAATATCAAGACTGGATGTTCTCTCATTAACAATTCCAATGCCAAAAATGGGAAAAAATATTGATTTTCTAATTCTGCTTAATCTATTGTGCCTCATTCCATCCACTTTTGTCACAGAACCGGATTGGAAGCTGATAATGGATTGTTTATTTTCTATGATTTTCAAATGAAATAAAAAACACATGAAATGAAATTGTGTCTTGAAACGTCTTCAGCAGATGATATTTATATATTGGTCTACCTAACATAAAATCCTTCCTATTATGCCAGCCATGATGACATATATTTGCAGTTCTTGCATGTATCCAAGGTTGGAATGGCATGAGCATGGCAAGAAATGTGACAGCTGGTCAAGTCAGCTTTGCTAGATCTTTGAATCACGTCAATGCCACACATAACTGAACTAAAAATCATCAGTATGATATTTTTTCCAGACATTCATTGTTCTTCTCAGCTTCTTGCAACAGTTTGACACAGTAAAAGAAGGGAGACATAGAAAAGCAATTTCTTAGGAAAGCCCTGATTGTAATTCTTGAGGAATAAAAGTTAATTTTAACAATTGACATGTTTTTTGTTTATTTTGGCATCAATACAGCAGAGAACTTACTGATCACTCTTTCTCCCTGAAGCAGATTTGAGCACACCTACGTTTGTCTCAGGATCCACTACACACTTGATGGGAAAATATAAGTGCATCCAACTTGCTACATCATATTGCAAGAAATCTGCTACCATTTTATAGAAGATTTTTATTGGATGATTTTCCCACCTTACATTTTCCCATTAATTTCTCTTAAAATTTATTTCCCCCAAAAATAATTTCTCTCAAAGTTATGGCAGTACTTAGTGAAGCAGAAGATCCACAGGGAAAAAAAACCAACAATATTAAAGCCCTTTAGGTTTCATGACTTAGAATTTTTTTTTCAAAACCATGAAAATGAAGACAACTTTTCTAGATTTTCCAGTCCAAACTGAATAACACATTTATATTAAAAGGTCCATTATTTATTTGTGTTCAGAGTGTGCCTAAATGGAACTAAAATGTACTTCATAGCAATGATATTTATTTGGAACTAGAGATAACACAGAAAATAAAAACATCACGGACAATTAAAATTGTTCATTTATCATTAAAACAGGATTCATCATATACCATTGCATCTTTTGGATGAATTCCCCTATTGGATTTCATTACACTCTATTATTTAAACATTTTATGGTAAACCAGTCAAAAAGCCCGCATAAACACCCACAAGCAAGATTATTAATACCTCCCCTAATCCTCCTGTCTTTTCTTTCCAGGAGAAGTATTTTTTTTAATGGGCAGAGGTGTGTTGATATCAAGTCTTACTACCTTTCATCACCAGCTCCAGCCTCCTGCTTCCTGTGCAGCCCTTACACCAAAGATATTGCTCCAAGTACAAAAATATGGGTCTGGGAACACTAGAAATGTACTTCCTGAAGTGGTAAGATTTTCTCCTATGCTTCAGCTGTAACAGTTGATGCATAGGTAAAGAGCTTAGTAAGCTTCTGATTCCAAACCCATCAGTTTCATATTGTGTTTGTAAAATTCATGTGATTTGTCAAAAAAACAAGTGGCACTGCCGAATGAACACACAGAAATGGGCTTTCATATGGGCATTACTAAGCATCTCCTGATGCAGGAGACATCTTTACTGAACTAACTGGATTATGTTACAAGACTAGAAGTCAAACTAAAGTTCAGAATATAATTTCAGTATAACTCCTGGTCTCATTAATTTAATTTTATGTGGTTCTGTACGTTACATGTATTTTAAGCAGCTCTAAGTAGTCATAATATTTATATTTTGATCTAATTTCTATGTACAGTAATTTCACAACTATAAGGTGCACCAGATTAAAAAGCGTACTTTCTGGTTGTCAGCAGGTTCCCGAACTTTGTCCATATATAAGGTGCACCGGACTATAAGGGGCACTCTTTTTTTTGCAGTGAGGATCCATGCACAACAAAGTAACGAATTAGTAATGGAATAATGCGATCACAGGGTTTACTGGCAGGTGCTCAACTTGCAAACATTTTTCACAATTGGCGTAGCCTTTAAATGCAGCCCTAGGTGCCCTCCCCATGCCGTGGGCCATGGTGCTCTGTCACGGTCCGCACAACCTGAGCGGGGGTCGTGATGGTTCGTTTGACCACAGGGTGAAAAAGACAACAGCAAGAGACTAAAAGTTTTGTTCAGCAACAAGCAGCAAAGCAATTTTTTGAGGGTAAATAACTCAGTTTTAGGGTATGGAGAGAGAGAGAGAGAGAT
>VRYO01001463.1:26804912-26816132 GCA_009812075.1 Sialia sialis
GACTTTACAGATGATGCCCTAAGTTAAAATATAAGATTGAACTTCATATAGTACTACAGAAAACTGGTTCAATGTTTCCTCTCATTAAAGAGGAGAGTAGCAGTTTTAGAGGGGAAGCAGCAGTTTGGAGAGCTCTTACATGCCAGACATACTGGGTTAATTTTCACCAAGGCATGTCAGAGGCAATTAAAAGACATGCAAAGAAAGGAGATGCAAAGTGGAGATGAGAATGAGCCTAAATCCACAATAACCACTTAGTTGGCAAAAGTTAGTTTGCCCTAAGATACACCAGCTCATGCTGATCCCAGTACTTTTTGTTGTCTTGGAAATAAATGTACTTAATATTTAATGGGAATGTGATACTACTCCTGAAGATATTTAGTCAGATGTGTAGGTATGTGAGAAATCTATAATACTAGACCCTCATAGACAAGATGAAGCTTTGAAATCACCTGTTCCTTCATATTTAAAAGGAATGATTATTTTCAGATAGAATAAGAAAAAAGGACAAGTAGGTCCTCTGGGAAAATGATGGTTGACTTCTTTTCCTTTGCCATGAATGTACAATAATAACAACCTTATTCTTCATGGATCTTCACAATTCTTTTTCTGACCTTGCTGTTCCAATTTTACTCCTTTTGTTTTTCCATGGCAGCAGCAGTCAAATTTCGATCCTTATCCAAGAGAAGGTAAAATTTGTCCATCTGGTTAAGAAGTCTCCACCCAGCCTTAATGAAAGTTGCATGTTCTCTTAGAATTTCATATAAAAACATCAAAACACCATGCCTATTATATTGTCATGAGCTACTATTGCATTTTTACTTCTGAGCCTAAGGAAATATTTTCTTGAAATACCATTAAAAAAAGAGAACAAAATTGTCACAGAATCCGATCATATTGTGGGTGGCCAAGCGTAATTTGATTTTATATCATTGATTTATAACATAATTTTGCTTTATAACACATAATAGCTTGCTGAGTTTTGCCGAAGCAAGCACTAAGATTACAAGGAGGATAGAAGAGCCTCCATGCTTACAGTAGGCTAGGTAAAATTTGAGGACTATCCAACTTGTTTCTAGATGTGCAGTGATAATCAGCTAACATCAAACATAGACAATGAAACAAAGAATTATGCATTGGTATATCTGAAATATTTTGCCCCCTTGGTGTAAACAGTGAACAAAAATATAGAGTGAAAGCATGTGAGCCCATATAAACACAAAATACACTTTGTTGTGAACCACTTGCCAAGACTTCTCTAAAGCTGACTTAGTTAGTTTATAAGGGGCACACTGACACATACTGTGCTCCAATATTTCAGGAGTTAAGTTCCCTTTATGATGTAGTCAGATCTCATTCTCTTCTTTTTATTAAAAATCATGGCTAGAAGTTGCTGCAGGCATAAGATTTAACAGGCTGCTCATAATGACTGGCAAGTTCCAGCTGAAATCCAGAAAAAGGTAACCAAGCACAAACTTGATAAGCCTTGATAAATAACTTTCCTTTACTGAGATTAGAGCAGCTGAGGTGGTTAGTGTTTGGAAGTGAAAAAAGAAAATTAATGTAAAATAGAATCTTATTATGTTTTTATTTTGTTTTTTTTATTACAATACAGATAAGTCAATAAATAGATCCATATGAATCTGTTACTTGGTCACTAACAACTAAATGCAAATTTTGAACTTTAAAGGAAAAGGAATATATATTTCTATCAAGGGTAATTTTCACTGAAATTACTTCTTTCATACTTAAGTCTAGATGTCTTTAGTAAATGCAACACCATATTTACTTTTGAGATTTTTTTTAATGAAAAGACATTTCTTATATTTACAGTCCTTTGCAAACAAAAGAGCTTTCAGCTATTATAAATCTGATGACTGCTTTTATCCTCTTCATCCAGATTTTTCTGAAAGGAGTTAATAGAGGTCATATAGATAAATGATTACCCTGCAGAATTGGAGGACCTTTTGATCAGTAAATAAAGCTTCAGAAAAAAAGATGTTATGGCTAATTCTGGCTGGATTATGGAACTGTTTTGTCAGGAAACGACATCCTATGTGACTCAGGCTTGAACTACAGCTTTGCTCTAAACTTTGTGTAAAAAAAGAATGCATAGATGAAGTACTGCAGGAGCCCATCATGGCATATAACTGCTGTAATAAAGATAAAAATCAAGCAACATATAATTTATTTCTAGCTTTGTTGTATCGATTATGGTAGTAACTAAAACCCAAAACCCCATTTTACTAAACCCTGTAAAAATTGATGACTGAAGGATGTATCTGTATTATTCTGACTAATCTCAAAGGAAGATACGGGCATTAACGGGAATTCTTTTTAGAAAAAGATTAAAAAATAATGGTGGGCTGTGTGAAAAATAATATAGTTGTCTTTCCATGCAACTAATTTCCAGATTTCCATAATGTCCCATAAAACCTATTTTTTAATAATCACATTTCTGCATTTTTCTAATTCTTTTGCTTCAAGTGACATTTTATTTTTTTTGGAGCAAACATAGGCTACTTAACTTTAAAAGATATTTACTGAGTAGCTGGTATGTCCAAATGAATATCAAAGAGTTATCATCTCCATAAATTTGTCCAGTGGGAATGGCCATCTGTACTCTCTAACAAGATTTCAAGGCCTGAGTTTCAGGTGTGCTTCATCAGCACTTAAATGGTCCCATTCTGGATCTTTTTGACTAATACCATTATACCTTTTGCTATATTGCCTTTTTGATCTTTATTAGCTGCACTTACATTTGAGATTGAGTTCACAGTGGCTTCAGGCAGTAAACTACCACCTGAATTATTTTAGACTATCAACTCTTTGATGGAGAGACTCCTTACAATCTGCATTTGTAGAGTGTTATCATAATAACATAGAAAAGAGGAAAGCTAATGGAGTTGACAGTGGTGTAAATCAGGACAACAAGGCTTTCAGAAACATTTTGGTTGACATAAATGGAAGAATGTCTTAATTGTGTTCAAGGCTGTGAAATTAGAAATTCCAACTGGAAAAAGAATACAACCATTATAAGAAGGGAAACAAGGTAACTGAGGTTATTTGGATATCAATAAGGGGAAAAAATATGGAAACAAAAAATTTAAATAAAAAGTCAAACTTCACTAAGAGATATTGATCCTGTTGCAACTTTATCAAACTGGAGAAATACTGATATCTACAATTAATAAAAATTGAAAGAAAAAATAACAACAAAATGACAAAAATTGTTGCTCTTTAAAAACAAAGCAAAATAAAAATCAGAAAAACAAACTGGGTTTTAAATTTCCTTAGTTTTCCTCAAAACCAGTTATTTACTGTTGTAATTTTGAAATTTGATAAAGAGAAAAGCCTTTTATTATATAAACATTCAGGCTTTTAATTGTCAAAATTTGCACAATTTCAAGAAACAGTGATTTTAGAATTTGCAGTCCAATTTTGGTCCTGATCTGGCAATGGGCATGGGACAACTTCAGGGGTGTTCCCATTCCTATGGACAATCTGAAAGTAGCAAACAATTAAGAGAAGGCCATAGTGAAAAAGGCCAAACCAAGGTTCAGGGCTCCACGTGCAACTTCACTGAAAACTTGGACTGTAAAAGGAAATGAAAAAAATATGTTATCAAGATGAACAACATTTTGTGAAACATGTAAACTGCAGTTGTGATACTGCTCATTTTTAGAATTTTGGAATGCAGTAAAAAATCACTACACAAAAATTTAATTGTCTCTTTTCAGAAATACTAAAATTGGATGGTTTGGATCAGAACATGGATAAAATAAAGTTATGGTTATTGAGAAAGGGATTTTTAAGAAAGAGATTGCTGTGTGTGGGCAAATACATAGATTACTTCGAATCTTACCTGTTTCTCCATCTGAGAAATGACTGAAGATTGAAATCTTGACTTGTGGAAACTTTGTCTTCTACAAGTACAGTTTTAGTTGCCCTTCCAGAGCAGAGATTTAGTTAAAGGTGTAGGAGAACATGCAGTACTGCAAAATGTATGCATCCCACAGAATGCACTGTAGGTATTGTGGTTTAGGAATGGTGTTCATTTGCTTGCTTTGCAATACAGGCTAAAATATGTGGTAAATGAAATATTTAAAGACTGTGTGTGACATAATAAAAAACATCTAAAATGGTACCAAGATTCAACTCTTTCTAGCAGTGTGGAAACATAAATAAGTTAATTGAAATTTTCTGTATTGTTACCTTCTACATGGAAAAAAAATCTAAACATATTAACATAGAATAACAGAAAATTTTATTGCTTTCATTCATTTTAACATTCTGTTTCTGTATTCCAAGTAATCTGTGTGAAGTTTGTAATTTATGGACATTATAAAGGTTCTATAAATCTATGAAATTCTGTTTCAGTGTATCAGTTTCTTAATATTAAGTTATATACACTCTAACACTATTCAGCATTTTTTTCAGAATAAATAGCGCATATGTTTCAAGCAACAAGAAATTAGGTTTTATTAAATTTTCATCTTTAATAAAACACTCAATTTCTTAATTCTATATCTTCTAAATTATTCCTGTGTTTTTTGAGAGAAAAACTCACGTAAGTTTTAGTGTGATTCTTGAACAGGCAATTTAAATATCTTCTATTGATATTAAATTTACAGGAAATAAATACATTGAAAAATAGTACGAAGATATTTTATTAGAGCGACCTATAAGAAATATTTGAAAACCAGTGCATTTAAAGAACTGACTTTTTACAGCCCATAAAAATTATTAAACTGCAAAAAGCTAAATTGGTGTACAGAAAAAGCTACTTCTTTCTTGACTTACTAAATGACATTTTGTCCCTCTGGTGTGCTAACATTATATAAAATTAACTTCCATTTGTCAAAGTTCTGCAACTGACATTCTAAAATACATCTGAAAAATCATTCTAGTAATGATTTATTTTTCTTTAGACAGATTTCCCATAGTACTGAATTAAACATAATAAGCTTTGTAGCACATTTACTGTTTGTTTCTTCATACAAACAGAAGAGTGGCCAGCTTGGGGCTAGTCTGCATAGAGATGATATGGAGCATTAATGTGAAGCAGTAGAAGGAATGATGATGCAGTCTGTAAGGTAGTCAGGTTAAAGCTATCACTTCCAACCATGAGTGCTTTTAGTTTGAAATACTTATATAAGAATTCTGCATCTTAATTATTGTCTATTTTTAGCAGAGGGAGGTATACAGAGAGGTTTAACTTAATTTCCAAGAACATTCTGTTTGATTTAATTTCCATGCACAGTGAAATCCTAAATTCCTTAAGAAAACCAAGGCAGGTCTATTTTGTCATATTTGAAATTTTCTATTTTCTATTGGAAAAGCAGCCTCCACTGGCAAAGAAGAGATTAAAATTCTATCCTTTGCAGCTGGTTTATAGCTGGAATATAAATGTGTTGCTTATGCAAGTCTCTTGCAGTTCACATAAGAGTAAAACCCATCATATCTCTTATTAAGACAGGCTGAGAGAGTTAGGGAGGGTCAGCCTGGAAAAGAAAAGGCTCTGGGAGTATTTCAGTCCTTAGAGACCTAAAAGAAAACCAGAGAGGGAATTTTTAGATGGACACATAGTGATAAGACAAGGAAAAATGGTTTCAAACTAAAAGAGGGTAGGTTTATTTTCTCCCATCACCTTTATTCAGAGGGTTGTGAGACACTGAAACAGGTTGGCCAGAGAAGATTTGGATGTCCCATCTCTGGAAGTGTTCAAGGTCATATTGGATGGGGCTTTGAGCAAGCTGCTCTACTGGAAGAGCAGCTTCATGCACATGGCAGGGTTTGGAACTAGATGATCTCTAAGGTGCTTTCCAACTATGATTCTAAGTGTGACCTGTATTTAAAACAAGCTTCCAAGAGAAAACTGAGTTGGGATCTGCTGTGAAATAATTTTTGTCATAAACTTGAACTCAAAATTAAACTAAGAACTAACTGAAAACAGAGTATTAAAAATACATTTGCTTTTATCTCCTCAATACATTGATTTGTCTTTTTCAAGTTTCCTATAGTTAAAATGGAATGTGAAATGTAGCAGATCAAGACTTTATTGAGTTTCAACAACTGACAATGACCTATTGTACTGTGATTTGGATAAAACTGTCTGTCTGGCAAGTGCTTTCTAAAAAAGTCTTTTTTGTAGCAAACTGAAAATAAACACGATTTCTGAAAAAAAAAGGTGTATGAGCATGACAACTGAAGCTGAAATGTGAATATTTGTACATAATAAGGTAAAGTGTTTCCCTTGTAGACATAAAAGTAGCACGTAAAACAAAATGAGGAATTTATTATTTGTCAGAATGTGTTGTGTATTGTTACCAATTTCTATGCAAATGCTTCCCCAGAAACAAGAATAAGTGAAGTGTTCAGGGATCAATCTTATGTTTACTGGATTTCATAACAAAACTTATATTAATTTCAAGTGAATGCTAGCTTAGACTCTGGTAAAATACCAGAGGTGAAGGGGAATATCAAGCTTCTTAGAAGCCTAGTTATGAGAGTGTGTATCTTACAGGTCCCTGCACTTGTAGTCTGGCTCATCTTGCATCTAAACATCTTCCTAGAGAGAATTACCAAAGCTGTCCTAGGTTTTGTAATGTTACATAAACCTTTCACAGATATAGGAATGGCAGGGGAGGAAGACTGTTACCAGCAGTCCTGTGAGGAAGTGGTAGACAGGATTCATGAGAAGAGTGATGTGAACAAAAAAAGAACTCAAAATCAACAAAACAGGGCTTAAGTAGACTCATCTTAAGGTCTGGTGTGTTAGAAGGAAAATGCCAGTAGGCACGTTATGAAAAAAGCATCCAGACAATTTCAGGGAAACAAGTATGCTGGGGGTTCTCTCTGAAGTGCCTGCACACAAGTTGTCACAGGAAAAGGGGAAATTTTCTCCACCCTTGGGGTGACTGGGGAGATTTCTTTGACCCTTAGTGTTTGATTTGTGTATCAGAACCTTAGGGAAGCCAAAACTCATGCCCAACCAGTCTGCCTGCATCCCTTTACGAGGACCCTTCACTGAAAAGTCTCTGGATGGGAGGGCAGTTCCACTGACTTATTCACTTCTTATTTAAAACTATGATAGCTTAAGCTTCAAGGATTGCAAGTGATAGTACCTGACTGTAAAAACATATTCAGAGCAATACACAGACAAGCTGTAATCCCCAGTAAAAGTTTTCTGCACACACAGAGTAAGATTCTTACCCAACAGGCATGTCCGTGGGACAAGACAGGTTCAGCTCATTGACTGATCCCAGTAGTTATGATGGAGCCTTCCCTAACTTTTCACCCGTCTCAGCTGACTTGTATTTGCTTATGTTGAGGTGGAGCTTGAGTGATTCTTGTCATACCTTTGTTACTGATTGGTGTAAGTGTCCTGCTTCACTCTACAAGATAGTCAATAAAATATAAAGTGCATACCCACTGACGGGCGGTCATACCTTGGGACAGGTAACTTTGGGATGGAAGTGATTAACTAAAATTACGCTATAATGAGCCAAGTTCATCTGAGAAGAGGAATTTCAGCAGCAGCAGCAACACATCCTGTGTCCCTTGGCTGACTGGTGCTGTTGGCTGCAAACCACCATCAAGTTCCCCTGCCTGCTGAGATTACAACAGAGCCTGGCCATGATATTTCATTCTCCTCTGCTCTCCACTCCATCCCTCTTAGCAGGAGCTTTAGGTTGCAGATTGTGTATATTAGGAATCATAGTGGAATAGGTTTTTCACATGCTAACCACTCTTCATCTAGGGAATAGCAGCTACACTTTGCCCTATAATTTCTATACTGTTATAACTCTGATAGGATGTGAATATAACTTCTCAGTTTTCTCTAATTTCACCCCCATCCATCCTTACACACAAATGCACAGTGTGGGAAAAAAAAGTGAAGAATTAGAGATCTGTGAGCATATCTGGGGCTATGATCTGATTGGGATCACAGAAACGTAAAGGAATGGCTTTCATGCCAGCTTAGAGTGCTGCAACATCAGCATGTCAGTATATCAGTAGCAAAAAGAAGATTAGGGCAGATGTGGTTCTGTGACTGAATGCTGCAGGAGCCCTGCTGGCAGAGAACATTGGAAAAGGTGAGATACTGAAGGTCTTCATTACTTCTGTCTTTACTAGTAAGACCAGCCTTCAGAAGGATTCCTTAGATGCAGAGATGCAGGGAGAAAAATCTGGAACAAGGAGGACAAACTGTTGTAAGAGAATCAGTTCAAATAATATTTAAGCAAACTTGTCATACTTAAGTCCATAAGCCCTCATGGGATGCACCCAACTGCTGAGGGAGCTGATTATTTACCAAAAGATTTGTAAATCAAAGATAAAGCCAAGCTTTTCCTCAGCACTGAAACATAAGATTTTTTTTTAAAAACTCCAAGACAGGGCTTGAATAAATTTGAGCAAAATAATTCATCTGCAGGATGAAATTGTACAGAAAATGGAAGAGAAGAGAGATTGAAAGAAGTCAGTAAAAGGTACTTACCAAGATGTGCATACTTATAAAGTAACACATGCAATAAAGAAGGATTAGTGTATGCCAGCTAATGAAAGTAAAGGAAGTAAGTAAACAATATCTGTACATACTTAGAAGAAAAAGAGCATTGTGAAGAGGTAGAAACTCTCATAAATTGCAGCAGGGAAGAATTTAAAAACCCACAAAAGAATGAATTTTTCTATAGTTATATTCATTTTTTTTTCTCCATAAAAATGATGAAAGAGTATAATATAAGAAATAACTATATGAAAGCATATTATGCAAGAAACAGAAACAGTGATTAATGATAATAGCTGGAGAGACTGAGACCAAAGAGTAAACAGGGTATCTGCCCACATGCTGTTTGAACAGTGAATAATTCATAGAGAACAATCAGGATCCCACTGCTGTGAAAATTATTTTAGGATCCACCTTTTGCAGCAGGAAATTGCCCTAGCAGCTAATCTTTAAAATTATGTTTACAGTTCTCTTGGACAGAAGGAATGTCAGAAATGGTGTAAAAGAAATACAGTGAGTGGTAAATTACAGGACCAGTAGGACTGAGAGATGTAAATTACCATTCCTCATGCCTTTCAGACTGAGAACTCCAAAAACTAAGCCAGGTTTATTAAATGCCAGCTCTTAACTAGTCAGATGCTGAATTTTTTGAAGTTTCCTTTCCTTGTGACATCCAATTTTTGTGATGACAGAGTTCTGAAACATTTGTTCATAGAACATCTAACGCTGAGAAATTTTCAGCATCTACAACTTCAACTTCTCTGTTATAATTGATCTATGAATGCAGTTCTTATAAGAGATACAAAGAAAGCATGTAGGACTGAAGCTAAATGTGACAAATTTCTACGGCATAGATTTTTGAAGACTGGCATAAGAACATTTTATTGACATCTTTCAAAAAGTCTGTGTGTAGCTTTTCTTATACACACAGATATATATGTATGAATGCATTCATACTTATGCATGCACACTGCTTTTGCTTTTGCACTGACATAACCCATAAAGTTTTACTGGAAAAGTTGTGCAGCTATAAGTCTTCTTTGACTACTACATCCCTGTAAAGCATAGAAAAGTTTTCCTTGCAGTAGAACAGAGAGTAATGGTTTGAGAATTATGAAAATCTCTGAATAAAACAATTTCACTCTGCCATTGAGCAAGATAATTAAAGGAAAACAACCCCAAGGTCCAGTCTATTAACTTCACAAGTGTCTTCATATCTTATTAGCGAAGCATTCTTCTTTTAGTTTATCCTTTAATTTATGGCACCCTTTTTTTCAAAATCTAAGCCATGAGGACAGGAAAGGTATGGGCATCTAGATATATGTTTCTAATGGAAAAATGCGAAATGTTTCTTTTCAATTCATTGTACCTATATATCAGTGAATAAAACCAGTAACTATGAAGTGTTTCAATAGCACAGTGGATGATTAACATTTAATCTGATCTAATTTTAAATCATTCATATAGATTAGTTTATATGAGATTCATTCACCTGTCCTTATGTTAGTCATTTTAAAAAGAACTTGTTGCTTGTCAATCTGCTAAATAATGAATTCTCATCAGTTCTGTATTCCCTCGAGAGTTATTTTGAAATGCAATCTGTTATGTGAAATACACGTTCCTGATTAAAAAGAAAAAAGACACTAGAGTATGAGGTCTAAAATCATGGTGTCAGTTTTTGGAATCAAGCCTTGCAAAAAATTTTTCAGCTACCAGTGAGCAGACATCTGACCTTCTCAGTTTCTTGTGATTCTGCCCAATCGCTTTTTTTCTTCCTTTTCACTCTCCCAACCCTCATCCTGCCCCTTCCCAGGTAGCTGCCAACAGCTGACTCAATATATTTCTTCTCGGTTTGGTGCCCTCTTTCCCCACATCATCTAGCCCTTGCTACATGTAGCCCTGAACACATTTTGTTTTGGAACAAAGTTTTATATCTTGAAGAAGCTCTAGGTTCTACGAACCTGGGGGAGTGCTGCTTCAGAAGATGAACTGTCCTGAGTTTCTCAGCATCCTCACTAATCCTGGTTTTCATTGACAACAGAATCATTGAGACTTTTTATCAGCTAATTGCTTATGGCCTGAAATAAAAAGAATTTGATGTGTTATCTAAAGTAAAGAAGGACACAATCAGTCCCATGCCAGCAGTTTGGCCATGACCAGTGAACATGAGAGTTCTGCTCATTTTTAAGGTTTCACCTATACTGGCTGTTGGTTGTAAATTGTACAAGCAGTGAAGGACTGCTTGATAAACTGCCTGAAATTATAAAGAGGCTGATGAATACATCAAACATTGGTGAATTTTCAAAGCAGTAAAAGACTAAGTCAGAGTTTAGTGGTTTAGTATTTCACTTTTACTATTTTTAGAAACACATAAAACAACCATATCTGTATTGTATATTGCCAGGCTCAAATTCAGGTTAGGCATCAGTAAATTTGCTTCTCATATATTCAAACAAAAAGCAAAGAAAATGTTTGTTTCAGGTCTTCAAAGTTTTAAAATCCTGATTTAATCCTAAAACAGCAAAGGATTCTTCTAATTAAAACTGTAGTAAACTTAGGATGCTGAAGTTATAAACACTTTCTTTTCATATAACAATCCAGACTCACAGATGCTTTAGCCAGAAAGTTTACCTGCTGTTTTTTAATAAATCTTTTCTTTTTGTTATTTACAGTAGTTTCATGAATATAAGCCACACCTTTTTCACTGAAGA
>VRYO01001463.1:26817132-26828620 GCA_009812075.1 Sialia sialis
TGCATCTTATAATCGTGAAATTACTGTAATTAATTCTTGGAATTTTTTGGGTCAGTTTAGCCTACTCTTTTTCATTGTTTAGTTCACTCCATATTACAATCTACCAAGTCAGAGTCCTTGTGCAGATCACACAGAGAAAGGCTGCTGCCAACCTTATGTAATATGCATTTACTAAAAGCAACACGTGTATGCAACTTTGCATCAATTACAGGTCATATCCTGTGTCCAGCAGACAGTGCGCATACACTCATTCATGGCATCGACTTAGTTGTATTAAAATAAATGCAAACAATTGGGATGTAAGTTCTGTTCTGAGCTTTCTGTGTAACATTCCTTACCCACTTGGATTTCCCAAGCCTGCGCAGTCTGGGTTTCACATTAGTTTGAGCTGAGACTACTGTGATAATTAGTTGTATTCCTGTCCTTATAGCTTCAACTCTAATTATGTGGTCCTAAATCTTTTCTATATGTAACCTGAGTGGTTTATTTGACTTCTTTGTGAAGCTCATCATGAGCGAGGAGGAAATTAATTCAACAACAAAAGTGATTGTCTTGTGTTCTGATGTTGACACAAGAAAGAAGTCATTTAGGGAGAGAGTATGGCAGATTCATATTCTGAGCTCATAATGCACAAATACACTTTTTTTTTTCTTTATTACACTATATAAATATTAGCTTGATATAACCAGGATGACATTTATGCAAATGCTTTTCATATGATCACTCCACACTCTCAGTGATTAGATTTGTTTCTTCATCCATTTTATGTTTTGTATTTTCTGCATCCAAATAGTAATCATTCTAATTTCATTGCATATTTTACCTGTGTGGTGTGTTTATCTAGAGAGCAGAACTTTAGTAGAGACAGAAATAGAATAACATGGGAACACTTGCTTTCTTTATCTTATGTCATTTTTCTGGGTTGTATGTTCCAAAAATCCTGACATCTTCAAAAGTAAGGGAAGAAGAGAAGTACACTTACAATTGAAGGACATGAACACATGTCTTTGATACAGAATCTGACATTTTTCTATTAAAGTTAGCTCTTTTACTTTTGTATTTTTTACTTCACTCATCTTCACTCCTTCAAGATGAAGGATTTTTCTTCTGTCTTTAATCAGGCTTGCTTTCCTTTAATTGCCCAGCCGAATACACCTGTTTGGCTTTTTTTTTTCAGCAGAAGATATGATACAAAAAAATGACCCCTAGATAAAATAAATGCTTTCTGACTTAAGCATCATGAGAGTATTCAAAACTGAAAGTAAATTTCTGCTGCACTTCATGTTTTTCATGCCAAAATCTACCATATTCTAGGCAACAGGGAGTTTTGACCTACAGTCATGTCCAGATCCAGTGAGAAAGACATCTTTCAGTCAACATAAAGAGTTGACAAACTCAGAAATACAGAGACAGAGATGCAACATGTTAACAGACAGAAAACAGACTCAGAAAAAAAACTTATGGCAAAAACTTACAATGCAGCTGGCATCATTATCTGAGTAGCTTATCTTCCTGCTATACACACAACAGTAATAAACTAGGTTTAGAAAGGTTCTAGCTTGCATTGATAAAACACTCCTTAGATTCTGAGCCTCATATTGGATAAATGATGTTTTTGTGTAAATTTTCATGAGAGAGTTACATGACATGATTTTTTACTTTGCAGTAGCTGACACCGAAAAATGTCAAGACAAGAAAATAAGTGATAGAATTATTTGACATGTTGGAATGAGTGTTTCATAAAATGCTTTTATAGACAGGAAAAAAAAAAGTTTCTTTAGAAAATTGAAGCCTTGTGGTTTTTGTTTTTTTTTTTCTTTTTCTTCTTTTTTTTCTTTTTTTTTCCCTGAGGGTGATGCTTCCGGTTGATATTTTGGGGTTTTTTGTGTTTGTTTTTTTGTTTTTTTCTCCAATTAGATTTTATCTTTATATTTATCCTGGATTCATCAGTTATTCTGACTTGAAACATCTCAGACAAAGATGATGTACTCAAATTCTTAATTTCATAATGTTTTGTTGACTTAAATGGAGGAGATGTATCGATGCAATCACAACACATGTAAACCAGAGTCTACTGAATCCATACCCCACACATGATACTTTATGGACTAGGATATGTGGCTTTTGTTTCTTGGCCAAATTTCTGAAATATTATTTGAATTAAACTCCCAAAAAATACATCTTAATAAAACAAAAGAAAGTTGTTCCAATTCGTTGGAATGAATAGTAGAAATAGAAAAAAAAATCTCAATAAATTATTTAATAATTTTTAACATTTATTTCAGTATTAAGAAAGGTCACTTTGACACAAAAGATAAAGAGCACACTTGGAACAAAATTTATTTCCTTCAGAGAAACATCTACTACTGGCTTTATGTTATGGATCATTGCTTGAATACGGGCTACTGGCCACAATAACACTTATCTGGATGAAACCTCTCATTGAATCAAGATAACTATTTTTGTATTTTAGAAGAAAAATTTGTTTCTGCTTTCTCAATACACAGTAGAAGAAGTCCACATGGTTCCCCTTACTAAAAAGAGAGACAAAAGGGATATAAACTTATATCTGCCTGGCTCAAGTACAATTGTATGAGCAAGCAGCTAAAAGGGACAATGCTCAAACCTGTTTTATTATCTGGAAAAAAAATATCTAATTAAATTGTTGATGCATTTGCATCATGCAGCAAGGAATGGCTAATGCTGGTGAAGATGTGCAATGAACAGGTTCAGGTATCAGAGTAGGCATCATCCTGAATCTGTAAACAGCTTCTACTTCTGAGCTCACTGATGTTTTCCCAACAGTTATACCAGCAAGGCCTAGAAAGGTTTTGGTTCTTAACACTTCCAAAAGGAAGATAAGAATAATAAAATTCGAAACTCAATAACTTATCTGGAAAATGTAAACCTAGTATCTGAAAGCAAAAATATTTTGTCAGAATCTGCCAGTCAAACAGTCAATATGTTCAGAAAATCATAAGTATAAAATAAAGCAAGAATAACATAACAATTAACAGATAGGCTCTGTTACCAGTCCCATCACATACCACCATCCACTGCTCTCTGGATAGGGGTTTTCCTCAAGTACAATCCATCCTTAAATTAAATGAGACTAATGAGGTATTAAAGAATGTTATCAGTAATGGATTATTACAAAACCAGAGCACAACATGCCAAATAAGTAAAATATACTTACATTTGAATTTGAATCATGAGATTAGAACTGTGGGTAGAAGAAAGTTTAGATGAAGAAGCCATTAGCTGAACCCATTGGATTATTGGAAAAGCAAGCTGAGAGGAGTGACCAATACCAAAGGGTATGCAGCCCTTCAAAAGGATCTTTAGAGGTTGGAGGAAAAACAACCAAAATTCAACAAAGGCAAGTCTCGCACCCAGGGAGGAACAACCCCATGGACCAATACAGGCTGGGGTGACCTGCTGGAAAACAACTCTGTGGAGAAGGGATTGGGGATCCTGGTGGACAACAAGCTGTCCATGAGCCAGGAGTGTATCCCTGTGGCCAAGAAAGACAAAGATGTTCTGGGGTGCCAGGAAGAGCAGTGCCAACAGGTGGAGGGAGGTTATCCTTCCCCTTTACTAAGATCTGGTAGGCCACATCTGGAGTTCTGTATCCAGTTCTGGGCTCTCCAGTATAAGACAGACATGGAGCTCCTGGCACAGGTCTGGTGAAGATGAAAGGATTGGACCATTTCTCTTATGAGGAAAAGCTAAGAGGACTTGTCCTATTCATGCTCAAGAGAAGATGACTGAAAGGGTGCTCATCAACAGCTGTAGTGTCTGAAGGGAGAGTGTCAAGAGAATGGATCCAGCCTCTTCTCAGCAGTGCCAGCAACAGGGCAAAGAGGCAATTGGCAGAAACTGGGACACAGGAAGTTCCACTTGAATATGAGAAAGAACATCTTTACTCTGCAGGTGGTTTTCATCCATTTTGCAAATAACACAGAAATCATTAAATGCAAAATGCCTATAGTTTGACTGAGGAGAGAGAAGTGACTCAACTCAGATTACCATAGGCTTCCTCCTCAGCTTTCCTCTGACCTGGGACAGGACATAGTGTAAGGGAGCAACTGTCCCCTCAGGTAGGGAAATCACAGTAATGTGTTAGTCAGTTAGTCACTTAAAATACCTCACTGTCCTTTTTGAAACATATTCCGTTCCTTTGCTATAAAAGTAACTTTTTTTCCTGACCACTGACCAAAGCTAGACTTTTTGTAACATGGAAGGATCCTTACAATAGCTGGGAAGAAAAGTTACTGTATTTTGTATAAGTTGTTATAATCTGAAAATTAGACATTCTGGTACTGTCTGATAGTTCCACCTTCCTCTAAGAGGAGGCTCCTGTGCCGATCCTACCATTCCTCTTCTCTTAGTGGCAGCATGACCTTTCGGCTGAGGAGCCTGGATTCCCATGCATGAGTTTCTGTGACCTTTATGGGAGCCTTGGTATAAAGGCTTACAGACACAATCAGCATACTTCCCTCTTATTCTTAGCCATAGAAAAAAACATTTCTGTGGAAAACTTCTGTGTATTTGAAAAAATAAAAATAGTTGAGCAATAAGTAAAAATAAAGGTTATTTCAGCATGGAAGAATCTGAATGAGTTAAAATGAAACCAACAACAAAGTAATGAAGATTATATGCAACTAATCAATGGAGGGCTCAAACACATTTTCTTATTCAGTACTCCATTAATATTAACCACACAATCTTCTATTTTCCTCACCTATTACCAGGACTTAACAAGGAATTCCTTTTACCTTGGAATATACTAGTATAAATTCTGCTCAAGTCTTGCTTTTCTAGTAGGTCCTACTGGCAAGCTCTAAAAATCTTTTTTCTGGTTCTGCAGAGACGAGTGGAACAAAAGGAAAGGATTTATCCATGTTCCTTCTGTAGCTAAGAAAGCTTTTGATTTTATTTATTTATAATTGCAAGTGAGCTGTTACCTAAAAACAATACCAAAAAATGTCCCAGGGGGTAGAGCAATGTCAGTGGTTATTTTTTAATGTAAAATAAACTCAAAAATTCAGATGGATAGAAGACATAAAACTTGGTGAAAATAGTTCAGTGTTACAAGAGAAGACTGAAAAGGGTTTTGGAGAAAGTTAAAAATTGAAGACATGCAATCTCTCAGACATTTGGTCATATAGCTGCCAAATTGTTAAAACTAATATTGTGCCTGTAGCCCCATAACGATAAAAACAATGCAGTAGCTAAGAATTTTTAAATTTAAATGCATTTTAAATATTGGAATTTTTCAGAGCATTGGTGGTGTCAGAAGCAGCAAATTAAGTTTTGGTCTCTTGTTGGAATATATAGAAGAGATATGTTTCCTTATTGCTCTGAAAGAATTCTGGTTTAAGCATTCTAGTGACTCAGTTATAATGATGAACATGTACAGAAATATATGACCCATTTATAAAATGCTTCTAAGAAGAGTATTTTTTTGAAAATTAAAGAAACTGGTAATAAAAATTTTAAACTTCCAAGTTTTTTTAAAACAATTAATGAAAGGTCTCAATTTCAATTTCTCTTGCTCATGAATATCTTTCAAAATATGCCAAAATGAATGACACTGCAGTAATGTAATTAGTAGCTAAATTAAATGTTCAGTTTAAGTTCAAATGAAAAGAACAAGTGGTTTAATAAAAGTGGAAAAACTCTTAAACCCACCACACAAGACATTATGAAATTGGCATTAGTGAAGAGGCATATAAATCAAAAAATAAAATAAGAAAAAATATAAATAGTATTTGCTATTAGGTGGGATTTTCAAAAGTAGACTGTATGTAGGCTTTACTGTGCTTACATTAAAGCCAGTAATAAAACTCCCACTGAATTAACAGAGAACAGATCTAAGCCTACACTGAGCACTTTCAAGACCACGCCACTAACCATACACTAAACCATACACTAAACCATCAGATGATGAAAGGGAGCTTCACATAGCAAATAACAATCTTACTACTTAATTCCCTGAAATCCTAGGTCAGAGATTACTTCTAGTGTATTCAATACATAAAGCACTAATGTTCTATACGAACAATAACAGATTTCCTGTATATTGTTAAAATAATGGCCTACAGGGAGATGGTAAAAATATTTTTCACACTGATGTTAAGAAGTATGGGTAGAATAAACATTAGAATTTGGGGTATCCACAAGCTCCCTGGGCAACCTGTTCCAGTGTCTCACCAACTTCATACTAAAGATTTCGTCCTAATATCAAACTTCCCAGGAGTATTATTTTTTACTGTGGGTTCTGAATCAGATCCTGAAGGTTTAGACATATAAAGGAACTTTAGTGTAAGGAGATATTTTAGGATTAGGAATATTCAGGGATAAGAAAAATATCTATCTAAAAATAAAAAGATGGAAGTATTTTTTTTAAAGGTAGTCCAATCAATTTAATTATGAAACAATTTTAAACTCGGAAAGCTAATTTACAGAACACATAATTAGTATATGTAAGTAATTGCTATGAGATACTATCTAATTCTGAGATTAATGGGATTAATAAGAATGAGAAACATTAATATTCACAGCTAGAGTAGAGAATAGGGTACAATAGTAATAAGTGTCCCTTGTGCTGAGAGTCAAAATTAAGAAAGAAAATCAATCAGTTCCAGTAAAATACATTACAATTACTATACCAGAAGTCTCATGTAATGATACAATTTTTCCTGTTGAAGCATCTGATATTGACCTTTTAGTCACTTGTCTGAAATTTTTGTCAGAATAATCACAGGGCTCAAATTCCTCCAGAAGTAGTCTACCCTAAAGAAGGAATCTTTGTCAGTGCCCTTAGACACTTGTACCAGATCACCTCAATTCTCCTTGGACAGCTATCTGATTCATTACACCAAAGATTGAAATATCTGACACCCTGATCTGGAAAATTGCCTGTAGTTTTGGCACTCTTTGATGCACTTTAATGTCATCACTGTAAAAATTAATAGATGAAAGTTATTCCAATATAATAATTAAATTCTATATCACTCCACATTATTGGGCATTTTGCCATTCAAAATAAGGATAGCATATTAACTATGTCTGAGGCAGTAAATTCTTCTGTAACTTCAATTTAATAATATATCAAAAGAAATTATTCATCCCAAATAGTCAATGCACTCAAAATTATGAAAAAAACAATTCTGAAAAAGTATTTGTTACATGCACTTGAACCAGTCTATGTAGATTGACAAAAGTTGTGGTATATAAACATCAAGATAGGAATAAGAAACCACCCAGACACATTCCTATATAACCTGCTCTATGTGACCCTGACTTTGCAGAGGATTGGACTAGATGGTCTACAGAGGTCCCTCCCAACTCTAATTATTCTGTGATTCTGTGATTCTGTGATTCTGTGACAAGGATTAGATTTAAGATTATAGAAAATAGTACACATAAAGAATGATGCTATTTATTTCTTTAACACGAAAGGACTGAATATTTTCCCAAATATTAAATAAAATACAAAGAGGACAGACAGGAGTAGAAACTGAAGAAGAATGAGAAAATATAATAGTCTCAGGATAATGTTCACAAGACACTATGCCAGTAAATATATATTTATAAAATCTACAAACAATAAAGTTGCACACTGTGCAGAAAGAATGAGGGAATTTTAAATACCAGACATGGTATTAAATTCCAGACCTGATCTAAATTTTCTGATCAGTTTGCTAATGTTGTAGGTAAATAACAAAATAAATATTCCAACTACACATTTAGTGCAAATTAAATAAGTTCACTTACTCAGGTTTGCCAAGTTATTTATCCTATTAAATGTATTTTTAGCCAGTAGAAACCTCAACCTTACATTTTATTCAAGGAATTTATCAAAAGACACATAAAGCTCTCATAAAAGAGAAGTATCTTCTTACACCGCTTTCACAATTCATTGAACCACTTTTGGTCTGGCTTGGAATCATACCATAAATTAAAATTGCTGATCATGATCAGCCTCTGGCTAAAAAAGACTTGTCGAATTAAGGCATGCACCAGTTTTTGTAGACCTCAAAATACAGTGCACTGATTTCACTACTATTTTCAGTTACTTTTGAGTCTTCAGTAGAAACAGCCAAGGGTGATTAACATGCTTGAACTTTCAAGCCTATAAATATGATCAGACATGCTGGATATATGACAAAACCAATCAGAAGTATTTTTATTCCATGATAGGCCACAAACTGAAAGGCAAAACATCCTTAAATCATAGAAGACCATGTCTCTGTACCAAACATAATTTATCATGTTCTCCACAATCAGGAGATCAATGAGAGAAGAATACAGTGCGAGGCAAAGAAGAGCATGACCTAAGAGGTTCTTGTGAAAGACCCACTGTGACTCTAAAAAACAAAAAGAGAAACAAAAGAAACCCAAAAGCTCTACAAAATTAAAAGAAAATAAACAAAACAACAACAAAAATAGAACCCTAAGTCCGCTCCCTCAAAAACAGCTGAAAAATGTGGTCTTTTCAGCCCTCTAACCTATCCCAGACTGCTCAACTGAAGGAGCAGAACTGCCAGCAAAATACTTTTCACTTCATGTGAGTTCAGTTAAAATCAGATAGGAGCTGTCAGACTGGCAAGCAAAGTGGTGGGTGCAGCTAGATAAGCTTTCATGTTTCCAAGCTGCTTAATCACAGTTCAGGTATTCATTAGTAAATCGAGCCCCTGTACGATGGAAAACCTGTTCAGGTCATGCAGTTTAAATCAAATCAGGATTCCAGTGGTTTTACTGATTTATTAACAAGGTGTAATTAATTGAGAATCAACAAACTATATATTCAGGATCAATATTAGCAACAGAACATCTAAACCACGATATTCTAGGTGTCAATATGTGTCAAAGTGCTTTCTAAATACCTTACATAATCCTGATAAATCTTAATCAGTCTTTTGACCCCAACACAGTAATATATGCACATGTACTTCTGCAGAAGCTATGGTGATGCAAGCCCTGGGCCTGTGGGAAATCCTGCTTGTGCCTCCTCCTTGGGGAGATGTGAGTGCTCTGGCTGCTCCCATATCCTCAGAGGGGGAGACCTCTAAGCCCCTAAGGGTGTGCAAATCACCAGGTGCCCCTTTGGAGGATGTGGGTGACATGGAGGCTCTTACTGGGGCACAGACAGAGCTTCTTGTGTCATGGGGCACATCTGAAAGAGTGACACCACTGCTGCCTTGCTCCCATCTACACCTATCACTGTTTCCCACTTGTATGTCTGCTAATTACCTTTTTCCTCCCACAGATCTTTTAATTTCCCAGCTGCTGTTTAATTGGACTAATGGCTGTATTCCTCTTTACCAAGATCACTTTTGGAATCACCTACTCAGATGATTTGGGCGTCCCACTCACACACACTCTTTCTGGCTGCTGCAATTCTGAATGCTTTGTCAAGGCTGGGCCAGGCAAGTCTGGTAACATAGCAAGTTACTAGCCATCAAAACATACTATGAAGATCAAAAGTGGCGATGGGACAGAGCTGTTAGGCATCTCTAATTTCTATGCTTCTGTCATATTTGCACAAATGAATTCCATGTCTGCAGTTACAGAAAAGAAGCAGTGAATCTTGTTACCAAAATATGGCATGTTTTTTTTTCTCTCTTGCTGTGGCTCAGGGTTCCTGAACAAGAATCAGTAGTGATGGTTGACCTTAATATTCTGAAAGTGAGTGAACAGCAAGTTTAAGGCTTTTTTGATGAGTGGTTTTCTGTCATTTTATAAATATTTTAACACTTCTGAGGAAAAACTGCAATACCATTTTTTGAACGGAAAAGAGACTGAATGCTCAAATTCAGAAAATATTTACAGCTGTACTGAAATCCTAACAGTGAAGAATAAAAAATACAAGTCACAACTTTGAAATTGCAGAATAAATGATGCAGTTATGATGCCACTACAGTGAAAGGAAAAGTATAACAGCTTCAGTTACTATCAAAGTGAAATTGACAATTCCTTCCCTTTGTATAAAATCTAGGGGAGAATCAGTAAACACATTCATGCCTTACACTTTGTTAACAGCTGTATATATTTGCTCTGCTTCTGCAAAATCCTAAATCACTCACATTAAAGGTAGCTTGATGCATGTGAACACCTGTATGAAGGGAAAAATTCCATTCAAAGCAAATCATTATTTTTCAGGATGGCTTGGTTTTTAATGACAAAATGCAATTTTTGCTTCACTGCCCAGCATGTCTAAGTTCTTGCCCTCTTAGCTCAGAAACCATTGGACTTTGAAAGCAACAATGGAAGAATATGTCAGCCTAAACAAACCCAGTGACACTGTTGATTCACTTCTTGCTTGATAAACTGAATAATTTCAATTACATATGTGCATGAGAATAGAAAATTTCTATACCTTTTAGTATATGCGTGATTAAGCAAAGTAGCCTTACAAATTTAAACTGTAGTTACATGTGCATAGTAAGTAAAGAACCTAATATATTTTACAATTCAAAGAATCAAATGAATAAAGAGTTACTACTAGATTATTCTGCATTTACACTGTTTTATAGCTTGAAATATGCTGTATTTTCCTCTAACGGTAAGAATTTTTTGCCCAATTTCATTAATTTAATGGGTATTCCCATAAAACAAATAACCAATCATACAGAAAACCTGCCTTATAGTTGCAGAAGACTTATTCTAAAAAAAAAATTTAAAGCCTTTAATTTTCAATGTTGTATCTAGATTTTTGCCATTGTCTTATGAACCTGTGGAAATTCATTCTATTTTTTTTCTCACAAAGTCTAAAATGATATTGATATGTTTATGAATTTTCAACTTACTCAAGGTAGTCAAACCATTGTATATACTTTGTACACAACATTTCTTTTGTTCATCTGGTAAATGTCAGAACAATTTGCAGAGAATGTTGGTAGATGGATCCATATATGCAACCTATGGAATTTCTAAAGGCAGAAATTTCATTGATTACTGATAATTGCCAAGTGCCTCTCCTGTATTTCTGCCAAGCAATCTGAGAAAAATAAGAAAGTATCCACAGTGCTGTTCTGCTGTATTAACTCTTAGATAATAGTAGGGGTGTGTGGGGAGCTTTCTTGTCACCCCTCTAATGAATGCAGCAAGAATTGGAGGATGTTAAATACTGTAACTTTTCCTTCTGTTTTGCCTAAAATGTGCATCTCTTAACATCTATTGGACTTGCTTCTAATTTTCCAGGTATCTGTTTGCAGTCAATGCAGCTCTGTAGTTCCAGAGTATACAGCCTACCTGCAGATGAGGAAAATCTCAAAAATCCCCAAATCCCAAGGCCTACAGTAAAGCAACACTAAGGGAAACATTTGAGCATGACCTATATGTAAAAGATAGAAACAGCTCCAGACTAATTGACCTGTGCTAAAATGGCTAGAAGACATACAAGGACAGACATAAGGGAATTATTAAGAATGCGGTTTAACATCAGCTCAGAAAATTTTTAAAAGTCTGAGATCAAAGT
>VRYO01001463.1:26829225-26841449 GCA_009812075.1 Sialia sialis
GAAGAGACTCATGAGAAAAAAACAGTCAGAGTATGGGTTGTCAGTGTAGTTCAGGAAAGGATCAAGTCATGCATGACTAGTGTCCTGGTTTAGGGGACAGGTGTTGCCAGAAAAAGGCAGGGGCTTTTCCTAAAATGGAGAATGAAAATCCCCTCCCTCCCAGTTTATTATAACTTGGAAATTAAGGAGCTCTCAGGCAGAAAAAGTATGGGTTTAGGAATAACAGTTCTTTATTGATATATTTACAAGACAAATAAGAACAGCAGCTATAAAAGAAACAGCAATAAGGCAGAACAAAACTCAGTCCCTTTCCCAGTCACAGACACTCTTCTCCACGTGGTCCTGGTGGGGAGCAGGGCGGGTCCCTCACAGCAGCAGCAGCAGCACGGCAGGAGCAGGGAGGCAAGGCAGGGTCGTGTCCCAGATGGGAGAGAGAAGAATTCGCTCACCGTTCCTGGGTCCCGGGGCTCAGCGCTGTTCTCAAAGGCAGGAGGTGGTAGCAGTGCAGGGGCATGCAGGCAAATTGAACCGAAGGGAAGAAGAAAGAACCTCTCTCTTCCGCCTTTGAGCCAGCGAGTGTCCCCCCAGGGAGGAGAAAAGCAACCCAAACCCCCCAACCACCAGCAATCAAAGCCAGCCAACCCCCATCCACATCCTTTGTCTTGAGCAATTAACGACTCCACCGCCGCCCTGCTAGGCCTTTAACATGATAATGGGGAAAATTCTCAGCTTTTTTACCAAGGGAAAGAGTAGATCCAGCCCCCCCCCAACAACTAGTTTGTTTAAATCCTTTGAAATTATTGCTACCACGGCACACAAGGTGACACAGTGGGAGCTCTCATTCAGGGCTTCTCAGTAAAAGCTCTGCAACCACTTCAGGGGAGCCTTGCTAAACAAGATATTTGTTTTAAAATTGAAGATAGATATATAAACAAGACCAGAGGAGAAGTTGAACACCAAGAAAAAAATGCTTGTAGGTAATGTGTTAGTAGCTCACACTGTCTCACAGCTCTCACATCTTTGTCCTGAGATTTACTAGATACTTTTTGCTGCCAGCAATTGAGCCGATGGTCTGAGCTGGCTGCCCCCCGAGCTGATGATGGGCAGCCTGGCACCACTCACCATCTCAGAGCATCAAAGGCAGCAGGGAACAAAGGGCTGCTGGCCCTTCTATGACGTGAGGGTGACTACTGCAGATTGACCTCCACAGACTGGGTAAGTTGTTTCAGAGGGGACACATCTCTCTGCAGTGCATATAAAGGGCAGGGTGAAGTTGTTGGGCAGCCTTTGGAAGGAGACTGGAGCAGTTCCATGCCAGACACAGCCAGCTCCAGATGGTGCCAGCCCATACATGGCAGGGCACACCTGAACCCCTCTGCCTAGTGGAGCTGCATCTGGATCCACATATTTAGGAAAGAACAGCAAAACATGGCAGAAAAGCATCGTATGAGAACATGTAAGGTTCTTCATGGCAGAGCTGGTCATTCCTGCAGAGGGGCTGTTAACCATGGAGGACTTGCACCAGAAAGGAGGAAACAAGCATTAAGGAAGGAGCAGAAGCAAAGCAAGGAACAAGGGACATCATGAGACAGTTCTGTACCCTGACCCCAACCACCTGCCCCACTAGTCACCTCACCAAAGAGAAAGAGGTGACATAATCTGCAGCAACAGCCAGGCGAGGAGAGGCCTGGAGTGAAGGTGAATTGGGAAAGGGGGAGGAAGGATGTCTTGTTTAAGAGCTTAATGTTTGTCTTCTTCATTTATAATAACTACATCTGTAATTAAATGCTTAAAATTGAATTAAAATTCCCCAGAATTGAGTCTACTTTGTTTGTGTCGGTAACTGACGCATGATTTCCCTGCTTTTATTTTGGCCCAAGAGTTTTCTCACTCTGTCTGTTCTTCCCTGCTTGTGGTGGAGCAGCAGTGCCAGCAGCCCTGTTGACTGCCAGACAGGGCAATACAACACTCACTCAGCCTCAGATAACTAAAACTTTAGTTATTTAGTCATCTGGGTTACTTCCATAAGAACAGCTACTCATGGAGAGAGATTCATCTCATTTAAGACAATGATCAGGGAAATGCCTACATGTTTTAAGAAGGTTCTAATTAATAGTTCTTTCCATTCCAAGACAGTGGCTTGATGCAGAATGGTTTGTGAAAGCACAGATTTAATAATCTACTCCCCAATAATGAGAACTATCCTCTTGTAGCAGGGCAGACCAGTCCCTCAAAATTTTATATATTTATTTTAATATTTAATAAATCAAGCTTAGCTCTGAAATGTGTCGAGCCTTTGGCAGTCTGGAGTAAGCAAAAAACGAAGTGCATGTTCAAGTTAAACACATTGGTAAAATCTTACCAAAGTATGCATGGATTTGTAGATTATCCTCTTCAATGGGTGTGAATCCATTTTAGATACCTGCATAATTTATTCGTGAGGACATGGATCTCCACCTCACAGCAAGAGTGCATGTCCTTGCTTATGGAAATTGAGGCACTGGGGGTTATCTTAAGAAATAAAACTCTTCAATTTGATACTTTTTTGTCAGTATTTTCAAGTAAGCCACTGTCTAAATTTGCATTATATTTGATGTAATCAATGGAGTGTCCAGAGAAAATCAGCTGCACAACAAATGCGTATCTGCTGAGGGTGAGGTGAATATTTTCTCTTACTCTTTATTGAATTGACCTGATATTCATTAATTATAAAGGGAGATTGAGCTTGTTAAGGGAAATCCAGGTGTTCAAACAGGCAGCACATGCCATTTAAGCTATCCTGAGATGTTCACTTCTCCATAGAGGTGGTAAACACAGTATTTTTGGGACTCATACCCATGCCTGCGTTCTTTAGGAGCAGCAACTAAATACCAGCAGGGACAGGAAGATATTATATTATACCAAATTACAGTGGATACATAGGTTTGGGTGTCTTAACTGAGCTCTTGATTAACAAGGAAAGAAAGAATTTATCTTACAGGATCCTATGTTGCACACTGCCTCTAAATCAAATGGATGTGGGGGAAAAGGCAGCATGATCATGCAATCTGTAGAAACGTGATGTGCCAGCTGAGTGGTTTGGGACGTGAATTTCCAATTGAGTCTGTCCTGGCAAATCTGCATTAGGTCATAATAATATATTCAGAAATACGGAGTCACTTGCTTTCAAAAGTTTTTTTGGTATCTTTTTTGATGATTTAAGAATTTATTTATTCAGCCATTTTTAATGTAACTGTTATTTTAACTCAGAATATGTGCAATGAAAAGTAAGAAGCAGGTATATAGCATATTAAGCAAAGGCTGAAAATGTTTGTACTGCATTTTGAGGGAGAGCTGAAAGAGAGATAACAACTGAATATTCCATCAATATTTGAAAAGCTATTGTGCTGTGCATACAGTTTCCAAGATAGCAACGAGATAAATATGCAAGAAAAGCTGTTTGCACTTGTGATATGAAGCAGTGTTACTATAGATCCCAACCTGAGAACATCTGAAGAGCAGCCCCAGGGGAATGCTGCATGCAAGACTAGCTGATGCAAGACTGTCAAAATTCAAGGACTTTCAGGACATTTTCTTAAACGAAAAAGAGACTCAAAATTGCAAATTTACTTCTTTGAAGCACTTCTGTTTCATCTGTGGTGATTACTGAGATGTTTTGCTTTGCCTAAAGATTTCTCTGAACTTAAAATAGCACAGACTAAATTATTCCTCTCCTGTTTAGACTTGAAATTTATAGATGTCCTTACAGTAAACAGACAACTGTTTGGGAGGATATGAAGAAAATAAATACTTTTTCATATTTTAGTTTTAAAGGCTACGCTGGTTCAAAATTTAGGATAACCATTACTTTTTTCTGGTGGAAATTTGTCTATAAGGAATGAAAGAAAATATTATTGGAATATTTTCAACTACATTTTTGAGTCACTGCAAGTAGGTCTTTTAAAACAGCTTAGATTGCTCACTGTGCAACAAGGAAAACAAAATTCATAGCACAGACAAGTATGAATCTGGGTCATGTTTGTTCAGCTATGCCTCTCATGTCTGAAGTTAAAACCCTATTTCCATAATGAATATAAAGAAGGTAGTTGTTATCTTGAGACTGTTTTTCACTTAGTCTTTTAACATAGACTGAATGGCCAGATTGATTCTCACTACTAAAATCCCATCACATGATTTATACTAGCATGCTCTTGCTGTAAAGTTATAGCAGGGAGCTGGCCAGGATGCAAAGACACAACACCAAAAATTAAACTACGCAGCTCAGGAAATGTGGAATCCTTGTTTGCATAGTTCTTTTTTTTTTTTTCTTTTTGGTTCTTAGAATAACTTTCTTTTGGACGGGCTGTGTAGGTAAGTCTCTCCACCTCCTCTGCTTGTTAAAATCCTTTACTCACTTGATCTCTCCTCTTCAGCTGTCAGAGCATGAGCTCTTAGTGGATTCTTTTCCCTTGTCTTACCTACTCATAGGCATTTTTCTGGCTCACCTCAATAGCAGTCATCCTTACCAAAGAAACTATGGAAAAAAAATATTTCCTAGTTACATACATATATAACTGTTTGTTTGCAGTAGCAGGCAGACCAATGGAAGCAAGACAGAGGACCTCAGCTCATCTCAGTAAATATTATTTATTTTGAAAATATTTGTTATCTTAGTTCAGGAACATTTTGCATTTCTTTTCACCATTTTGTTTTCTTAAATATTTTCGAATCTTTTCCTTATAGCTTGATTGAAGTGACATTTAAAAAGTCCTATTTTTAAACACAGTAATTTACATAAACAAATATAAAAAAAATATGCTCTCCAATGACAGTTTGTTGTCATCTTTGAATAAGTTTACTAAATGCATTCAAAATGTTCAGAATTCAGGCAATAAATGTTATTTTGTTATTATTTCAGCAATCTTGCATTAATCCATATTTTACCACTTTTAAGCATATGCACTTATCCAGACATAAAATATTCAATATTCTGTTAAGCTGGTACTTGTTGTAAAAAATATAGTGGGTTTAACATCTTGTCCTAGATTTTAAGAAATGGGCTTTTTGTGTATTCAACTTTGCATATACAAATAACTGAGCTGAATTTCTGCATGCATAATTCATAACAGGTGCAAATACTCTTTGGATGATTAGATAAGAGCTAATATTTGTGCTCACAATCACTTTAGGCACATGAATTCAGGTCAGTGATTTGTGAGCACAAAATTACTCAAATTGCAAAGGCAGGTAGACACATGTAAATCAGACCTTGATTTTTCTGACTGGTAGAGGGTAGATTTGTTCCTGCAAGGTGCTGAAAATTCACTATTTGTCTTTTGATCATAAGAAGAACAGAGTGATCAGCACTTTGTAGAACTATGACATCCCTAAAACACCCTTTATGATTGAGACATACTTTTAGGCTACAATAGGCTACAATATGTTTAACTTAAAGGGCAAGTGAAGTGTCAATGGATATGTTTAAGTGCTTTAAGTTAACTACGTATTTAAGTAATTTGGTAAATAATGAAAAATTTAAAGAGGTTTGTAAAGGGAGAACAAGGGGGAATTAATATCAAAAAGGCACAGGACATTCTGGAGAAGTAGAAGAAATTAACCATCACACACTTGCTAGAGAGCTTTAAAGCTTTGCATGAATGCTTTAATTCGAATGTAAAGTGCTGTTGGGTAGCTGTATCTTAATCCTCCTTTTAGCCAGTGAAGAAAGGTCATTTTGCTTCTACTTGAAGGAAGTCACAGAAGGTTTTAATATGCTTTAATTTTGTTTTATCTTTTCTGAGTAAAGGCAATAGGATATATTTAGGATGAAATGGCTATTTGTAAGTAAATGGCAGTTCAAAATATTTCTTATGAAACCTCTCAGGCTCTGTCTGACAGGAGGCTCAGCTGAACACACCAGCCCTATCACACAGAGGTGCTGAACTGAGGGCTGGAGGTTCTAGGATTTGCAGTTCAAACTGAAGATCAGCTCCCAAGCTCTGCAAAAATGAGAAGCAGAAACCCTGGTTGAAGTCAGCATTGTCAGAGTTTTATAAATCGTGCTGCAGAGCTCCAACTGGCCTACATTCCAAGAGCATTTATTTGGATAAAAACCAAAATAAAATAAAAATTAAACTCTCTCTGTAACCTGTTCCATTCCTCCCTATTCTTGCAGACTTACTTTAAAAGACCTTTTAGAGAAGGGCTATTTGCTCAGAAAAGAAAAAGGTGGAGACTGGTAGCAATGAAATTATTTTTGAGTATGTTTGTCTTGTTTCTTTTCTGGACTGAGTTCTATATATCGCAGATATATCTCTAATAGCCAATTGCATATCATTATATAAGCAGAAATTATATAAACTCCACTGTATATACACATTAGTTGCATCTATACTTAAGGGAAGATGAGTAAAAGCTCCTATATAATAACATAGGAGAAAATTTGAGTGTGATCAGTATGCCATTAGTTTCCATTCACCAACTTGCCACAGTACATGAAAAGAAAATTCCGTAATGAATTTTATATTTGAACCTTTATATGCACAGCATACCATAAAACCCAACTGGGATGAAATGTGTGGATCAAGATCTTAATTAAAATTAATCTAAAATATTGTATATTATTATTTTGGAAGGATGTTTAATTAGAAGACAGTGGTAATGTCCCTCATAGTAATGCTGTGTTCTCCCATATGAGCCCAGTGTTTCCTAGAGAGTGTAAATGAAGGTTCTACCAAGTGGGAGGGGACTGACATCTATGTTTTGTACCCTACACAGATGTCAGGAATTCAGTGGGCTGCTTTGGACCAGAGCACAGACTTTGCAGCCCTGTATGATTGTACTCCTTCTTAACAGGAGCCTGGTCAGAGATGTCCAATGTTAGGATATGATTGGGCAATATAATTGAGTTTACATTCATGCTGCTAGGCTGGATTTTTTGTAATCAGTGAGCATAGAACAGTTTGTCTGGAACTACTATATTTTTATTTTTATTTTTTTTTAAACTGGTGTTATTCTCAGGCATAAGTCTAAGAAAAGAAGGAGTCTACTACTGATACAAATAAAAAAGTAAAACTCATTTTACCAAGTTGCACAGAGCTCCATTCTGAACTTCAGTGATTATGAAAGAATATAGGCAGGCTTTCTAGGAGGAAGAGAAACAAAAAAAGCTCTGAATCATGTTCCATGAGGTTTGTACTGACACCTGTCTCTCCCTGATTAACCTCAGAAAATCTGGGCTTCTATCCAAAGATGAAGGCACTGCAGAACCTCTTTAAATATATAATAGAAGGGAGACTTTTTAATTTTAATACAACCCAGCTAGAAATTCTCAGTGTTACAATATTGTGTCCAACATGCCAAACTATATTTTTTCTTAAATGGAGATCTGTGGAGGTCCTTGGTTCTAATGAAACTCTTTTCATCTACTTATATATCAAGAAACCCTTTTGCAATGAAGCTGGAGCCACTTTCTTTCCAAAAAAGCTATTTGTGAAGCAGCTCTTAATTGTCTCTAAAAACTGTATATTTGAAGATATCCTGTCTTGGGAGCACTGATGATTACAGATGAGATATCCTACCTTAAAGAAATGAACTGGACTGCTTTACTAAATTTAAATTATGCTTTGTTAACTGCACAAAATAGAAAGAAACCATGTGATTTTTTAATAGCTCTGTAAGGCAAAGAGTTCCTATAAGTTCTGTATGAGCGCCTTGACTTCATCAAGATGAAGATTAAAATATAATCTCATCTCAAAATATCATTTTAGGGCATTCTTACACAGCTTGAGTTGAACAAAGCGAATTTTAATTCCTTAATTTAGCTTCTGAGGAGCTCACTACAACAGAGGAAAATTCTCACCTGATGCATATAGGTAGACTTGCCACACAAGCCACACAAAAATTCAAAGACAGAAGAAGGTCAAAAGAAAGAAAACTGAAGTCAACACTTTGTGGTAACCCTGGTATAGTAAGTATTCACTGTTTTCAGAAATTAATTAGGGAAGTCCTGGAACTCTGGGGTTTAATTCCTCTGGAATGCAGTGGAGAGATCATGTATATGGAGGAGGAAATCTTACCTCAAACCACAAAATCATAGAACGTGATTAATGAAATATCAATAGGTTACAAAAATTAATTTGATGGGTCATAATAATGAAATAGACAGTGAGGAACCCATGATTACTGCTGGGAGTTTTTTAGCGGTCTTTTGTCATTCTGAACTTTATTATAGCTCATTGTAGTGGTTAACCTATATATATCATTATTACCCATAGCAGGGAAATGTAACACAGTGATTCATCTATGATGACTACAGCAAAGCAGGTGAAAAGAAATCCATTCCTAATGCACACTAACAGATAATACAAACTACAGAGGAAAAGATGCTTGGTCCAAACCATCACCGTTGAAGAATATGCTTTTTATTATATAATAGCATTTATTTTGTGCCTATGCAAAACTTCCTGAAAGAAAACTCAATGAGATGAATATATTTTCCCTTGAAAATATGTTTTACTTTCAAAATTTTTCTTCTGTTGTGTCTAGACTTTCTAATGACACAAATGATTGATTGATATCAACACATGAAATTCATCTCAATGTAATTTCTTATGTACCTTAGATACATCTAGAATTCTCAGTTGTGTGTCTAATGGGAAGGGAACAGAGTTCTGAAGAGCTGGAAGAAGCATCTTCTAGTCTCTGTTTCAGAATGCTTGAACCACCATATATTTTAACTTCTCAAACAAGTGGTGAATTTTTTTTTCCTTTAGAATGGTAAAGGCTTGGCTTTTAAAGCTGCTGACCTGACACTTAACAAGTATGAGTTCCTCTATTTGCTTTTTTTCTGTGAGTTGCCTGCATAATTTGGAACCAGTCACTTCAGGTTTTTGTGCCTGGGTCTTCCTAATTTTTTTAACCGGATTTGATATTGACCTAGTTTTATATAAAGTCTTACTTCTTTTTGCTGTATTCAGCAATTGAATTTTCTATTATCACTAAAGCAGTAAGAAAATCTGTGGCTGAAGGTAGGCACCTATTTTTCTTTACTTGAGTTGCCTTCTGGTGAAATCAGTAGCAAAGCGCCAACTGACAAATAAGTACAGAACATTTTAGCCAGCATGTGGTGTGTCAGATGCTGAAATGTGATGCTATGTGGCAGTATTTTATCACTAAAACAGCATTGTCACATAGCATACACAGATGACTGAATTAAAGTGGGCCCAGAGAGCTTAAGCTAACAAGAGCATTACATTTAACTTGATTTGTACAGCTCATAAGGAAGGCAAATAATTTTAATCATGACTATTTCTGTTGTCTCTTTTAGGCAAAACATTGCATTTTCATTTGTTTATTCAGCTTTGATTTTATTGAATACGCAAAAAAATTTATCACAACCTTGATGTATTTTTAATTAATCTTAAAATCGCTTATATGCTAGGAAATCAAGGTCTTATTTCAACAGCTCTTAATTTTATGACTAACTCATATCTGTAAAAGGAAGCCTATTAATGCCAATGTTGTTATTCCATGTATACAAATTTCTGATAACATTAATAAAGTGTCTAAAACAAGTAAAAATAAGTACCCATTGTTTTCTGTCAAGATTAAATATCTCAATAGAAGGTCTTTTACGGTTTAATCATCTTGTCTTCATGTTTAAATAAATTTCAAAATCTGTCCTTGTCTGCAGCAGTAAGACTTACAACAGTAGAATTTGGTATCACAACCCTGTTATTTATATTTTCTGAGTCTCCTATAAATACATGGTCTTTTTGTTTACATAGCTGTCTTCAGAAACAAAGATGTTATTTTACTTGTGCATGCAGAATAGCCTTGGAATTCAATGTGATCACCCTTTATAAAAGGCTGGAGAATGTTCCTGCTTGCTCTCTCTCTCCTCTATAAGGATCTAACTGTGAATTACATGTGCCAATTTTTTAAATATCTTTAAAAGGCTGAATGGAAGTAGACTTTGTACTGGTTTTATGACTAATGTGGGAAACTAGCCAAAGAGAGTTCTGAAAGGTTGGAATGACTTTGATAGTGTTGGTGCCGAATCATTGCATAGAATATTGATGTGACAGACAGGTGCTTGGTAAAGTCCTATTTTAAATGAGGTAGTGACTTACCAGAAGGAAAACACATTTCATAGTCTGAGTCTAAATAATTTCACTGTTTATAATTCCTTTCCATTGGTTTCCAAAGACAATGACTACTTTTCATTGTAATATTTTTTATGTAGTAACTTTATAGATATTTTACAGTATATGTTACCAGTGCGCATAAGCACTAGACTGTCATTGAACTAATTTTGATTTAATTTAACATGTCAGGAACCTCGACTCAACACGTGTTACTTCACATTCACTTAATCACTTAAGTGTCAGTAAAATCAAAAAGTCAATTTTATACCTGCACTAAAACCTTGACTACGAAACAGAATCCAGACACTGACACAATTATTTCATTCTGGTTTTAGTGACAAATTAAAACTGACAAGGAGGAAAGAAAATTAACAAACTTTGAAAAGGGAGCATGTACAGTCTAATGGATTAATCTCTAAATTCACCTGCCATCTTTCTGTTTCTCTAATAATCCTGGAAAAAAGAACTAATGAAGTACAATGAACACAGAAGATTTCCACAGGTCTCAATCACAGTGGCATATTTAAGAATCTATCAGTTTTCCCAATATTAGCTCATTTGAAAGGTACAGTTTAGCCACAAGTATTTACTTCACGTGAAATACATTCTACACTCATACCAGTCATAGATTTTTAAAGGTTACAGCAATTTCACAACTATAAGGCTCACTGGATTATAAGGCGCACTTCTGGGCTGTCAGCAAATTTCCAAACTTTGTCTATATATAAGGTGCACTGGAATATAAGGTGCACGTTTCTTTTGCAGTGAGGATCCGTCACCGGCTCTCTCTGCAGCTCTCGCGGCTTGCACTTCCAGGTTGGCAAATTTCTGAACTTTTTCCATATATAAGGCACACCAGATTATAAGGCGCACTTCTGGATTTCGATCAAAATTTTAGTCAAAAGGGTGCACCTTATAGTCATGAAATGACTGTAATTATTTGAGGAATTATTGATCTTACTAAATAAAGTCATGGATCTTTATCACAAGTTATAGGTTTCATTTACAAATGTGAGAAAAAACAATTTGTTTAGATATTGATGCTGGTTTTGGTAGACTTATTAAGAAATAGACAGGGTGTGGCTCTAAGTACAATGAATTTCAATATTTGCATAAACATTCTTATCAATGAAATTGTGTTACAGTTTCACTGTACCTCCCTGCTTTTTGGGGTAGTTCCTAATTCCAGACCAAATTCTTGTCTCAGTGGTCAAAGACTCACATTTTTCTCTTACATGTTCATCTTGCTTGCTCCTTTAATTTATAGAGAGTGTTCCATACTCTAGTAAAACACTCGGTCTTGAATGCCTATTCATTATGGTACTTTGCTCCTCTGTTTGTCTTTTATCTGTCTTTTTCTTTAATCATACTCTAGTGGTTCCTGCTTTTGAGACAATTATCTTTACTTCAGAATACTTTACATAAAGATCTGCCTTTTTTTTTTTTAAATTCAGAAAATGAGTGGTGATTAGCAAGGTGAACGCCAGGGTTCCTCATTTTCTAATTTGCATCTGGAAGTGGAGTGTATCATTCCACCAAAAGTCCAGATCTCTAGACCCAAAAACAGCATCATGAAGCAGTGCTTGGCAATACAGTGCTCATGGACTCCATGTTTTCTTCCTGACATTCTCTTAATACTTCTTGGTAAAAATTTCTTCATTACTCTCTGCAAAATATGGCATACCTCTAGTGCAGATTACAATTATATGATTGGCTTTTTTAAAAGGTTCAAGAAAAATATTGCTTCAGAAGCAATGAAAGAATAACAGACAATAAAATCTAAAACGGAAAGGGAGATTTAGGATACAGTAAAAAGCTGTGACTTGTCCAACAATTTTCAGCTGTCTGATAGGTGTTGAATACTGCCAAAGTTTCACAAAATGAGCAGGGCAGATTTGCAAATAGCTCAGTCAAATGATAATTTTACACATAGAGATGTGTGTTTGTCAGGATGAAACTTTAGTTACACTTTTATATTGCATCATCACTGTATAATGGCATTTCAGCAAGTTATTTACTTTCCATCAATGTATCATATTTTAACTTAATTGTATTGGTATGCCTGAGGTAAGACAACTTGAACTTTTCCCTATTTTC
>VRYO01001463.1:26842449-26879368 GCA_009812075.1 Sialia sialis
AAATTCTTGATTAACCCAAGATTTTGATACAAAATTCACTGTCTGGTAGAGGTAACAACTGATATCTATTCATGTAAAATGACAGTAAACTTTACAGCAAGCTACATGTTTTAATTATGTATCAGTCTGGCAGTGCAAGCCATGAAAAACAAAAATAAATCCCACTGCTGCTTAGGCAAGACATTGTCATTTTGATAACAAATACACTTATGTTATCATGGTACTGAAAATAAAAAAGCAATAATTACATGAAGAGTAATGAGCAGTCAAGGTTATCCGAGTTTGTAGGCACCCAGGGGTTGTGTGGCTGGATCAGAAGGAACAGGAGCACAGTAGGTTCAAAGTTGCTCATACTCTGCATTGGCCAGGGTCCTGTTGAAGGTTTGCTGATACCCCAGACCTGATTTTCCCTTTGCTGGTTCAGGTGGCACAATTGCAATATGCTTAACGTACAGAGACTGATCTAAATTTATTTCAGAAAGCTGCTCCTGGAGGATAAAAATAAATTGTCTATTAGCTTAACTATTGAAAATCTTTGTCCAGGAAATGAAACTCCTATGTTCTGTTTGGCCTAGAAATCGAAAAACCTATGACTTTTGCATCTCAGGAGAGCATCTGATTGGGATGAAAGCTAGATTCTCCTCCACGGGAGACCTAAAACTTAAAAGTTTAGGACCCTAAAACACAGGAGTCCAATGTGTAGGAATTTAGATTCTTTCCAGACGTGCTGTACATATATTTTGCATGCATGTTCTATTTAGATTTTTTTACCTACCTTAAAAGAACAAATGACTATTTTTCTTCATTTTATGAGGAAAAAACTTAGCTCCTGATAAAAACTTCACACCAAAACAAACCAAAGCCTTGCAATATTAAGGAAGGCCTCAATCGTGCATTCTTTGACTCATTGTTCCTAATGTTCTTTTCAGGCATGCAACGCTTGAATGACTAAACCAGGCATTTAAGGCTATAAAAATTGTGGTTTGTTTTATAAGAAAAATAAGCCTCATTTTCTTGTGCCTTCTAATGTATTGCCAATGCCCCTTTTCTCATTTCAATATATCCTTCTCAGAGTACAGATAAAATATTTCATTATATTTTCCAAAGGAACTGGATCTTGTTTGAAAATTCATTGCTTTTAGTTTTCTGTTTTATTGCTTATGTATTTTTAATTACCATTATGACACAAGTTATTCCTGCTTATCTGACATAAGGTGATCTCTACCACCTTTTTCTGAAAACTAGTCTAAAAGCCAACTTACTACCTGATCAAAGCTACCCAAAATCTGCTGTGCCCTAGGGAGTAGTGTGTCCCCCATGGAAACCCTACTCAATTCCATATTTCCAGTTTTCTTATTCAATTTTTCTTTTTTTTCTTAAGTAAACCATCATACCCATAAGAGAAAATCAGGGTCAACTCTTTCCCTTCTTGCCCTATACTACTCCTGGGCAATTAGAAAATGGAAAACAAGTTAAGGAGATGAATAGTAGACATTGGAGTACGTTAAGATGACCTGTGATCTACAATCAAGTTTTGTAGCCTGGTCTCATGACAATGAAGAAACAGTGAAAAAATAGCATAAAAAATAAACCCAAATGTAGCAGAAGCTCTTTCCATACGAGTGTTACCACAGTTTCCTGGTGAGGGTGATTAAGGAAAGAGTTTTGAGAAAAATGCAGAAAAATAAACATCTTCAGTTGTCCTCTCTCAGCTTCCAGGATCAAAGGTAAAATCTGCACATGCCAGCAGCTTGCATTCAAGAAAGGGAGAAGTGATTTTTTGTTTTCTATTGGAAGCAATCTAAATATGAAATTAAGTTCAAGTATTTGGAAAAGAGAAGATTAAATTAACAACTTAATTTGATTTCTTGAATAATACAGATCATAAAATTTCATCCAATGATTCCTCTGTTTTGCCTTTTAAAAGTTTTGATCTTGATTTCAACCATAAATCCAACATGTTCCACTAATCCTCATGTATATATGTATGTATTATCCATTTCCGTTTTATGTCCTTGATTAGATAAATATCACAGTCACACTGCCACCTCATTTTATTCTTTTTATGCAAAGCCCAGAAGTCAACTTCAGTGTTCACCACTGGCTTTTGAATCACAATTTTTCATCTTCTTTATATTTCTCTCTCCAAACCCACTTTCCAGAATTTTACTATTTTTTAAATCTTTGCTTTTCATCTTGTGTTTCAGATTTCTTGCCCTGTCTTCTATCTCCTGATCTTTGCTCCCTATTAGTTTTCCAAGCTTATACACTTTTCTACCTGGTTTTCTTAGTAGAAGCACTATGAACATAGCTAGGTGAGATGAATTGTTTCTCACTTCCTAATGGAACAGTAGCTTGTAGCAGCTATCGAATGGAAAATTTGTTAAGGTTTGAAATTCTAAACTGAAAAAAGCTCAGAACGTTTGGAAAAATGCAGGTCAAAATTGTTCATCTTTCTCATGAGCAAAATGTGAGACATTTTAAACAGATTGATTTATTTATTGGATCTTATGGTTCTGGAACCTGCATATCTTAGTGCAAGAAAGTGTTCTTTGAATTAAATTAATCACTATTGTTTTGACTTCATCATGTTAAGGAAGTGGGTGGCTTCATTAAGAATTGGAGGCACTAGTGAAACATTTCCTTTCTCTGTAGCAGAGAAGAATTTGGGCATTTCTGTGGAAGTGCACAGACTGAAATAAAATCCCAGAATCCTTGCAGAATGACACTGAAGTGATCAGAATTGGTTGTGTTTCTGTTGTTAATCTTCTGGCTCAGATCCATACCCTGAATGCTATCCTTTCAAAAGACAAGACTTAGTAGAACACTCTGCCTACTTAAAACCGAGAGCAGACCACATCTGTGACTCAGAGGTACAGGAACAGAAAAGAATAATGACAGGGAGCACTGAGCATCTTTCTTTATAATTTCTTTTTTCTGCAGCTTCAGTAAAAATCAGTGTTCATCCCTAATTCTATGTATACCAAATGCAATAATTATTTTCCTTAATTTCCTTAATAAATGTTTTCCTTAATTGTGAACAGAAAATAGAAATTATAAAAAGCTTTCATGAATACAGGTGAGTCAGGATAGCTGTATGACATTTTCTCTAAGTTAAAAAAGAAGTCATCTGCAGTATTACTGGTTTATAAAATAAGAACATTGTTACACTATGTAATGGAGTTTTATTCTGGAAATATCTGAGTCTTTGTGAATGAGAAGTTAGGTGGAAAGTATTTCCAATTCATGAACAGGCACCTCATATTGAGCCAGCTGATGGTTGTGGATCTTATTCTGAAGCTGCTCAGCCTCACCCACTGCTGTGGTTTAACACCAGCCTTTTACTGGGATCGAGGTGTAGAACCTGGAGAAGTAAAAGTGAGAAGTGTAAGAGATGAAAATCTCATGGGTTTATTGTGAGATAAAGACAGATTAATAGGGAAAGCAAAAGCCACACACACAGACAAAGCAAAACAAGGACTTACACTACTATTCATAGGCAGGCAGCTGTTCAGCCACCTCCAGGAGAGCAGAGCCCCATCCATTGTTACCACAGAAGACAAATTTTGTCACTCCAAACATCCTCCTTCCAGCTTCTTCTCCTCATTTTTATATACTGAGCATGATGTGGTATGGTCTGGAATGTCCCTTTTGTCAGTTTGAGACACTGATCCTCGCGGTGTCTCCTCCTGACCTCCCAAGCACTCACACTTCCCTCACCAGCACAGCAGTAGGAAAAGCAGAAAAGGCTTTTACTCTCTGTAAGCCCTGCTCAACAACAACAAAAATATCTCTATATTATCAGCCCTGTGTTCTGCACAGATCCAAAACACAGTCCCATCCCAGCCACTGTGAAGAAAATTAAGCCTACCCCAGCTGAAACCAGCACACCTGCCCATAAAAGAAAGAAATTGAATGCATAGCACGGGCCTCTGACTTGAGCAGGTTCTCAAGAATTAGCTATTATGGTGTACAGACAACATTTCAGTTTTGATGTAGCTTTGTAACCTTTGCTTCCTATATTTTCCTGTAAAGCTGTGTAAGAGCAGCACCACTGGGAAACAGATGTTCACCATTCTAGCTCCAGTTTTGAATTTGAAAATTTTATTTCTTAATCTGAATTTTAGACATGGCTCTCTGTTATTTTGACCTGTGGCCACTACTTTCTATTCTGTCTTACATCTAAATGGAGCTAAATTCTTACTGTTTGCAATGGGTTTGTTGACTGCAATAATTTTCATCTTTTATTTTCAACTCTACCCTTTCTACTTTTTTAGTTTTTTTGGGTTTTTTAGGTCTTTGCAGATCATGTTTTCAAACCCTCTGACCATTAACATCACTATGTCATAAACTCTTCTTAAATTGTGACTTTTATTTTATAATTTTCCCATTTGAGAAGTATTTTTGCTTTATTAAACTTTATAGGTCTGATTATGACACTTGATAGCTGCAGTGCCAGACCACTGTGATGCTGACTAGATGAATATGATTCTCTAAAACTTCCTAGGCATCCATCACAAGGTTGTTGTTCAGAATATGATTTTTTAATATGTTTTTCCTTGAGTGCCTTTGTCTTTTCTTATCACTGAACCACCGAATCCCAAGTCATATTCTCCAACTAATGTCACCCTATGTTGCAATCATTAATTTACTTTTTCCATGAGGGATTATTTTTTAAAACTGCTTTATAATCACATAATGTACCTAAAATAGTGTAAAACTGAGAAATAAATCAGCAATGTTCCCCCTCCATATTTTAGTTTAAGGAATTTTTCATTTCGGTAGAAGAGGAAGAAGTAAGAAAAAAAATGCCAATTAGGATCACTTTTCATAAAGAAGTTATAAGAACTCATGGTATAAGACAATTAGATAAGGAAAACTACATTTTATTTCAATGCAATGAAATAGTCATAGCCAAAATGACAGACATGATGTCACTGGTCTGAATGTATATCTTAATATATGGCAAGAGCTTCCCCCAAGCTATGCTCTACAGAGATCATTGAATGATCCATCTTCCAAATAGTCCTGACAGAAGATATTCAGGAATGTACTCTATTTCCAAAGTGGTAACGACTACATGCTGAATTCTCCACCAATATACTTTTTGGCTTTTTCCTGCTATAACTGGTCTCCATAAAGCATCTCTGACAACAGTTGCAACCAGATTTGAGGTTTTCAAGGGTTCACAGGGATTTTTTTTGGCCTTCTGAGTTGGAGTGAACTTTAATGCATTCTGAGGAGCCATTAATACTCTTACTCTTTATCATATGAATGTGAATGAGATAATTTGTGTCTTGGTGACTGGAAATCAAGAACAACCACCATACCCATCATAATAAATGTGAAATTAGTTGATATATCTTATGGGTAGGGATAGGCAAAGAATTTAATAAATTTACCCTGATTCACATTTGTATTTAATGTTCAGGATATAATGGCAGAGAAGTTTGACTTCAGTATTTACACTGATAACCTGCTTTGAATAGTAAAGACTGAATTCTTGAAAGCGAAAAAAGTAATCATATTAATAGTCCGGGAGCCCCTAGTAGTTGTCCAGGTCTGGCTTTGTCAACAATTATATGACTCATTTTTGGTAAACCTTCAAATTCGGTATCTTTTAAAATTACTGAAACTGGCTTTCCAGTATCACTAGTAGTTAATGAGATTTTAACATTTTCAAAATATATAAGTAACATAAGACTTCCATTGATTTAGATGTTTAAATCCCTTTATGATCTGAGTATCAGATTAAAGCTTAACAAATATATTTGTTGAAAGGTTCGGATAAGTACTAAGGGGTAATACAAATAAAATATGTTTAGCCCTTGGCACCTCTTTAAGCAATTTTGAAAATCTTTCTAGTAGCTAATGAATCTTTAGATGATTAAATAAAGTTGTAACTTGGATTTTGTGATGGGTTTCGGGACAGTGCTAATTTTGGTATTTGGGACTTTATAATAAATTTTATTGGTATTTAAAAAAACCCCAAAACATTAGGAACAAGGCTTTCTTTTTATAAACTTATTGTACATTAGTTATGTCGTATGGACAAATACAGAAAGACAAACATTTCCTGATTTAGATTTTCCCATCATTATTATCAACTAGAGATTACTGATACTGCAACTTCATTAGTTAATTAAAGAGTTGACTAAGTCAGTGTGACACATCATATATTTTTACCATTTGAAGTGGCTGGTGGAGACCAGTCCCTGCTATTTCTATATATATAAGAAAATGCATTTTACAACAGAATGTGAAAAACATGTGCAAAAGCTGACTTTTGAAATTACAATTTCCTACATAAATGTATAGAAAGCACTTTATGTGCGTATGAAGTGTTTGGTAATTTTTTTCCTTTCTTAACTCTGATATGGATTCTTTTTTAAAGTCACATCACTGAGCTGCTCAAGTCCCCTTTGACACACATATTTTTATGGCTAACTGTTCCAATTGTTTTGTTACCCATTTTAACAATATCAGAAGAAATGTGAGAACTGACAAGTTACTTTTTTCTAAGAGAGAGAGGTCATCAAATGTCTAGATAGTGTCTAACAATCACTGTGTCTCTGTCAATGAACACATAGGAAGGAAATATTTGAGGCAGAGCTGAAGATTGAGTTCATATATTTTCAAAGGAGAAGTCTTTAAAGGAATAATGGACAACCTTAATGGGATTTGGGGCCTCATCATTTTTAGCAGTGCTCTGCAGTTTTCCAGACACCTGAATTACATTTTTAATCTGTGATGTACTAAATTCTCATAGTAAGGTAGAAGTTAACATGAGAACTTCGGAAAGATATTTAATTTCACTTTATGTCAAGGTACTTCTGTCCTGAAAGAATCCGTTTTTCTTTTCCTTTTCATTCAAAATACATTTCTCTCTTTCACAAAAGTATCTGAGATAGATTTTAATGGATATTACCAGAGTAGTGTTGGTAGTGGTTAAAACTTCTACCTGCAAAACAGATACTTTAAGAATTATACTATCTGTGAAAGGCAAATATTGTGTCTACTAAAAATAATTATTATTATTAAAAACAAAACAAAAATCAATACATATTTTAAAAGGCTTAAGGTTTATATATTTCCTCAAGTTCTATTCACTAATTTAAATTGTTATGAATTTATCCCAGTAATTAGATAGAAAGTAAAGGGAAATAACATTTTAAGCCATAGTGACCAATTTTTATTTTCAAAATGTCAAATGAGCCCTAGATCCTTTTGATTACCAAGTCGCTGGTTATTGTGATGCTGATTTATCGCTTTAGAGTGCAATGGAGTTTGGACATTATTTATACGTATAGAAAAAGCCTCCAATTTTTACTAATACACAGGTTGTGTTACAAGAGTTCCCCACCAATCTTTGTGCTGCCTGTATTTTCATGAGATGTGAGAGTTTTATAGGATTAAAACAAATAGGGAAAAAAAGAAAAAAGCTAAAGCACTGTTTTACGACGTTAAGAACTTCAGAGAACATTTTTTGTGATTTTTATTTTCTCCCATCTGATCTCCATCCTAACAAGAAATCCTCTAACAAGTGCTTTTCATAGCAGGGTTCAAATGCATAAGCTATCAAGGGTCCCTTAGAGATATGAGTTTATCTGGAAACGAGAGGGTAGTAGGCAAAGAAGTGGTTCCAATGAACATGAATGATGTTATACAATGTTCTTTTTGTCTTCTGGCATTCTCACATGGGAGAGAGTTCTGACAAAAGCAAGAGCATGATTTATCTGTATTTTTTTTCTGACAGATTTGAGTACATGGAATAGTCATAGAATCATAGACCATCCTGCATTGGAAGGGACCCATAAGGAATATCAAGACTAACTCCTAAAATGTACATTTTGAAATCATTAGTTTTCCAAATGTGTGTATTTTTTAGTCATGACTAAGGGTTTCCACATGGTACTAAGATTTACAAGACTGTTTGAGGATGAAAGATTTTTGTATGCACATTATTTTATAAATATCTAAATAGAAATTCCTAATAAACCTCTAGTACAAAACTGGGTCACTGTCCTACATTTTTAACATGTATATAAAGCAGCAAAACCACATTGTTATATGTAGGAAGCAAGAAATTATTTGACCTAATATTAAATGATCCCCAAATCAAAAGTTCTTCAGAGCTTTATTTTAAAAATACATATATGTACCTATCTCATCTGCATTAACTTAGCCCAACTCTTTTTTTTTTTTTGCCATATGTCTTTCTAACCTACAGGATATCAGGAAGAGTGAGGTGTCTCAAATCTACCTCACCCATAAATTACAAAGTGCAAAGATTATACTAATAAAGATTTCTAGGGCTCTTTCAGGTTCTTTTTTACAACTGGATCGTTTCCTTTAGGTAAGAGAAATAGGATTCTTCTAAATCCCTCTGAACATTTATTTTAGGTATGGATATCTCATACTGAAAAAGTGAAAAAACATTCTGTGAACATGGCTCACTGCAGAAATGCAATGTAAAAGCACAGGTGCTGAATCACATGAGAGGCATCTGCTGGACCAGCTGTTGCCACCATTGCAGTGCCCAGGAGTATTTTCTCCTGGAGTTTTGTTTTGTTCATTTGGGAAGAATGATAGGTGATGGACTGCCAAGCTGAGATGTGATTATTGTATTAAAGAGGGATTTGGTTGACCTCAGGTGCACCATCTTGTTAGTGACTCCCATGACTGGACTTCTGCCAAGACATATTTGCTGGGGAGTGGACAGATTTATTGAGTGCAACAAGAGGAAAAATAATGTGTCTTTGTTATAATGGAGAATTGGCATGAGCTATAAACCAAGATAGTATAGCAGAGAAGACTAAGTATTCATGATAGCCAAAACTCAGTAAATATGATTAACCTTTGTGTTAGAATGCTGTTTCACTGAGTGAAAAATACACCTAAGCAGTATTTTATTTTGACCAAGAAGGCTGAAATGAGGAAGAATCTGATTTCTCTGAACAGTTAGACATTTGCATCTGCCCTGAAATACTGTTACATAGGTGTCTGGCTAGCACTTCAGGAAATCAGGTACTTGGTATTTTATGTCTATTCCTAGAGGTTGTGACAGAAGGGCCTGACTGAGACATGGGTTACATGGGAATGTCCAAGACCATCAGGTTCCTCACAGTGTGATTCAGGGAGTTATCATGGCTTTAAGTGATTATGCAGGAAAGATTGCACAGTTAATAATCAGCCAGATCTCCTTGTCAACTTTTACTAAGAGCTTATCAACTGGAGAGAGAAAGCCTTAGGTGTTGCAATCTTCATATTGTAGTGTATTATCTTTAGGTATTTTCTATTGCTTTGGGAAATACAGCTAATCTAATATATTACAGAATACATACCTCAAAACAGTATCTTTTCATTGTATAATCCAAATGCTGAAAGGAAATTCTAAAGTGGAGTAGGACTTTGTACTACACATCATTTTGCAAGAACCGAGTTTCACGTTTAAACTCCACTTAAAGATCACCTTTTTTCAGTTTCTACTAAGAAGTCAGATTTACAGGTATAATGATAAAACCATTTCCATGGGTTTATGTAAAATTTTGCACAGGCTCTTGCCACTGAGTCCTGTATTATTTAGATTGAATTTTCCATCAATGGCAGAGGACCATGGCTTATGTTGTTGTAGGTGTATTTTGCAAGCAGCTAGTGAGGTCATGAAATTAATTTTGCAACAGATTATTTAAACAATTGATGAGGCCAATAGTTTAGCTCTTCTCATTAGTGTTGGATATAAACCTTTGCCCCAAGAGTGAAAGATAAATGTTTAATTTAAGAGGATACCTAGTTACCTTTATTAATGGATTTCCAGTATGCATTTGTAATGCTCTGTTTAGCGTTATGGGTTTTTTTGCAGATGCATTCTCTACACTTGACAGTTAGAAGTTTTAATATCTTTAATAAAATGTTCTATAAACATCATTACTAAAATGCAAGCCTGATAGCAGACTGCTAGGAAACTGTTTACACTATCAAGGTCAGAGTCTAAACAATTTATTATAGCTGTAAATATTTAATGTGAGTTGGATACTCAAGGATGATCATACATTTATTTCAACTTTTTTCTAATGTAGTGCCCAGTGCATGTTGTTTCTTAGTGATGATTATATGAAATCTTTTAAGAACGTAGAAAATAAAAAATTCTCAATCTGCCAGTCTACAATCTGAAAGAAACAGTGTGTTTTATGCCATGGCATGCCCAAAACGTATAGGAACAACATAAGCTTCTTTCTCCATTGCATGTGCTTTCTAGAATGGGAACAAAGGCTGGTAACATGCAGCTGTATTTTGACAAATGTCAGGAAAATAGGACTCCTAAAAAATACTAGGAGATGAAAACAGCTTTCTGGAAGGCAACCGAGTTTTGTCATTGGCTTCATCAGAGTTAGAGGTTCCCTTGGGGAAGATATGTTTTGAGGTAATTGCCATGTTTTCACATTGCTAACTTTATGCTAATAGTATTTAAAGCATAGCTATTCTGTTTGGGTAACAATGGTGAAACTAGATGCTGCCCTTGTTATGTTTTCTATTTCCTCATGCATAATGGTTAAAAGGGTTACATTAATATTGTAATCAAACATCATCCACGCATACATCAAACTTCCATACATCATATGTAGTCTCCATGGCATGTCTGACCTTCAGCCTAACAAATGATCCTTGATTATTATCCATTCACTGCACATTCAATGCCTATTGAAAATAGTTTTACACTTTTTTATTACCTTTCTACCTGGTTATTGTTAACTGCCAATAATATTCCGCAGTTTAGCAATTTATTTCATACAAAGCACCTTGCAATACTTTTCAAAAGAATATTGAACTACTATAATGCAGGTTTTTCTGAACTAGTCTTGAAGATGTCAATTGTCAATCAAAACCCAAAACTGTCCTTATTTATGTAGCTATTTATTTGACCTCAGTGGAAATGATTTTTTAATCCTGCATTAAGTACTATTTAATCTTTCTGTAGGAAGGATGTATTGCAAATAAAATGAGGTAATATCAAACTAATTTATTGTGAAGGGCTAGGTTAGCAATTCTTCCATATCCAGTGTCCTTATAGCCTTGTTTCAATAGTCAGGAATCAAAATTGGAGTTATGGTAGTAATGCTGTTTTCATTAGTTCTTTCCTTCACTGAATTTGAAATATATGCCAGCATTTTTTCCTGAGGTATTCTGTATTGTACATATTTTTCATCAAGCACAATTTTCTAATTTCTTTTCTTCTGAATTACACTTAGACCAAAGTTCCTCTTAATCTGCTTGGAAAGGCACTAGACACATCCCATTTATAATTATTAAAACAATATTTCATTTGTTAATGAGATTTATATTTATTCCAATACTATATAAGAAAATGCGTCTAGTATCTTAGTCTCAATGCACAGAACAGGAGAATTTAACATCCTGTTTTACTTCCTCGTAAAATAGTCACACATAGAATAAAAAAAAATCTGCTTGTATCCCAGCTGTCAGTAAATTTCTGTAGCCACAGATCCTTCCTGCTCAATGAGTTAGCTCCTACTTGCCTATGTTCCTCAGACATTAAGCTATTTAGTAGGAACAATTGTTTTCTTAAGGTGAGCAGAGGATAAAACGGAAAAAAATGTTATTTTCTCCTTCATCTGGAGAAAGAATCTGAAAAAATTTACATACTGTATGAAATATCTACACTTATATCTTGTCTTAAATGAAATTAAAATCAGGAACTCCCAGTTTTTTGATTTTCCTGTATGTGCCAAATAAGGTGGTTTTTTTTCAGAAGTGTCTGGGTATCTTTTAAATCTTTGAGTTAAGACACTGGAATAATTAAATATATATATGGATTCTTCTCCCAGTTGTAGCTAGAATGCTTTCTAAGCATTAATGTTAAATAGGTGTAACAAGAATGTAAAGGGATATCCAAAAATGGTATTACTGCTTTTTCTTTGAGTTTATCATTATGTTTTCTCCTTTTTTTCCTTTTTTTTTTTTTAATGAAACATTTTATGTGGATTATATATCAGAGTTTTCTAGACACTGATAGCATTTCAGGAGAAGGGATCATGGTAGGAAGGACTTGAACTTCCCAGAGTAATTGTCTTTATTTCTCTTGGTAAAAGCAAATTTTTTTATTTTCTTTTTCTTTACTTTTACATCTCAGATTATGCAGCCTAAAACTGGATAAAAATAAGTATACTTTTCATTCAAAAAGGAAGTGTTTATAATTTAACATATTGCAGGATAATTTCAATCTTTTTCACTAATGGTGTTATATTTTCCTTATAATTTTACACATAAACCATATCTTACAACCTTCACTTACCATTTTCAGGACATAAACAAAAACACCTCCCTTCTGCCACTGGCAGAAAAAACGGATGTGAGGACTTGCAGGTTACTTCCTATCTTGCTTGCCTTTCCCGTTCTTACCCAATTTGGTTTTTTATTATAGTTACTTCAGAAAAAATGTCTTGATATAATAGAAAATAAATCTTACTGAAGGTTCATAGGACAACCCCAATTACAACAGACTGCCGAAGGACGTCTGGTACAAACCCGCTGTTCAGAGGAGGTCTGATGAAATTACGTTGCCCAGGACTTTGTCTTTTTGAGTCTTTGTCACTACTAATGATGGTGATTTCATCTTGTCCCAGAAAGTGCTCATTGTCTCTTGTTTTATCACTATTACTTGTATTCAAGAAAGCTTGACTCCATCTTCCAATCAACATCAACAAGCTCTCCCCTGACCCTTCTGTTTTGGCTGAACAAACCTATTTCCCCAGCTTCTCTTCATAGGTCATGTGCTCCAGCTTGGTTGCCCTTCACGTGGCATGTCAGTGTCTCAAAATAAGCCCACAAATGGACATGGCAGTTCACATGTGCTCTCCTGGCTGCCAAAAGAAGTGAAAACTCACTTCCCTTGCCTGTTGGCTCCATTGTTGCTAATACAGCCAAGAGTACTGGTGGATTTCACTGTTGCAAAATCACATTATTAGCTCATGTTCAGCCTACTGTTCAACAGGACCTGAGGTTGTTTTCTGCAGAGCTGCTTCCCAGTTTATTGACCCTCAGCCTGTACTAGTGTGTAGGGCTATTTTATCACAGGTGCAATACTTCACATTTCCATTTCACAGAATCACAGAATAGTTGAGATTGGAAAGGTCTCTCCCTAAAACCACCTCAAAGGGGACTGCAGTAAAGTGGGGGTCAGTGTCCCCCACCACGTGTCAAGTGAGAGGATGAGAGGAAATTACCTTAATTTTCAAAAGGGGAAATTCAGATACCAGATTTTTCTTCTTTTTTCTGTATTGAAAGGGTTTTTAGGCACTGCAATAAGTTACTCGGGGAGATGGCAGATCACCACTTCTAGAAGTGGTCAAGAGATGTCTGGATGTGACACTTGGGGAATGGATTAGGGATGATTGAGGTGGCTCTAGGTTTTCAGTTGGTATAGATCGTCTTGAAGATCTCTTCCAAATTTGATGATTCTATGAAAAGACCTCCGGAGGTCAACTGATCCAAACTCTTTGCTCAAGTTTTGCCAATTGGAGCTGTTTTCCCAGCACTGTGTCCAAACGGTTTTTGAATATTTCTGAGAAGAGAATCCACAACCTCCCTGGAAAACTTGTTTTGGTGTTTGACGACCCTCACAATGAAAGTACTTCCTGAGGTTCAGAGGGAAGCTCCTTATTTTAGTGTGTGTCCATTGCCTCTGGGTCTGCACTGAGCAAGAGAGAAAAGAGATTGATTGCATCCTCTTTAGAATGTCCTTCAGGTTTTTGTATATAGTGATGATATCCATCACGCTATATCACTTATCCAGGCTGAGCAGTCTCAGTTCTCTCACCTTCGTTATAGCATAGGAGCTCTGATCCATTCACCATCCCCATGGCCTTTCACTGAATTATCTCCACGTGTCCATGTCTCTCTTGGAATGAGGATTTCAGAATGTGACACAATACTCCAGGTGTGACCTCATCAGCTCAGAGTAGAGAGGAAGGTTCTCCTCCCCTCCACTTGCTGGCAATACTTTGTCTAATGCAGCCCAGGACACCATTTTCTATCTGCAGGAGAACACTGCTGGCACATGTTGAACTTGGTGTCCGTCCGCCAGGACCACCAGGTTGTATTTTGTCTCCTTTGCAGCTGGGCTGTTGATTGAAGTTCACAGTTATTTAGCCAAAATTTTAAAAGCCTTTTAAACTGTAAGCGCTAAGGAATAGTAACCAATTCTAATATGTTGTCCTATTTGAAAGAAATAAAAATACTGCAGTGGAAGCCAAAATTATGAAACATAAATTTAATTATATTTAAGAGGAATATTGTGTTTTCAAGAACTTCAGTTAAAAAAAAAAAAGCATGCCTAATTGAGAAGGTTCATACAGAACGAAGGAATTCCCTTCAAACTGTCATTTCTATCATCTGCAAACATTTACATTAAGCTCTAGACTTTCCCCCTTATACTCTCCAGAACACCATCAAACACCATTCAAACTCAAGATCCATGTATTTGTCTGTCCCTTACTTCTTCAGAAATCCCTCCAGTTATTAGAGAAGGACCATGCATGTAATGTTTAGAACAAGAACATGAAATCATTATAATTAGATTTTAGTTAGATAAATAGATTTTCCACTGCACACAAATTCAGACTGAATAGCAATTATCTCATTCTGTATTTTTCTCTCTTAAGTGTTCCTTGATTGTGAATCTGCGCTCCACTGGAGACCTTTTACAAGTTTTCAGAAGTAGTATACAATATGCAGTTGCCTCATCTAAGGCATCTATTACCATTTTAAATGCCTCACTGTAATCGTTCCTTTCAGATAAGTCTGTCAGATTGACAGATTTTTCAGTGATTCCGTACCCTTCTTTAATGGTGATGTAAAGCAGGTGAGATATCCTTGGATTCCTGAAGTTGCTTTAAATGCTTAACTGCCTTCCGCTCCAAAACTTTCCAGTTTTTATGGGAGTGTTTTAGATTGTTCTAATCACAAGACCCCTAACTATTTTTTCCTTATGTAGTAAATTACAGACATGATACTAAAAATTTAGTTCTATTTTTACAGAAGTATGTGTAGTACGGCCATGGAGGTTGAAAATTTATAGCGTGGTACTTTATTGCCAGTTATTGATCCTGCATGTATAATTTATAGTACTGCATAACACAAATTATGAAGAAATTTGATTTATTGTTGGCATGATTGTTCATTATATAGCAGTCTTAATTGGTTTTCTCCTAAATTAAAAAAAAAGTTTGTGCATACATAAACATTTGGAATTTTCCTTTTAAAAAATACATTCATGCAAAGGATACAAAAATTTTTTACTTACAGTTAATTTTCTAAGCTTTCATATCAACCTTAATTGATAAGAAAACTAGTCTGCTGCAAAGTGATGTAATGAGACTCAGCTAATTAATTCTAATACAAAGGTCTGATTTGACTAGAAGAAAACTATGAATTCACCTGGATTTCATTTCCAGACAGGACCATCAGTTTATAGGAAGGAGTCTAAGCTTAAGTCAAAACTGCTAATCTGGAGCTTGGAAATCTTTTAAATGATGGAACAGCCTTGAAAGTGGCTGTGAACTGTTCAGTCCAGAACGTTGTGCTGCCATTCAGAAGGATCCTGACAGGCTGGAGAAATTGGCAGAGCATAAAATTCTTAAATTCAGCAAAATGAAATGTAGGGTCCTGCATCTGTGGAGGAGCAACCCCATGCATCAACACAAGCTGGGGCTAGACGAGCTGGGAAGCAGCTCTGTGAGCTCTTTTCTTCACAGGAACATTAGCTTTGACAAAAGCAGCTAAAGACTCGGGTAGTTTGTCTTCCTCCTCCCCCCTTTTCAGTGAAACCATCCTGTGGCATCCCGTGGCTCACTTGTGGAAGCTGGGGCTGTGGGGAGCCTGTGCAAACAAGAACCTGACTTTCCTGTCCTGGCATGAGTGCTTAACTACAACTTGACCTGCCACCTTCCATTTCCTCCTGACAATATTTGAAAGAAAAATGGAAGCTTAAATGCCTCCTGTAAATCCCGATTTGTATGAATCAGATGAGGCTGGAAGCATGCATCGTTTTGAACTTCTCAAGTCGAATGGTCACATTATTTTCACCAGAGAGACTAAGACATGGGAAGACCCTAACAAAGCTGAAGAACCCTGGTGCTAAGGTGCCACCTCAGTTCTGCAGTATCTCAGCAGGAATTTTTTGAGTCCTTGCTTGGAAAGTCTTAACCTTTGCTCTGATCCCTGTATAGCTGTGTATGTTGTATTTTGTTATTTCAGTGTGTTTGCAGATGGATTGTTGCACTCTGGCTATACTGGCTTGTAGCTCTATTTTTTAAAAAAATTGATTCATAAAAAGAAATTTAGAAAGAATTTGAAATATAAATAAAGAAGAAGTGGAAAATTCAAAAAAAGGTCTATAACATTTTTAATGTAATTTTTGTTGTCTTTTTAAAGGCAGAAACAAAGAACACAATCACAGAAAAATGATGTGATGTTATGAGATGTCATGATTAGGGCAAATAGAAAAAATGGTTATTTTACCTTACCAAAGAATATTCCCTCTGCTATTACTAATTTTTCATTCTCACATCTCAGTTACGGGGTACATGTGTCTGAATTTATGTTTACTTTTTCTGGCAGCTGTTAAAAAAAGGCAAAGCTCTTTCAAACTGCAGGTGTGACTCATATTGTTACTGAAAACAGTCTCTGAATCTATTATTGTCAGTATTTACCTTAGATTTTATGAAAGAAACCTTCAATCACGCTTAACTAAATAGTGAAGAGAGTTCAGTTATCTTTTACATATCTTTTTAAAAATAAGGTCTAGTTTTCAAAGTCGGTCATTAGCTCGGCATTTTTAATTTTTATAAATGTCATTGTATGGGATTTTGCTAATCTAAATCAACTAAATCAACAGAAAACATTAAAGAGCATCTTTGTTTACCTTTAATTTAATTAAGAATGAAAATTTTTGGGAACACAGATCCCAGCTACAGGTACTCAGCACATTATAATCTGACATTTTTAGTATTTTCTAATATCTTCATTTCCTTGGGTTGCTATTTAAGTTGAATATCATTGAGTACATTATTTGAATGAATACCCACGACCATTGATGACTTATCCAGGTTTCTGTGAAGATTTAATACTATGTTTTAATTCTATCATGGTTCCTTTTGTTCAGTTGTATATAAATAGTGATCAAAATAGCATTCAAAAATAGTGATAGCAAGAAATGAGGGGTCAAAAAAAACCCACAACCCTGAGAACAAATATGTTATGGAAACTGCCACTAAATTGAATTGATATCTGATACAATAATATCTGATGCTTTGAGGAAACATTATCAGCTGGCTTCAATTTTATGTCATTTCTTCAATTAGTAGTTGGTGAAAAACATTTAAAAAATGAGATCTAAGTTCAAAGGTCTTGAACATTTTCTAAATGCCATCACAAGGAAAAGAAAAACCTTTTGTAGAAATATTAAATTCTTGATTTTTTGGTTGTTGTTTTTTTCCTGACTATTTGACTAATACTTTCAGAATTTTCAGTTGGTTGATGATGAATCAAGTCATCTTAGGCTGTTATTTTGGTGCTGCTGGAAGCCAGGAAAGATTTCCTGGTTCTGCTTGAGATTCCTCTCTTCCCTTTTTAAATTTTTTTAGCACCTACTAACAGAGGAACTCATGACATGGAAACCCACATATTTGGACTGAAAAAACCACTTTGTCTTTACTGAAGAAGTAAACAAGCTATTTGCTTCTGCAGTATTAATACTATTCCTTTAGATGGAACAAGCTTGCCAATGAAGAGCAAGATAACTCTTCTTATGGAAGTTTATGAGATGATCACACTTGCCAAACAAACTTCATCATTTTATTTTGCAGATCTAAGAGAAGCAAGAATGTACAGACTAATTATTATTGGCAAAATAATGGGGTGGAGAAGAAGGAAAATATTCCTAAAAGAATTATTAAAATAGCTCATTTGCAGAGCATTTATCTGAGATTTTTAAAACTGACTAAAAGAGACAAAAATTTGCACTGGTAGCATAAAGTGTTAGGTGGTTTGACTAGGGATTTTTCGGCTGGTAAACTGTGTTATTTGAGTCTTTCTGTGAGCACACTTTTGCTTTTGAATATTGTTTTCTTAATTCCATAATAATTTTGACTAAATATGGTTTATTGTGTTCTGTAAAATGACATAAGAAATATAGATCATGACATTACCACAGGTATTGGTAATGGTATGATAGCGGATATTTTTTGCAAAAAATTACATTTTTTAAATAATAGGTAGCCTCCAGTGAAGCTGTGTGCTGTCAATATCTATCATGGGTATCACATTGGCTATGTGAGTTTTCAGAGTTCCACTGACCAGAGTAAATTATCTTGATATTCTGTGCAATTTATTACCACTCAAAGCTTTTATTTAGTTACAGAAAAAGTTGCCTTATCTCATTCTCACAAAGAGCATTTCATGAGAACAATGCATCAACCTATAAACAAAATGATGAAGAGAGCTTGGTCTATTGGGGATTACCATGGTTATCTTCTTTAAGTTGAACAGTGCTATGTTGTAATCCACTTGACAGCCCAAAGAGGACCAGTGCTCCAACAACCAGTACTTTAGATCTCGGGAGACCTAGCAGCGAAAACATTCACTCAAATACCACTGGTAAAGTGCCTTAATAAATGAATAGCATAATCTCAAATTGTGCTGTAATCTGATGCTTTGGGTTTGGTTCGCTTGGCTTTTTTGGTACAAAACACAATATAGATGCCATTCAAAAGAGGAAGAGTATAAATACATCTTTATGGATAGAATCCTTCCTCCTTTCAGTCTATAGCCAGAAAATCAGTGTGACAAGAAATGCTAGAAGATACTGATATGTTTTCTAAACTTCACAATTGTAGCTAAATACTCCATGTTATTGTCATGCAACCAAAAGAAAGTCCTGGTTTAGACAAAGAAAATTGTGTGACATTATTAACCCAAATGCTACAATATAAGATGAGCTTCTATTGTCACTAAAACCTCTGTCACTAAATTTGCAAACTAAAATCTTTAAGTTTTAGACTTAGCAGGAAACATCATGGCCTTCTGAGTAGTCAAAATATAAATTATAGCTTATATTATTGTATTCCAGAGGAATTTCTTCTATTTGTCCAGCCACATTCATATTGCACTCTTAATAAAGGCATGTAGATATTGCAAAGGAGTGCTTTTCAGTCTGCTTAATAAGCTTTGAAACTAGTACAGAAAATATTGGCTTTTTTCAAATCTCTGCCTATTCAGTCTGTGACATGTGGAATACAGGGCATGGTGGTGACTAATAGGTCTCTGCGCACTTTAAGTGTGAGGTAGAACAATGGATCACCCGCTTTCAATAATGCCATTTATCAACTTTTAATGAGATCCTTTGCAGCTACAAGTCCTTTGACCTGAGCTAATTGATCATGCATTGTGGTTTTCATAGGTTTCATAATAATAACACTTGGCACCAATATAACACTTTAGATTTTCAAAGTTAAACAGTAACTAATTAACCCACAGAAAGCCCTTTGGGAGTTAAGCATAGTAAGTAAATATTTTTTTCACTTTATAAAATAGGAATTTGGGAAATGGAGTCATTTGACCAAGAACAGTGAGTGAGAAAAGCCTCCTTAAACAGAACCCAGGAGAAGCCGATAAAATGGGCTGAAAATCAACACTTGCATTTTGCTGAAAATTGTGATAATTTGAAATATTTTTATTTCCAGATTTTAAGTAAAAGATCAGTTTGTTTCTGAAAATAAAATATAATATTTTGAAAAGACACTTACATATATGTGTTAATTTAAAAAGCATATTTTTAAAGTTTTAAATTAATTATATATTTTTCTTTTTAACATGTCATAAAGCTGGTTCTCTTATAATTCTCTTCTTCATGGCACATCTGTATCTTTAAAGTAGTCTGTCAAAGTTGCAATAGACAATAGTAAAACAATTACAGTAATTTCACACTCATAAGATGCCCTGGTTATAAGCCGCACCTCCCGGTAGCTGGGAACACCACGGAATTTTTCCATAAATAATCCTCACTGGGTAATAAGCGAGGATCCATGTGCAAAAAAGAACGGAGTTAGTAACAGAATCGCACGATCGTGGGGTTTGCTGCCAGGTGCTCAATTTGCAAACAGTTTTCGCAGACCAGCGAAGCCTTTAAACGCAACCCAGGCACCCTCCCCATGCCATGGGCCCTGGCGCTCCTGCTCCCTGCACTGGTTGGTGTGGCTCCCCGCACTGCTCAAAAGCGGCGGCTCGGCGGGCTGGCCGTGCAAACGCTGCGCGGGCAAGCGGCTCAGCTTCACACAGAGCCGACAGTGCTTCCGCCCGCTCGCCAGTGGCTCCGTGGCAGCTCCCTGCCGAGCTGCAGCTCCACGGCAGCTCCCTCCCCGGCCAGCTCGCACTTCCAGGTTGGCATTTCACTGGAATTTGTCCATAAATAAGCTGCACCTGGTGATTAGCCACACTTCCGGTATCAGCTCAATTTTTCAGTAAAATAGGTGCAGCTTATCAGTGTGAAATTACTGCAACTAACTTCTTGACTTATTAAAAAGGAAGAATGGAAGCTGCATCAGAAGGAAATATTTTGTTTCCATAAGGACACCTAACTGAAAATAATGTAACTCCAAAAGTTACAAAAAAGAAACTTTTTTTTTCCATTTAATTAAAATGTAACTTAAACAGTCAAGTTACAAGTCCACAGTATCTTGATGTCAGTCAGAAAAGCTAGTGCTAAAAAAAATTCAGGAACAATAAGTAACCTGACAAGTAATCTGAAGATACTGTTGCTCTAAAAACTATCCTTGACAATTTTGGGGTTGGGATTTTTCTTATGTGGGTTTGTTTTGTATTTAGAGTTTTTTGGTTCTGTTTTTGTTGGGTTTTCTTGTTTGTTTTTTGGTTTGGTGGGTGGTTGGTTTCTTGGGTTTTAAAAAAATATTTTGGTTTTTGGAGCACAGTTCAGAGACTATAGACTCCTTTTATTGAAAAGGCATTACTAATACTGAGGTTTAATTTTGATTGTTGATGCTTATCCTTCATTAGTATTTTATTTCAACTTCTCTTTCCCATTTTTCCTGTCCCCACTGCAGCTTTTTTTCTCTGTATGAATTTCAGTGTTGGAGATTTTCCAGCTTATAACTGGAGGCTTTAACAAGAGTTGGATGGCGGAAAAAAATGTGAGAGCAGGGAAGGAGATAACAGCTGAAATTAAATGCTGACAATACAGGCTAAAGAGCCTGTGTGGCTTGTCCAGGGGAGAGCAGTGAGGCAAAAAAAAAAGAATAAAAAAAATATCAATGTTTATTGCTAATTAGCAATTGAAATCTTACCCTTTTATAGCTTATTAAAACATCATATACAACTAATGGCTATTGAACTCCCGATGAAAATTGAACAGTACTTAAAGCAACAAAGATTTTTCTTAGGAAACAATGAAAAAGTCTATCAATATTCCTTATTCTGTTCTGGGTTTCCTAATGAAAGCTCTGACCTCTGCCTAGATATGCCACTCCAAAAGTGAACCTAGCAGCATTTGAAATGACAAAATTGACTTTCAGAAGTGGTATCTGACATCAGTGGAAGAGGCTGGCATCTTGTATTAGTGGTTTTGTCCAATCTACACTGACAGAAAAAACATGGCAAAGCAACCATTTCCTGCCTGGGAATGGCAGCAGCTGAGATGATGGAGATGATGTAGTAAAAATAGAAGGGGTAAGATCTATCAGTTTCAAAATATATGAAAAAAAATTATGGTGGTACCATTTTTAGTATTCCTTGACTGTGTTCCTGAGGACTTTTAAGGGATAGAGGGAGTCATCAAGAAGTTCCGAACAAAATAGAAAACTGAGCCAGTTATTCATATTTCCCACACCCCATGCTTAAGGTTTACCTGGTTCAGATTGTTTCTTAAACGAGTGTTTTTCATATAAAAAATTTTGTATACCCAGAGCTGTAAGAGTTTTAAAGGAAGAAGAAAATTACTATATGAATTGTCACCTTTCATTTAAGTTGAAGTTTGCTAATGATTGGGAATGAACAAATTTTGAGAAGCAAGAGCAAGTCAAATTATTTTTTAATTTTTACTTGGAGCAATAAGTAGCAGATTCCAGTACAGACACATAAAGAAGACAATTCACAAGCCTAATAGAAAGTCTGTGTACAAATTACTTCTTTGAGTGAGTTCTAATTTCTAACTTTTCTCTTTCAAACATTGTCATTCATTTTGCTCATGATTTTGAAATCTGCAAAATCATTATTTTATTTGCATTCCATAAAAATTTCTCCTGAAATCCTTTACTACTCAAAAATAAAAGAGAAATCCCACCAGAAATATATTAAGCTTTGTTTCCTTTGCTTACTATCCAATGTATGATTTTCAAGTACACATCATTTGTTATTATATTTGTCTTAGTGTTTGACTCCAGGCATCCTCTAAGTTAAGGAAGAAAAATTTGTTGGCTTTTTAGCCCGCAGCTCTGTAAGATGCTGCAAGAAGCATCAAAGACAAATCACCTAGAAGTGCAAGGATCAGTTGATGGGAAAGGAATAGCCTATCTTCCACATTAGCACGGAGCCCCTCATTAGGCATGCTGTGAGAGCGCTGACAGGCTGTGATGGATCAGCAGCTCTGTCACAACCAGCCTGGGAAACTCAGCCTGTGCTGTGCTGGCTGCTGGCATCCACCAGACACTGCTCACTGGGAACAGCACACCTCACAGACTGCAGCAGCACCTACCACTCAAACGTGCTTGCTGCCCTTTTGCCAGAGCTCTCCAACGCTCTCAGAGTGGAAATGTTTACACGAAGTGATAGCGCGGAGATGTGCTCAGGAAGTAAAGCCTTTGAATGTAAACCAGCAGTAAAAATAACAGAGAGGCTTTATGATCAAGGTTGTAATGTCCATTTCTGAAGCCTTCTGTCATTTTTGCAGGACCCACAGCATGATACCATGGTACTTAAGAGCAAGAGGATGCTCTTAAGCCAGACCTGTGCTTGGATGTAGTTCATGGTGTGACCATAGAAAAAGTTATTCTGATATATTTAGTTTGCGGACATAGTGCCAGAGTAGAAACAAGAGTGATAGGGGTGGATCAGCTAGTACCACTTGAAGAAGAATCACTGCAAAAAGAAGAGGCAACAGTTTCCTCCACCTCTGCAAAACTCCTGGGCTGCAAGCTGTCTATGTTATCCACATCTATTTATTAGCTGTGATATAGAATTGGTATTTTTACTACCTACTGCTACATTTGTGCTCAGGATGTGTGGAAAGAAGAGGGACTTTTGCTCCAGTAGCAGGCAGAACTCACTTTGATACAGCAAAAGTTTCCAGGGCAGACACAACCATGCAAAGTTGTCAGTGTTGGCAATTTCTTTCAATCAGTTGTTATGACACCAGTAGTTCAGTCCTAAAGGAACCGTGTACAATTCTGGAAGTTTAGCTGTCAAGGATAGAGAAACAGTAACTTGATCATGGACATTAATTTCTTTATAACATATTTTTTCTGACAATCCACAGAGAAAAAGTAGGAAAATATTGGATTTAAAGCTGAAGTTAGTAAGTTGAGATAACAAAAATAAATTAATGGAAGAATTTGTCTAGCAATTATGTTAATTTTCTGTTATTGAAAAAGTGTTTTGAAACAGATGCAGAGATTATGTACTTTTTAAAGAAATTGTTGGAGTGGTACCTTGACTTATGTTAGCAATCCAACTAAAAATCCTAAGTATCCAATTTTCCTTAAAAGTATCTGGTTTGAATTAATTTGTAGAATCTGTTGATTCCACTAGTGTGACCTCCTGTTTATGTATGCAACTATATATAAAGGGAAAAAGAGAGGGTCAAAACATTTCTCTTTCTGAAGAAAGATGTATGAGATGTGAATGTATGAAATACTAAAAGAAAATATCAACATTTCATCACACAAATAAGAATTTTTTTTTTAAAGACAATAAAGATACGCAAATGAGAAAGTGTTAATAATATAGCCATAAATTAGTATCTTAAACTAGTATACTAATTTTTTCATTATGATTGAGTAAATTATGGGCTGTGTAATAAGGAATTTTATTTTCTCCCCAAACGTTATTCACATTCAGGACTACAGGTAACAAACTATGCATTTTTTATGAGTTGCATTCAATCATTTTATCAAGAACAGAAGACTTGTATCTGATAATAATTTGTGACTCATACATAACAATAAATGAAATTTATTGAAAATACTCCTGCCCATAATGTGATGAAAAGATACTAGTCTCATTAATTTTGGAACAATATCAAATATTTCAGAGAATACAGTAAGAACTCAATTTATTTGTGAAACCCCAAATACACTTGGTTTAATGTACTGAATAAAAACATAATTAGACATTTTTCCTGGAATGGAGTAGAATTTTTTAACTTGCCTTATAGTTAGACACTGGGTAGAATTGTGAAATGGTGAGGGAGAAGTCCATTCTTAATTGGGTGGAGTAGTATAATTAAAAAAATAGAAACCTACTCACATATCTTCCACAATAAAAGGTACTAAAATGTAATAAATAAGTAAGTAAGTAAGTAAATATATATATATATATCTATAATCAAATATAATAAAATGCCATATTTCATTCTAAAGATAAATATTTTGTAAATGCATAAACCTATTTAAGGTCAAAATACCGAATGCTTTGCTTTTCACTTTACTGTCAACTCTTTTGTTAAACCTGAGGCTGTGACAGCTTTGGATAAATTTTCATGGTAGATAACATAAATTTACATGGTAAGTCAGAGAGTACATAGAAGGATGACTACATGAGGGTTGATACTATCTTCTAAATATTTCAAAATAGGAACCCAGTCTGATCATCCTGATTTACATACATGTTCTCTTTAATTTCAGAATTTATAATGAGGGGATATGTTTATACTTTGCACCAGATTATCCATTCAGCTTTTGAGACGCCTTTATTTTCATTGCACAGTCCTAAGGAACTACATTTTTCTTTCTTCTTCTTTTTTTTTTTTAAATTTATTTAGCACTGGAATCAATATGATTTTACATTTCCATTCTCATGGAAAATGAAAGAGATAAAAAAAAGAATTAAACTGCAATAGTTTACCTTCTTATTTAATTTCCTCCCTTCATACCATATTCAGACTTCTGCTGGTGAAAAAAAAATTAAATTAACTCTGAAGGAAGTCTGCAGGTCAGATAAATCCCAACATTCTCACATAATGTAATAGCACATACATAGATAAACATATGTATATATGAAAACGTAAGTATTTTTCCTTTTGCTAGGAGATTTTTAGTGTCCTATTTTTTTGCAAAATGTGATGCTGGATTTACAGTGCCTTAAGAAGAACATTAAGCTGATTCTGAAATTTTTGATAGCCAAGCCAAAAAAGTGTGAATTTATAACAGAACAGTGTAATTAGTAGACAGCAACTTTATTTTAGGATTCATAATTTGTTTTCTCAGGTCCTGAAAGAACACTCTAAATGTGTCAGGAGATTCACCTTAGAATTTTGCAGTGCCCTTAGATAATTATGTCATAACCTTGATATATTTTTTCCATCGTCTTGCAAAACACTATAATGCTTTATTAAAAATAAAGAACAATATAATGTTCTTTCAGTTCATGTCCAACACAATAGGAAAAAGGAGCACAAACACTGGGCAAGAGAAAGATTACTATGAAAAATTACAAAATTGATCACCAGGGTTTTGTTGTCCAAGATGGATGATATGCTAAAGTGAATCAATAGTTAAAATAATGAAAATTAAGTTATGTGCTTAAAAATCTTTGTTTCACTACTCTGCCATAAGTAATGCAAGTAATCTCTTGCTGAAATATACATCTCTGTCTTGAATGTGGTCCTTCAACTTAACAGTATTGCATCTCCTTTTAAAAGGAAAGTGCTGGTTGGACAGTCTGTCAGAGACAAAGTAAAGTCCTAAATCTAAGCTGAAATGAATTGTCCTCTAATGACTGTATTTTCATGCCTGAAGCAGTTTTTCAAAATTCAAAATTCAATTGAAGAGGTTTTCCTTCTGAAAAGAGGTTTTCCTTCTGGAAGTACAAATTTATATTTCTGGATTGACCAGAAAAAAAACTAAAACAAACAAACAAAACAAACAAACCAACCAAACAAACAAACACAAAAACAAACAAAAACCACGCAAACGGACAAACCCCACAAACACAATCCACCCCTCCCCCCAAAAAAAAAAAACCCAAACAACCAAACAGCAGCAACAACAACAAAAAATTCCATCCTGTTCCCAGGGTAAGGCAGGCATTAAAATTTACTGAGAAAGAAGGATCAGAAATTGATAGTCTCCTAATCAATCAAATGATCGTAAGCTAAAACTTTCTTATTATCAATCCAACTGTTTTCTTCCTTGGCCACCTCCTCTTTTGCTCAAGGTTTTATAACAGGATACTCTTGGAAAATTTATTCTGCTAAAGATTTTGGCAGAACAAGTGACAGGAGTTATGTAAAAAGATGAATGTCCAACATCAGGTGCAAAATTGTTGCAACTGTCCACCAAAAAACAGAGTAAAGTGATTTAGAGAAAGGAGAGATGGCTTTTAATAAAGGAAGCAGTCATCATCCATCATAAAATCTGAAAGCTAGGATGGAATCCAGAACTTTCTTATTAACATTTACTTAGACACTGTTTTTCATTTCATAAATATATAGTAGTGATTTTTAAAGGCTGTGGCACACAGCTTGTTTCCCAGAACAAGAAGAGCTTGGAGACTATAAACAAGCCTCCTCTTCTGTTAAAATAGTCTCCAGGCTCAGAAATGTCCAAAAGAGATTAATTTGCTATGATTGATGTTGTGATTGTCCCTACCTGGCAGTCAAGACTGTGCATCCACTGCTGGAACCAGCAGCCTTTTCTGTAAGAGTAGAGACAGGCAAAACCCTAGGCACTTATGGGTTAGGGAGAGGGGCAGCCTGCCAGAAAAATATTATTCTTCTTGTGCCCAGAATATCACGGTGCCTCTTTCAATTAATTATGAGAAAGCACCAGTGCTCCTCTGCCTATCCTGCTGTGTAATCCTGCTGTAATCCTAGTTTTCATCATTGCTACATGGGCAATGACAAACAGCAGCAGAGAGTTTTGTTTCTGAAATACTTTCTTCCATTTTACTCCAACTTACCCTTCTCCAGCATCACAGCCAAGTGAGTGCTCCCTGAGATATTGATACACGTCATATTCATATAGTTCCTGATACTGTGGTAAATTTTCACTTACACTCTAGTCTTCCAGATTATGCTTTTGTCTTCTTAGGAAATTTTACCAAAGGTGAAATGCCTTCTGTCCAATAAGTTCATCTTTGTCTGTCACCCTACTGACCCTTGTAACTGAGGGACAATATTGCCTCCCTACTTTTTGCACTATTTCTGAAATAGTAGTAATTCAGGCAGTGGGATAGAACTGTCATATATTTACATCTAGACTGAATGAAATATGAAAACATACATGAATGTATAGGTGGTGTTGCAGTAAATGCACCCCTTCTCTGTAGATTTTCTATTAACTCTTTACTTACAAACCTATTGAAAAAAAAAAAAGCTTTTTGAAGTATAAAACAAAAACCTGTATTGAGGTTATAAGCAATATCTAGTATTCCTTATTAAGAACAGGTGATCTTAAGGTCACCAAGGTATCACTAAGGCATTGGCAAAAATTGCAGAAGAGTTCAGCAGATTTTAGGCCCTCACACGACTGTATCATGTGGTGCTTCTCTCATTTTCCTGTTGATTTATACAAACTCTCCTCTGAGCAAAACTCTCCAGTTTCTGTTCATGTTAGACTGATGGATCTAGGAGAGCTAAACTCTTCTTCTTCACAAGTAGGAGTAAGGCCGCACTGCTATAATCCTAGACAGCAATCCCATTCTATTTTCTCTTGCTTCATCAGTTCCAAGGATTTCAGATATGATTTTTGAGGCTAATTGTTAATGCTTGTTAGCATGGGAAAGCCAGTAGATTGCTTTTTTCTTAATTAATCATATTTTCCCACCTCTTAAATATATAAATGTATTTAATGTAATATAATATATTAAACATTAAATAGACAGTCACTTGTGGGACAATTGTGCAAGTAGAGTACAGAAACACATGTATAAGTGGAAATATCAACTAAAATATCAACTAAATATAATAAATAAATAAATAAATAAATAAACTAAATATCAACTAAAAAATGCAAAACAAGCAGGAAAGATGCTTGAAGAAACCTACGGAATCCACAAGAGAAGTCAGACATTGGTTTGCAGATAGAGAACAAGTCTCTGTTCCTGAAACAATATGGATTATGTGAGGAAAAGATGAGGTATTTTTTCTTTCAGGGAAGGAAGATGAATGTAAACTCACCAGTGATGAGAGAGGAAAGATGGGGAAGAAAGGACCCACCCAAATGGATTTTAGCTTCCTCCATGAAAGACCTCTCAAACTGAACCACCTTCAGCTTGGCTAAGAAGTTCAAAGACTAAAGGAATCATCACACATCACATCAGCTCCACAGTGCTCTTCTATATTGCAATATACTACTATGCTGCACTCACAGGTAGAGTAGAATGAGATTGTTAAGCAATAATTGTGTGAATATCAAGTAACAGCAGCTGATAATGAGCAACCGTTGCCTTTTCACAAAGTGAGCTGTTGATAAATATCAGTCTGGAAAAGTGGTAGAATTTTTTTGAACACTCATCATAGTAGCCTCTAATTTCCATCATATTCCTATATATAACCCCACTTCCAAGTATTTAAAAAAAAAAAAAGAGAACTGTTCACCAGTATTAGACTTTTAAGATAACTGTTATATCTTTACTTTTTCCAGAGTTAGATGAGTGTATGGCAACTGAAATTTGACCAACAGAAGGAAATTAAAGAGAAGACTTCCAGAGCCCAGAATGGTTTTCTGTAGGAACTTAGGACTAGTGCTAAGATCATGTCCCTTGCAAAGCAGGCAGGGTAACTAGCACACACAAGAGAAAACTCAAATTATACTGCTCTTCACTGTGCTAGTGATTAGCTATGTGGCTTGATTTAATAATTTTACTTTTTCTTAGTTGTAAAACAGGCCTATTTCATATGCAAAACACAATTTTGCTTAGCCTGTGTTCAAGATAGACTTTTTTAGTTACAATAATTTTGCACTGATAAGCCGCACTTATTTCACTGAAGAATCAAGTCGATCTCGGAAGTGCCACTAATCACCAGGTGCAGCTTATTTATGGACAAATTCCGGTGAAATGCCAACCCAGAAGTGCAAGTTGGCCAGGGAGGGAGCCACCGCTTTGCCAGCTTCGCACGAAGCTGAGCCGCTTTGCTGCTGCTTTGCCGCTGCTTTTTGTGGGCTTCGCGCTTTGGCGCCGCTTTTTGCTGCCACTTTTTGCTGCCTCTTTTTGCCTTCGTCGTGTGGCCATCCCGTTGAGCCGTCGCTTTTGAGTGGTGCCGAGAGCTGCAGCAGCCAGCACCGGGGGGCGGGAGTGCCGGGGCCCACAGCTCAGGGAGGGTGCCTGGGGCTGTATTTAAAGTCTTCGCCGTTCTGTGAAAACTGTTTGCAAATTGTGCACCTGATAGCAAACCCCACGATCACGCAATTCTGTTACTAACTCGTTACTTTGTTGCACATGGATTCTCACTTTTTTTTTTTTTAAAGTGTGGCTTATCACCCAGTGCGGCTTATTTATGGACAAATTCAGAGGTCTTCTTGGCTACCTGGAAGTGTGGCTTATAACCAGATGTGGCTTATGAGTGGAAAATTACTGTAATATGTTTTGATCTGAGATATGCCTTCAGGTTATCATGTATAGCAGTTCACCAGTGCCTGTTTCTGCAAGAATCTGCAAATGTTTTACAAGTAGTAATAATGTTGTACCATAATAATTGATTAATCCAAAACCTGAAATACTGTCTAGTAAAACATGGTACTTACATAGTGATGCATATCTTTTCTGCAGAAAATGAATGGATATTTCCTTATCTGTTTCCTTATCAGGAACTGTGAAATCTAGTGGGTTAGCTGTTTGGATCAACACTGTATTGTCAGTCTGCCTGAAGTTATGGAGACATTCACTAACGATTGTGATAAAACTAGTATCTGGTTTTATTATGAACATTGTTATAAGAGCATAAAAAAAAATGTCTCCTGCTTATAAAATTCAATCAAATATGTTCCCTTGCCACCTTTTTCCCCCCCTTTCTTAGAATTCTCCTTTTTTATTCTCTTATAATTCTCCTTTAATACCTTTCTAAGGCTGTTGTTTGTGCTAGTGAAAGTACTATAGAACTCATGCTGGGACGAAGACAAAAGCTGCATCTTAGATCATTAGATCAGATTCAATTCAGAAATAATTTTTCCCAAGTAATGTTTTAGGCTTCATTTGAGAATACTTTGTCATCTCAATTCATAAGACATAGAAAAAAAAATTCATTTATTAAATGCAGTGGTTGAATCAGTAGCTGTAGCGGGAACTCCCATCCTGATGGAAGAATACAGTATACAAAGGACATAAAACTCTTTGCATCTGTGAAACAAGAGAAAAACCTCTGCACAGTTCTGCCTGCATGTTTGGAAGGCTGAAAAAATTTAAAGATGCAATAGCAAATGATGAGAATTTCTGTATAAAATTTTACTCAGGTTTATACCTCTTTCTTCTATAATTGGTAGATGATCATTGACCAAGTAAAAAAATTGGTCTTCATAAAGTTCACTCACCGCATGGTAAATTGACCATTTCCACACACTGCTTGAGACCTTGCTGTCTTGAGATTTTTCTCAAGTCTGACAATGAACTTATGGAGGAGGACAGCAGGCAGACCATCTGATGTGGCACTGGTAGTGAGCAAGTTATTTATACTCTGTCCAGTGAAAATTATTTAATTAGTCTGCAACTTTTCTCAAAAAAGGATAACTATTATTTTTGGAAAAAATTAAATGTTATGTACGTGCTTCCTTTGTACCCAGGTGCTTTTCATTTATCTAACATTGTAAATTACTGCAGCTGATTACATTGAGATTGCTTTAAGTCAGTGTTCTTAATAGGTATTATGAATGCCATAATATTACACAATATAGGTAGCAATAGCAGTTCGGATATCCAAGCTTCAGAATGCATACAGGTTTGCTACATGCAACAAGCAGTACCAGTATCTAAATTCAGTCACATTGTATGTCCAGTCAGGATGTCAGGATTGCTTCTCTACATTGGCTGTGTAGATTATATGGTACGTGTATTGGTTCATGTAATGTTTGAATCACTTTTGTCTTGAATTTACTTAATTAATTGTGTATTTCACAAGCCTTCTCACATCGCCACTGTGAAATATAAAAAACATAATTTTCTCCTTTTTTTACATACAGGCAGCTGAAGAACTGGACTTGTATCAGTGATCAATGTACAGATTGTAATGGCTTGAAAAGGCTTCCCAAAAAGTTTAAATATTTAGAATTCTATTTGTTGCCTATGTCAGGTCTAGAAATCAAACCCAGATACATTGAGCCAAGCATCTTCTTGACATAACAGTTACTAAGTGAAATTTCCTGAAACCAATATGAAATTTTATCTGAGTAGAAGTTTCATTTATTTATTTATTCATTTATTAATATTTTTATGCTACAATTGTAGACTGTATTTTCTATATTAAGAATCTCTATTTGTAACAGGGAAAGACTTTTTTAAAAGGCAAACACTCTGTGTGCACTTGTGTTTTAAATAATCACACAGTGGAACAATGTTCTTTTTATTTTACCTTGTTTAAATGTGCAGATGAAACCCTATATCCTTGGCACCCAATGAAAAAATAAGTGAATAGGAGAGGCATCTAAGCAATAACATTTCTAAAAGACCCTTGTGTGGGAAAATATGATAATAGATAAGATTCATTACAACAGACTTGCTACCTGTGGCCTGGTTTTGCTGCTACATTTAATGATGGGATGACCTTATCAATTCTAATGACTCTGCAGTGGTTAAGGGCTGTATTTTACCAGCATTTAATATAAGCTATTAATAAAGTACATCTTTAATCTACTTTAAAAATGGGCCATGAAGCAAAGGTGAATTCGGTAATAAACAGAACCAACATATCAGGTAGATATGTGCAATACTTTTCATCTGCATGAGTTTGTTGGTTTTTTCCAATGATTTATTCCAGTTAACATTATCTGCTCCTGCAATTGCAGAATACTGGTTTTGTAGGTATTAAAGCTTAAGACTTGGCAGTGCTAGACTAACTTAGGGGTTTTTTCAACCTAAATGACTCCATGATTTTAATAGCCTACCAATAACTGGCTGAGTACAAAAGTAGATTTTGTTATAACAATGTTCAATGTGAAATAAGACACAATGACTATACTGACTTAATTTGTCTGCCTTTCTGTTTATGGATAGAGAAGAGACAAAAGTTTCCATGTAACCTGAGTTCACCAGGCTTCCTTAACAGTTCATACTGTTACACTTTCAATTATTCAATCAGAATGGAAAAGCAACCCAATTTTCTTAGCGGTAAGGGTTTTAAACAAATGTAGGAGCATTCTGTGTTCTGTGTGTTCCAGCATGTTTAGGTAGGTTAAGGTTCAGATGGATGTTCTTTTATGATCCATTTCTTATTACTGAAGAGTACAAATGTGTGTAGGTCTCAGGTTCTATACTCCATGTTTCTTATTTTCTGCTTCATTTTCTGTGAATTTATTGATCTGTGCATTTATTGATTTTGAGGGGTGCACATATGTATGTCAGCTTTATAAAGTTGGGCATGTGAATTTCAACAAAGTGGTAGGTATGTTTATCAATATTTTCCTGTGCAAATAATGAAAGCTTGGTGATGGTTTCACAGAGCCACAGAATGATCAAGGCTGGAAGAGACCTTCATGAACATCTCATCCAATCTCATGTCAATCTAACACCACCATAATCACCATGTGACCATATCACCTCAACCATATCCCCAGGTGCCAAATACAGGTGCCACTTGAACATTTTGAGAGACAGATAGTCTACCATGTCCCTGGGCAACTTATTCCAATGCTTGACCGTTCTTTCAAGAAAAAAAAAAAAAATTCTAATATCTAATCTGAACATCTTTTTTGTGCTCCATAGGGCCATTTCCTCTCATCTTTTCACTTAACACATGGCAGAAAACCCTGATGTCCACCTCACTACAGCCTCCTCTCAGGTGGCCATAGAGAGCAACGAGGTCCCCCTTGAGTGTCCTCTTCACCAGACTAAACAACTCTAGCTTCCTTAGCCACTTCTCTTAAAATTTTCTCCAGACACTTCACCAGCTTTGTGGCCCCCTTCTCTGCACACACTCCAGCACCTCAATGTCTTTCTTGAAGTGAGGGTCTCAAAACTGAACAGTGAGTTTTAGGTGTCGTCTCACCAGTACCAAGTCCAGCAGGACAAAACAGTACCCTAGTCCCACTGGCCACACTATTCTTGGAGTCAGTAATGTACTATAGACTAAAATTAGAAAACATACAAAAAGACAACAAAAAACAACATTTCAAAATATCTTTTGAAAGGAAAATCTTCACATGATCTTATTTACAGCAAATTCCCTGCATGAGCTTTGTTTTTATATGACTATCAGTTGTCTGTGTTACAGTAGTGCTTGAAGGTTCAGATGCAATTGAAAGTCAAATTATTTCAGGTAAATGGAATCAAGTGCCCTGAAGATGGTATGAAAGGTTTCTGACATACTGATTAATAAAATATTCTCAGCCCACCCAGCATTTATTCTGATTCTTGGATAGGTTTCATGCTGAGCTTCACAGTGGGGTGGTTTCACCATGGTCTGCATGGTACACCTGGAAGTGCAGACAGCAGGAGAGGAATGTGTGTTACCATGTGTATGAGCAGGACACCAAACTACCTGGGAGGGCTTTTCATCTTAGACTGATAATGCTAAAGAGGAAAATGACTGTATTAAAAACTGTCCAAGGAGTTACAGAGATTTTTGAAACCACAGAATCAGCAAAACCAAACAAAACACATGCATTCATACCACATGGGAGAAGAGAAGAATGAGAAATGTGACCTGGCCAAATATGTCCTCTCAGCACTGTGGGTTCCCCCTGAGCTTGCCAGCATGGACACACTGCAGGCATCTCCAGCTGCTGCCACATCTCATCCACATCCACCATGGGGATACTCCAGCACCTGTACCCTAAGGATGTGAGTTCATCTCCTGGGGCAATTACCCACTCCTGGAAGGGCAGCCAGGGCACTCAGGTCTGTGCAGGTGTGTGCAAGGAGGGATTCCCACATGCCCAGAAGAGGGGGAGCCTGCAATCCCCATCAGGGACTATGGTTGTGGGGAAACACCTGCTTGGGATTAATAATAAAAGGGAGTGTAGCAAACAGAATATGAGTTTGAAAAGGTGTTACAAGCTGCCTCAGAAGGCGAGGATAACCTGTTGCCTAGAACTGAAAGACTTTCCAAAAAGTGTTAAAGTGGTAATATAAAGAGTAGTTCTTTAATGAAAGCTTTCAGGTGCATGAATATAGCTATGTACACACTCAGGACTGAATTTCTATAATTTTTATGAGATAAATTAATTAGTATATCTAGCAGGCACATGCAACAGGAGAACAGTTGCCCTGGTAAGCCCCCTTAGGCCTGCCTCTTGGACAATTTCCAGGGGTTTTTAGCCCTATATTTTTTATGTCTCACAAGTTCTATACAAAATATTGTGTCCTTGTTAGAAATTCCTTTCTTGAAAATAAGACTAAACAGAATTCCAAGGAAGTGGCATGAATGTGTGAGAAAGGGTAATCTAAAGTAATATGGCAATATAAAAGCACAAAAGTAATACTGAAGAAAATGTATAAGGAAAATGAAGGAAAGGGTAAAAGTAGAAAGATGTTACCACCTGTGAACCTTGCAACCAGCCTTGGTTGTTGCAGTTTCAATGTCTATTTGTTGAAGTGGTAGTCAACAGGCTGGATCTGTCAGGTGGTGAGAGGAGTCCACAAAAGACCAAGGTTTCATGCATTTTATTAGCTCAGGTTGAGGTGAAAGTCCTAGGTACCCCTCCTGGGGCAGGGAGTTGCACACTGATGTAATGCTGTTGGACCACTTTGGGAGTGTCCACGGCAGCACCTAATATTCTACAGCGGCCTCTCGCGTCAATTCCTGTTATTTCTCCAGAGGGAAGTTTTCTCAGCTGAGCCATTTGTGTAAGGGCAAGATGAAAAGCATTATCCTACCTTGCAGGATCTGTCTCTTATCAGCCTCTTCCCTTATCTTGTACAAGACCAGCCTGTAGCCTGAGGTGGCAGTCCTCAACTTGCACTCTGATTGAGACATTAGTATTCCAGTCTCTCACACTTGTGGATTCCTCTCCCCAACCTTGTTTGCTTCTCTTTAGATCAGGGATAATTGGGCAAGAGCATCACCTTTATCTTATCTCAAGTTCCATCACAGACCAAATTCCAGTTAGTAGATATATGTGGGGCAGGGTGGGCTTTAATGGTCCCAGATGAGCAGCTGCTTCTTTGCACCACTTGCTACAGTGAACAAAAAGCCCTCTACTGACCTGATGTTTAAGCCCTTAATAATTTCAGTCTGTCAGGGATCATCTGATCCAATTTTTCTTGACAATAGGAGTCTCTAGAGGAGACAGCACAGCACCATGTCCAACTGGATCTAAAAATGTGATCCACTGATGTGGAATTGGTCACTTCTCTGAGGAGATTATTCAAATGGCTGATTGTTCTCTTGTTAAAAATTTACTTTGTGTTCAACAGAAATCTTTCCAGGAGTAACTTTTCCCTATCAACCCTCATCTGTTTCATGTGATTCTTTGCAAGAAGAGTCTCCATCTCCTTTGTAGCAATTCTTTAAATACTGGAACCTAGTGGTATTTATTTATTAGTATAACATTTTACAACTGTCTGATAATGTGGTATCTCCTGCATGGCTGATATTTATCCTAAACTGATAGTTCACTGATGGTTGGTTAATTATATGTTGACAATAAATCAGTGCATCACTTTGATCTTTGGATCCATGTTGATTTGACTTCTTTCCCAGCCACAATGCTCAAGCTATCTGGCTGAAGATTGTCTTGAATTAATCATCCTAGTTGCGGAAATATCCCAGCTGCATTGCAGATATTTCTAGTTGGAGTGACTCTAAATACTTGCTATCAAAACAAAAAAAAAATTAAACAAAATAAATATTTTCAATTTATGATTATCTAAATTTGTATTAAATATGGCATATAGAGACACAAGTGTGTAATTATGTATTACAGAAAGTTTATTAGTATTTACCTAAGATGACATGGGTAATTTGATTTTTTTTTCAGACAGAAGAAATATGCCCCAGTTGGATTGTAGAGACCTCTTTGTCACGTAAGAAGATGCATTTCCCCTCAGTGAGGCTGGTATTTCAAAGACAGTTTAAGAATTATAGATGCAGAAGTCCAATTCAGTCTAATAGACTGTTCCAATATATGTGCACTGTGCTGAAGGACTGATTTTATAAATGCATGCAATGGGAAATGCAAGGCATATGGCCAAATTCGTGCATCTCATAGTTCAGTCCTTGAAATCCACTGAGGATTCAGCCTAATGAAGACTGGCAGTGTCACGTTGTCATGCTGCTCTTCCCCACTCTCTTATCATTGTTGTTTTTAACATTTCTCTGACATACTAACACTTGTTCACTTGCCAGAATGTTCTTTTGAACTTTAACTAGAAAAGATCATGAAGCTGGCATCCTGAAGAGCTCAGTTTCACTCCAGCTTTTCAATACTACAGAGGAGCCAATGATGTAATGGAGAGAGGGACAGAGCAAAAGCTGACATATTTTCATTCCTCTGTTAAAGCTGCTTTATTTACAGTACTCTACAAA
>VRYO01001463.1:26883243-26895200 GCA_009812075.1 Sialia sialis
TGGGGTGGAGGAGATGGTGCTAGTGTCCGTGGCAGTGCCAGGCTGTGCCCACTGCTATAGATGGTGGGGATCAGCCACCCTGAGCCTCAGTAGCTGCTGCAGACAACCCTGCTGCTCATGGCTTGGAAATAGTACAGTGCTGCACAAGTAGATGGGCATTACAATCCAGAACCAAGGCAGATACTGTAGCCTTTACAAAATACGTCTTCTAAAATCAGTTGTATTTCCAAGAAGAATTGCGTTTTCAACTCAGATGTCTGTCCTCTCTGAATGTAGCTGACTATGTTCAATTAGCTACTTTGAGTCTGGCTATCAGACTCAAGATTTTACTATTTAGCTAAGTGGATTCTCTTGATGATTTCCATGTCTAGACTGAAATATATGGGTGTATTTTTTTCACAGTTTGATTTTTCAGTACAAACAAGGTGAGCTATTTCACTGTTGATTTAGTGCGGTTTTTGCCAGTCTCTCATTATGGACTGAAGTGAATAGTAGTGAATATTGCCAATTTGCCTGGGCATGAGGGAAGTTCCTCTGTTTAAGTAGAAAGCAGAAAAAGAAAGTATTGAGAAAGAAAGCATATGTATTTTAAAGGCCATCGTTAATCTCAGCTGTCATCATTTTAGCTGTCCAAACATTAGAGATTCATTTTTTATTCCATGTTAAAGGAGAGAACTTCTAGGCACTTCCAAAATATATATGCATACATAACATATGTACACACGCACACACACAAACACACACACACATGCATCTGGATTGCAAAGATTCATCCTCTGGAATTGTTGTTTTTCTCACTTGTCAATAAATAAATAATAAACAACAAACTTAAAACTAATTTTGGAAACGCAGATGGTGAGATAAATTCCATGCTCCGAGTAAGAATATTAGCAGAGAAAAACTAATATATGAATAACCACTCTAGCTTTAAATTGTTTGCTGTCAAGGCTGTTTTATATTTCCTTAGTGTTAGCGTAAATAATTTTTAACACAATGGTTAAGAAACATAAATAAACTGCTACTATTTTTTTTCTTTTCATAGTCCGTGTAACACCTTCAGTTTTGAATACAGGTTGTCATACATTATTCCTTCCTAAAATAAATTATTTAACTATCCTTTGACTTTAAAACATGAAAATTTGACTCCAGGAGGTGGGATGATAGTAAATATACCAGCACTGAAGAGGAAATCAGGGTAAGAAAAAGTTATCAACAAGTGTGAATACAGTGACTCCAAATTGTTCACTGCAATAAAGACATCCCTACTTTGTATGATAAACCTTAAGAAGTCTTGTTTATGTAGCTGGAAATTCAATGTTCCATGAATGCAGAAAAGATAACTCAATGACAAGTTATTCCTTTTTACTAGCTTCTCTGAACATTTATTTCAAGTAAATTGTATACCAAAAAGGACCATTGTGACTAAAAGCTGGATTAAAAATTGTATAAACAAGCAAATGAAACATAAAATAAATTTAATACTAAAATTTGTATGCTAAACTGAAAGAGGTCTGGGGTGGCCTTGGCCCTAGACAAATTGTGTGGGCTGACTTACAGCCCTCCTGTTTAGATCTGGTTACCTTTTTAGAGAAATGGTTGAATTCAAACATAGAAATTGTACTGGCACCTTCTTTGTGACCCCCACATAAAATTTAAGTGGTTTAGCTCTGCTCAAATTACTTGAAGCAATGTTAACTCCATATTTAAGTTGTTATAATCTGAAAGTATAGTGCCTGCAGTGTATTCTGTGGAATTTCAGGAAAACAGGTGGAGCATTTGGATGCATAAACTCTTCTGTGTGAGCTGGAGAGAGGCAAACCTGGCTCAGACTTGTGCTGTTTTCTCTTTTGGATTGATTCATGCTGAAAATCAACCTAACAATATTCATGTTTCATCACTGAGTATAAGCTTGAGTGGTTTAAAACAGAGCTAATAATTCTGCAGTATGAACAGTCAAAAGTGTAAGTAATAATTGCCTTTTTGTCTTCAATTTTTTTGTCTTCAACTAAGTATACTTAGTCCAGTTCTCCTAAAGGTTAGAAAAATGAACAACCATTTTCCATTGAAATTTCAGGGTTTTTTTTCCATTTAGTTTTTTTTGCTCTAAAATGTCTGACACACCATAAATAATTCTTGTGACACTACAGTCCAGGAAATTATCTCCAGGCTTCAGCCAGTTCAACTTCTGTTCCTCTAAGGAAAGACAAGGCACAGAGCCACTCATCTTACTCAGTTCTCAACCTGAATGTTAATTTCAGCAGCTAACTCTGAGATTCCTATACCCATAGGACCTTTATGATGCCACTACAAACAATTTCTCCAGCTTTTTGCTCCCAAAACTCTGTGTCAGCAGTGGGAAATTGATGTACCTCCAGTGAGAAAACAAAATCTAGTGAAGATCAACTATTCCTCCCCAAATTAATGTGGAAGCATTTGCTTCAAAATACCCATAGGTGTAGGTGTAGCATGTTTGATACTTAATGTCTCATTACAAGCACTGTTTAAGCAACTGAATTGGGGTCCTGGTCAAAATAGTTAATTGATTCTAGAGACTGCTTTGGACCAGGCAGCTGAAAACACAATTTGATTTTCTCAATATGTGTGCAATACCAACGAACATCTTCATGGAGCTGGCAGGTAGGCCACACATCTGTGTATAAAGCTATGCCTCAGATTAGAAAAGATCCCAGCATGTCTCACACACCACTAGGTGTTTATGTTTAGGTAACAGGTTCAAGTCTTATTTCAGATTAAGCTTTAGGTTTTGCTTTCTACTGAGCTATATCAGCCTCCAGCTTCCATCATCTGCAGATTCTGCAGTTAGGACAATATCAACTCTACGAGCTACAGTGGGAGTTCAGATATGTAGCAAACAAGGCTGACGTGTTACCTACCCATCAAAATTTAGGGGTCTTAATAAATGATTCAGGGAATATTTAACACTTGAATCACAGAGTAATGTACTGGCAAGACTGAAGATGCAAATACCTCTCAGATAAATTATTTTTCCAAGTAAATCAGAATTACCAATACCATTAAATGTAATGCTGCTCTGCTGGACAGAGAGGTTAAGACTGCTGGTTAAGACTGCTGACGTAATACTGTTCCAAGGCAGAGAGGTTTTTATCTACTTATGTATTTAATAAGATACAAATGTGACAGAGTTTCCACCAGATGATTAAATTCTAGTAGATTATTCTAAGAAAAGTACCTCCATGAAATTTCAAATACTGTATTCAGAAAAATCAATACAAATACTTAAGACTTTATTTATCCATTAGGCAACTGTATTTCTCTCTCCATAAAAAGAGAATCAACACCAGTCTGCAATCACATTATTAAACACTTCAGATGAGGAAAGAACAGTGGAATGAAAAGTCTGTAGGTTATGACTATAGTCAGACTAATACAATCAAAACATACTGCTTCAGAGATCAAAATATTCTTCAGTACAGAAGACAAGTTGAGAAAGTGTAACTGGGACATTTGTCAAAGATAAATCATTCTGACTGTCTGTGACAGGGTTTATTTGATACAGATATCAATTATATGAGTTGCATATCACACCCACTAAAACATTAAAATACTATGTAGCGATCAGATTTCATTAACTCCTACAAGATTTTGGAATCGTGTGCAGAGATCAGACTCTCAGCCATGTGCTCTGGAAACAAACTAGAGAACTAGAATGAGAACAGATTGACCTTAAATTATTTTTCTGATCTTCTATAATTTTGAGTTGTTTGAAACCAATGAGTTAGACATCCAAAAATTAGACGAAACTAAATGGGAGAAAATACTTACCTTTTCATCAAAAATGCTAGTGTTCACATAGAATCAAGCTTTATCAAAACACTATATATTTTATATTTAATTTATGTTTAAACCATATTTTCCCTAGAAATATTATTTAAAAAGGGAAATAAGGATGACCTAGGTAACAGCAGGTGTCAGTGCCTGGCAAGATCATGCAGTAGCTCCTCCTAGTAACTGTGCTAAGGGACATGGAATATAATTAGTTGATTGGTGACAGTCATCATGGCTTCACCAAGGGCAAGTAAGGTCTGGCAGGTTTAGGGCTACTGCAGTGGGAAGGGAACAGCAATTGACATCATCTACCAGGACTTGTGTAAAGCATTTGACATTGTCCCACATGACATCCTTGTCTATAAACTGGAAAGACAAGGATTTGATGGATGGGCCAACCAATGGATAAAAATTTGGCTGGATGTCTGCACTCAATGGCTTGATGGCCAAGCAGAGACCAGTGGTGAGGGGTGCTCCTTAGGGATCAGTTTTGGGATTGGTATTTTTTGACATCTTTGCTGGCATCAAGGACAGTGTCCCTGAGTTCACCCTCTGCAAGTTTTCCAATGACACCATGCTCTGTGCTGCACTGGAGGGAAGGGGTCCCATCCAAAGAGACCTTGTCAGGCCTGAGAGGTGGGTCTATGTGAACCTCATAAAGATCAACAAGGCCAATTGCAAGGCCATGTACATGGGCCAGGGCAGCCAAAAGGACAAACACAGTGTAGGCAGAGAATGGGTCAACACTAGCCCTGGGGAAGAAGAGTTCAGGGTGTTTGTGGAGGAAGACTCCACATGGCTGGAAATCCAGAAGGAATCACATCTTGAGCTGCATCAGAAGCATGGCCAGCAGGCAAGAGCATGATTCTCTCCCTGTTACTCTTGTGAGACCCCACCTGGAGTACTGCATTCAGCTTTGGAACCTGTGGTGGGTTGACACTGGTTGGATGCCGAGCATCTGCAAGAGCCACCCTGTTACTCCCTTCTGCAACTGGGCAGAAGAGAGAAAAAATAATAAAAGGTTCAGGAGATAAGGACAGAGAGATATCATTCACCAAATATCAGTACAGGCAAAACCGGCTTGACTCAGGGATCTGAACTGACACTATGACAAACAAAATCTGAGCAGGATAATGAGAAGCAAACCCAAATCTTAAAAACACTTTCTTCTCCCATATGTCCCTCCTTTCCATCTGTACCTTCTCCTCCCCCAGTAGTGCAGGGAAATGGGGAATGCAGGCTATGTTCACTTCATCGCACACTGCTGTCACTGCTCAGGCAGAGGAGTCCTTCCCGTGCTCCACTGTGAGGTCTCTCCCATGGAAGACAATTCACAACCTGCTTTTGTGGAAACACAGTTCTCCACAAACTGCTGCAATATGGGTTACTCTTCCACAGGGTGCAGTCCTTCAGGCACAGCCTGCTCCAATGTGAGTCTCTCCACAAGTTCTCCCTACTCCAATATGGGTTCCCCTCTCCATGGGTCTGCCTTGGCCCATGGTGGGTCCATCCTGGATCCTGCTGGCATTGGCTTTGCTGGACAAGAGGAAATCACCCCTGTAGCCCACCTGCTGCCTAAAACCAGGCTCTAACACAAGAAAAATCTTTTGGAAAGAGTCCTGACAGCTGGATCATCTATGGAAATAGGCTGAGAGTACTGCGGCTGTTCCTTCTGGAGAAGGTTTCACAAAGCACTCTTTTTGTCTTTCAGGTCCTAAACAGGAATAGGGAAGATGAGGAAAGACTTTTTACAAAGATGTGCAGTGGCAGTACAAGGGACACTGGCTTTAAATCTAAACAGAATAGCTTTAGATTAGACATTAGGAAGAAATTCTTTACTGTGAGACACAGAAAATTCCCTAAGCTGAATAATCACACACATGAAAGGTTAAAGAAGATTTACAGTTATTTCACAATTATAAGCCGCACCTGATTATAAGCCGGCCATCCAGGTATCCGGGGGAGACCACGGAAATTGTCCATATATAACCCACATGCTTTTTTTTTTTTTTTTTAAGTGAGTATCCATGTGCAAAAAAGTAATGAGTTAGCAACAGAATCCCACCATGGCGGGGTTTGCTGTCAAGTTGCTCAATTTGCAAACAGTTTTCACAGACTGGCGAAGCCTTCAAACGCAGCCCCAGGTGCCCTCCCCATGCTGGGGGCCCCGGCGCTCCCACTCCCGGCGATGGTTGCCGCAGCTCCCTGCATGCTCGGCAGCGGCGGAGGATCCCCTTGCTGCATGAAGCCGGCAGCTCGCCTCCTTGCTGCGCGCTCAAAGCTGGCCGCCCGCCGCCTCCTCACAGCACGAAACCGGCTCCAGCTCCCTGCCTGCTCGGCTGCAGTGGCGGCTCCTGGCACCACGGGAGCCGCGGGAGTCACAGGCGCTGCAGGCCGCCCCTAGCCATGGGAGCTGCGGGTGCCACGTGGCAGCACTCCCCCACGGCCCCGCCGCCCTGCTCGCGGCTCCACCGCCCTGCAAGGCCTGCTCCCCACTTGCCCCTGCCCACCTGGCCGCAACTCCGCGGCAGTTCCCCAGCTGGCCATGGCTCCGCAGCAGCTCTCTCCCCGGCCAGCTCACACTTCCGGTCTGGCCTTTCACCAGAAATTGTCCATAAATAAACCGCACCTGATGATTAGCCACCCTACTGGGGTAGGCTGCATTCTTCAATGAAAAAGGTGCAACTTATAATGGTGAAATTACTGGTTTTTGTTTTTTTTTGCTTGGAGAGTAGAATAGAAAAATCATGTGATATACATAAGAGGCATAAGAGGCATCTTTTTTTTTATAATGCAAATTCTTCCACATGTATACAAATGATGTTACAGCTGAAAGTCTGAGATCAATCAAAAGGGACTTCAGAGCCCTGAGAATGCTAAAAAATTTGTGAGCATAGGTAATGTTGTCTTCAATCCTCACAGAAATGGAGGGAAAGCCTTGATAGAAGCAGGTGAGACAATTATACTATTACCTGACAACAGGACTGGTGTCTGTGTCAAAACTTTGGATTTCTAGACCACACAAGACCCATCAAAAGACAAAACATGTTGGGGCCTGATGGGATCCCTCTGACCTGATGAGGAAAATGAGTCTGAGGGATCTCGATTGGTTGGAGAATTGGGCAATGATTAATGGGATGAAATTTAAAAGGCAAAATGCTGGGTCCTGCACTTAGGACAGAGTAATGATCAGCAGAAGTATGAATTGGGAAGTGAGTGGCTGGAGAGAAGCCCTGCAGAAAAGGATATGGGAGTGTAGTCTGAGAGCAGGCAAATCCCATGCAGGCATGCATCAAACTCAGCATCCCCAGCCAGCCAGAAGGGAAGATCATCCTGCTGTATTCAGTGTTGGTGGAGTCTCACCTTGAGTGCTCTATGCAGTTTTGAGCCCCACAGCTTAAAAAGGATGTGAAAGTCCTTGAAGATGTCCAGAGAAAGTCAGCAAAGGAGATGACAGAGCTGGAAGGCATGTCCTATGAGGAGCAGCCAAGGACTGTGGGTTTGTCTAGTTTAGAGAAAAGAAAGATGGGGATGATCTTTTTGATTCCAGAGGAGGCAACGTGGAGAGAGGTGCTGCTGTCTTCTCTGGATAACAGAGTGTGGAAATGGTTCAAAACTTTACCACAGGAGACTTGATCTAGACATTAGGAAGCATTTTTTTACTGAGATTATCTGAGATGGTCAGACACTGGAACAGGCTTCCTAGAGAGGTGAACGATGGCCCGGGCCTGGTAGTCCTTAAAAAGCTTTTGGATTATGCCTTTAATAACATGCTTTAACTTTAGTGGACCCTGAATTGGCAAGGCAGTTGGACTAAATCATCACTGGAGGCTTTTTCCAAGTGAAATATTCTATTCTATTGTATTCATAATTCAACGAAATAATTCAGTAACAGAATTAAAGAATAAAAGAATAGAATTGGATACAATTTTTAATAAAACTGTGAAGCTCTTCACCAAAAGATCTTTTTGATACCAGCAATATAAGTTGATCCAAAGTAGTTTCAAACTTATTTGATTAAGAGGTTGTATTGATCACTACCAAGTGTGGTTGGCTGAGGGCAAATTTCTGGTCACAAAACTTGGCTAGTGAACAGACGGTATACCAAGGGAAGTCTTAAACTTTACTTGGCCTTGCTTTTATTCTTGTCTGAAAAAAAGGGTACAACATTAGGTCATACAAAGAATTCTGAGCTAAACAGACCTTTGGTTTGATTTCTTTTGGAACTTTGAATCCTTTTCACTAAAATGCAGGATTTTATGTTCCCAGTCTATTTCCTGAATTTGAGCCCACAATGTAGGTTACTGAAGCACTCCTGAAATTATTCATCTTTAGAATGACTGATATGTAGATTTTTTTATACACACAGTCTTCATATATGGAACTATATAAGGTACAGTCCTTTGTCTCTTCTTTTCCTCTTCCCTCTTTCAATTGCCCTTACCTTTTTCTTCCTTGGATATCTTTAATATTTGTCAAAGAGAACACAAGATAGATTATTTCAAGTATCCTCTTCAGTATAACACAAAATTTTCCCCGAAATGCTGTTGCCTAAGTGCTGCAGGGAGACAAGGATTTTAATGAGGTATTAGAGCATGCAGGATTAATAAGATATTAATCAAATGTGGATCACCTGCAGACAATGAATAATATATTGGGAAAGATTGCCAAGAATAATAAAAACCAAGTGAACAAAATGGAGAAGAAGATTATGGGGAATTATCTTGAAAATTACAAAAGAGTAGCGGTACTTGGTTCCTGGCCATATCTTAAAATAAGGACTCGGTTTCCTCGGCAACTTCAACACTGAAGTTAATTTGCTCAATAAAAGAAATAAAGAGACAACAATATTATTATCAGCCTTTGAATCTGATGCTCTAATTTAGTTATATTAAAAGACCATATTAATAACTCAACTGGTGGATCTAATGTCTTAATTGACCCTGGTTCTGAAGTCGGTTGAGAAATAAAATCTTGCACTGACATTGGTATTTCTTGTGATACTGGAATATCAGTCAGAACTGGGATGTCTACCAATAATTGAAAATAAAGTTCCAATTTTGAAATGAGTATGGAGTTTATGGAACATAGCCAGACCCTGAAAGTTATTACTATCATTGTATCAAAATTATAAATAATATTTATATTGCTTAGTGGTTGATGTGTAGAAAATCTGGAGAGAAATATGATGGTCTTAATTTTTCAAGTAAAAGTCAATTCTCTTCCTATAAAACATTCTCTTCTACTGGAAACTTGTAATAGTTGACATCAGTAACACTGACATCATCATGAATTTACACAAGGATCCCAGGGTTCAGCTCCTAGCCAGAGTTCAGTGACTTCTTGAAGTGACTAACACAGATTAAAGACTTTTACATTTCAGAAAAGATCATCTCTATTTTTAAAGAGATATTTTCACTTTTATTATAAATTTTTTTAGAGACATGAAGAAGTCTTAATAGTCATGCCAGTTGAAGTGACATCCCTCAACAGAAAAATAAGAATGACTCCCATGTCCCTTGCTATCTTTGTTGAATACAATGTACTCTATGTTAAGTCCTTCTGCACATCATCTGACACAGTTTTGTTGCCACTCACCTTTTTTTATATCCATGTATTTAAAATTCTCCATTATGTAAAAATATACCTATGTGGCACAATAGAGAATGGATTAATAAGCTGTTTCTAAATCATTCATCTTGTGGACCAGAAACTGTCAAAACATATTAGCCAGTCAATGATTTAATGTTTGGTGTTTGTTTTTTTTTGTTTTTTTTTTTTTTCAAAAATTCAGAATAAGTGAATAAATACAGGTATTTATTAACTTTTATATTATGTGGTCAATTAGGTTTTATGAAGTCAATATTATCTATTACATATCAATAATTCAAGTATTACTAAATAAGTGAGAAAATGAGGTTTGAATATGTGGCCTAAAAAGCAAAATAGTAATAGATTTCAGCATTCAATATTTTATTTTTGCTGCACAAAAGACTTGGGAAAAAAATCTCTTTTTTTTGTTTTTACTAGATTCCTAATGCAGTAGCAAGAGTTAAATTAATATGAAACAGGCAGTCAATGTTGGCAGGATTTGCAAATCTAGCTCTGCATAGACAACAGATTTAAATATGCAAGATCAAATTTCAATAGACCTTGTATTTTGGGGGTGTCACCCATCACAAATCAGTCATGCAAGCTTTTCTGATGACAAAGTATTAAATACTTGGTTTAAAATTCATGTCATTAGATGTATATGCTGCAATCAGACATTTCCTGTTCATGAGAATATATATAATTTAAGAGAAAAAATGTATGTCAGCTGCCAGATGTGCTATTTGCTTACACAGTGCATAGCATAGACAAAGTGAGAAGTATATGTTATTTTGTCTTTTTACAAACTCTCATTTTTACGAGTTTTGAAAGCAGTTGTCTCCATAATGATCATCTCAGAGCTGCAGAAATACACATTCTCTGTCCCCTACTGGCTTAGCTTATTATACTTTAAGTACCATGTAAAATCATCTTTTCCACTGCTCTGCAAGGCAATTGCACAAGATTTGTGGCCATGAAGAATTGCAGATGGCACAGTCCCTTCACCAAGGAGAAAGGCACGAACAGCTGTAAGGGAAGGGCAGTGTGTGCAGCAGCAGCAGGCACAGAGTATTTGCCTGTATTGTCAGAAGAAAAGTGAACTCATTTTATTAGAAAGGGATATCAGATTATGAGATCTTACTAGGACCTTTTTAAATGAGATCACTCACTGGTCTGAAATGCAAATACTTCATGCCCTCCTGATTTTGTTTTGACCATGAATGTACTTTACAAGCCTTCAGTTTGGGATTCCAGGCTGTTTCATCCTCCTAAATTTCAACCCTTTTACAAGCTTGGTGTTGTTTTCACATCTGTCTTACCTTTCCAACTCTGGGTTCATAGTTTTCATATTAATTTTAGGTTAAATTAATCATTTCTTGAAGGTTACAATTGTCTCTTGTATTTTCTTTGAATCCTTAGGAAAGACTTTATAGTGAGATAACTGAAAAGATTACCCTCAGTTATTAATTTGCAGCCTACAATAAGTTCATATTGGCTACCACTCCTTGTAGTCTTTGATCATTAGGCTGCGTGTGAAAACATCAGTACCAGCAGTTAACACTGATATACTATTACATTCACCTTCAGTCACACACTGCCATCCCCTCCCTGCATGGCAGCCCAGAGGTGACATACACAGCTAAAAAAGAAACACTTCACAATGCTTAGAGACATTTAAAACTGCTTAAAACTAGAAACAATTCCCATAAAAGGACATTTGAAGTTTGAATAGTCACTTGGTTAAATACGCACATCAGTGTCCCACCTAAGAAGAATTAAGATTTTTTTTTTTTTTCATAAAAAAGCAGCGCTCTATCCCATAAATCAAATCTGTGATAAATAGGATGCATTCCATACTGATGCAGATCAAATATACCAAAGCAAAATCTCATATTCTAGGCAAAAAAATTCCCCAACAAGATTCTTGAAAAAAAATTCTGTAGAAGCGATGTCTCTGTAAAATGATGTGTGCTCTAAAATATGAGTTTCTATTGAAAAAGTACATTTATATGCAAAATCTAAAAAAAAAAAAAAAAAATTAACAAAATGCACTTTCATCACAGAATTTATAAAATTCAGCCTTGGTGATGGAGAGATAACCTTGTGATGACCTGTGCTAATTTGAAAACATCATGTATGAGCCGTTTGAAAACACTGGAACTGCTAAAGAAACACTTTTCCTCCATTAGCTATAACAATAATAGTTATGACTAAAGTAAGTTGAGGACTTGCAGCTCTCTGGGGGTAAAGTCATGGTCATAAGCAATTTGGTACTGATTATACTGGTTTACCTGCTGTGCTGATCTGCAATATTGGACTTCAGCCTACAGTGAAACAATGTTCTCATTTGTTAAATTAACATGATTTTGCACACAGTTGAAAAGTTAAATTAATTTATAGAAGTTTTCATCTTATTGGAAGAAAATTGAAACTCTATAAACAACAGTCGAAATTTCCAGAACCTGCTTTGAAGCTCAGATCTATAGATTTAAAAGACTGATAAAAATGATGAGTGGGATCAGGACACCTAATGATTTTCTGAGACAGAAGTACAAAAA
>VRYO01001463.1:26896200-26975024 GCA_009812075.1 Sialia sialis
GAGGTGTTCCTTGAGTACAAACCAGCTTTTTCTTGCTTTCAGGGCCTTACTCCATGGTATTCCAGATCCCTGAAGAGGCAAAGATCTGCTCTGCTGAAGTCCAGGGTAATGAGCTTTTTGTATGCCCTCCTCACTGCCTGAAGGATCAGCTCAGGCTGCCCTTGAGCTTCACATTCCCACCAGCATGTCCTTGCAGATGAGAACAAGGTCCAACAAAACACCTCTCCTTGCAAGCTCCTCTCTCCTTTGGAGAATGAAGTTATCAGCAATGCATTCCTTGAATTCCTGCTGTCTTGTCACTCCAAGAGATGTCCAGATCTCAAATGAGGACCTGGGCTTGTGGACATGAGGCCACTCTTATCTGTCTTTAGAACATCTCATCTGGTTGGGTGACCTGCAGCAGACCCTCACATAATGTCACCTATCCCTACCCGTCCATTAAATCTTTTCGTTTGCTCCTTATCCATCCCTAGCTGAAGTTTCATGCAATTCTTATGATTGATTTCTAGTGAGGAACTCCTGCTGCTCCTGAGGAACCACCCTATAAAAAACAAAGTTCACAATGCTCACTTTTTAGTTCAACCTGTAACTAAAGACTAATATTTCAAGTTTATTGTGAAGCTGAGTTTCAAGGTTGGACTGGAAATGTATTCTAAATTATTTTTAATTATTTAATGTGTTTTCCCAGTGTTAAAAGAGTGTAAAAGGAAAATCTTCTTTGAAATCAGAATATTCTTAGCTGAATTCAAGAAAAAATAGAATGAAAGATAATAGAAAATTTTCAGATATTCATGGTTTTGCTGGATTGCTTTCTGATTTCATCCAAGGGTATTGACCAAAGTTTATTCCTAGGGAATACTGTGTGTTCTTGGCAACTTGGTTATGGAAAAAAATGAGGCAGAGTTATTCAAAAGCACAGGGAGTTAGGAAAGGCATGAATCAGGGGATCTACCAGCGTGAACGGAGTAAAACCTGCAAAATAATTTTCTGGAGTCAATTGGGTACTGGTGATATGAAATTTTAGGGGGAGGCTGGATACTTGGGAGGGGGGTGGTTTGTCTGTTTGTTTTGTTTCTTTTTATTCTGTCCTATTCCACTCCCTAATTTGCCTTACTCTTAAAATAATTGGTTACAATAGATAAAAGGAATAGAGTAAAACAGCTTGGATAAGTCCTGAATTAGGTATCCAGTACAGTGCACTATCTGTTGTATTCCATGGAAGAAAAAAGACACAGAGTAATTGTGACATCTCTGCTTAAATGCAAAGAGGTCCGCTCTGTGTTACTGTTATTTCAATAGAATATATTTGTCTTTTTGTTTAGTTTAGATGTTTGGTTATGTTTTTCAACAGTCACATTGTGAGACTTTTTGGCAAATTAAACAGACATAGGGTTGAATGCTTTTTTTGAATTTTAGTTGTATTCCTCTACATTTTGAATTTGTATTTCTCTTCTTTGTATTTGCTACAAGGTTATGTATTAACTGGAGAGCTGCTTTGTCACATACTCTTATCTTCAGTCTTTTACACATAGGTTGACATACTTTCAGAGTGGGAATGACCTTCTCACTCTACTACACTAAGGAAAACACTCTATGCTGTCTCCTGCAAGACTGAATGCTACAGAGCAAAAGGTTTTGATATTTTTCTATCGTTCAGTTCAAGTAAATAGTTTTAAGTATGTCAACAGAGGTTTATAGATTAGATGACCCAAAAGGAATTTAAAAGATTCAATAGAATGGGCATAGTTAAAAAGAATATACAAAATGCATTTCTGCTATAATAAGTTAGTCCAAAATGATGTGGTGTAGTGAAAGAGTTCCATGTTTTTAAACTGGCTCGCTCATCCATTCTGACAGTACTAAATGTAAACTCCTGTGATATTATTAAATTAACTTTTATAATCCTACTCATAAAGAGATTTACTGCTGAAAGGAGAGATCACAAGGTTAATTTATTGGAGCAACTCTCACTAGCTATTAGCAAAATTTATAGGTTAGTACAACTCTAGACATTAATCAGATTTCTATATGAAACAACACATTAGAAAATGCCAGTCCAACCTCTGCTTCCAGGGAAGACCTTTTGAGGTTGGATTATTATGCCACAGCAACAAAATGCTTTGCTAGTCTCAATTGACTCAACACATACTATTGCTTTGAGACTGCTAAGAAATCCCTGACTAATTTTTCCTAGTATCTAAGCTCCACCCACAACCCCTCACCCCCTCCCCCACTGTATTGTTTATTTAAATGAAAGACATTGTGAAAATAAATAAACTAAACATTGCCAGGATGCTTGTCTTGAATGGTAAAGCTACTTTAGATAACATACTTATATTATTTATGAGTCTAATCCTGATGAAAATTAACAACCTAAAGCTCCTAAATCTCTTGTATGCTTTTGAAAATATTGCCTATAACCACCCAGACAGGAATTCTCTGAGATGATCTGCTTACCTAGATTACAGTTCTCTAAATCAAAAAGCAATGGTATTCAAGTTGGCTTTCATAGGTAAGGACTGTAATTTAGAACTGCAACAATAGTGATTATAGATTGTAACTGACTTCAGGATATTAATGATATGCAGTCTTCATTCATGTCAAGACAGAATGTCTCAGGTATAGATCTTGATGCTGTGTTCTTAAAGCTTTTGATTTTTAAGTGAACAAATAAGATAAAGATCTGATACCTGTATTTCTGTAGCTTACTTCTACCAACAGGTCATTCTAGAAATTACCTAACAGAAAACACTTCTTATGCAATATTGAAATATTCAATGGATATACAACATGGCAATAATAAATATATTTTAATATGAAAAAAATCCAGTATCTGTATCAATTTCTTTAGAACAACATGAAAATGCTGTTCACATTAACACACAAAAAATGGCTTTATGTGGGTTGAGTTTGTCCATATTATGGATATCCTACATTGTCCAGGACAGAAATCCTGGTGGTGCAATAATGAATTTTGCAGCCAAAATCACTGTCCCCATGAAATGCTGGACAACAATGGAAAGATGCAGCAAAAAGTGAACTCAGTCAAGCAAATGCTTCAGATCACATCAATAATTCAGAAATTTCTGGTATTTTATAGGAACATATATAATATTCCTCTCTTTTTCTGCAAAGCCAGAGTTAAATGGCAGCATTTATACATGAAGCCTCACAGATTTATGATGAAATCATGTGAATTCACCCAACAGTACAAGATTCAAATATGAGGTTTTCATAAATATTATCAATTTTGACAGGCACACATAAATCTATGTCCAAGTGTGAAAACAAATTGCAAAGATTCCAAAATAACCAGGCAAAGTTAAAGGGTAAATTACCTGTGCAACCCTAAGTAGTATGAAAATAGGTAAGCCACAGAGCATAAAAATAAGAAACACAATTTCTGATAACTCCTGGGAAGAAAGACACTGCCTACACTGCACACATCATCACCTCCTTTTCATCAGTGAGTGATTGACAGTGGAATTCAATCCCTCTGTATTGCAATAATCAGTAGTAAAATGAGAAAAAAGGGACCAAAATCCGGTGAAAAATGGGAACAGGAAAATAGGCCTCCACAAACAAAATTTCTCATGTTTCTCATGTATGCAAAATTCTGAACATATAAGTACATAAACTTACACAAAACTTTTGACATAATGTCAATTTTAAAAAACACCCAAATCATTACAGTAATTTCACAATTATAAGCCGCACTTTTTTCTTTGAAGAATCCAGCCTACCCCAGTAGTGCGGCTAATCATCAGGTGTGGCTTATCTATGGACAAATCCCACTGAAATGACAACCTGGAAGTAAGAGCCAGCCGGGAGGGTGCCTGGGGCTGCCTTTAAAGGCTTGGCTGGTCTATGAAAACTGTTTGCAACTTGAGCACCTGACACCAAACCCCGTTGGTGTGATTCTGTTACTAATTTGTTACTTTGTTGCACATGGATCCTCGTTGGGAAAAAAAAAAAAAAAAGTGCAGCTTATATTCAGGTATTGCTTATATATGGACAAATCCCGTGGTCTACCTGGCTACTGGGAGGTGCGGCTTATAATCAGGTGTGGCTTATAATTATGAAATTACTGTATGTTTTGTTATGTCACTTGTACAAAACAACACTTATGCAAAAAATTGCAAGAAATATGTCTCCTTATGCCTATATTTATGAAGGCTCTCTTTAGTCATTACATTAGCAATAACATAATGGGAAAAGAAAAGAACTAGATTTTACTTCAAAGAAACACTACAGTGCCAAAATAACAACCAAATAACAAGCTGTAAAGTTTACCCTTGTAGGCAATTAGGGAAAATAAGTTTATGTTTAAAAATTTGAAAAAAAGCACAGAACAAAAAGAGAAACAGCAAGCTCAAACACACATTTTTCCTCCTTAATATGTATGGCATTGCAGTACTTGTAGAAATACTTTGCTATGTTGAAAAAATAATCCTCAGTGTAATCAGTGTTGTAATGCTTCTCAAAAAAAAAAAAAAAAAAAAAAAAAAAAAAAAAAAAAAAAAAAAAAAAAAAAGTTAGAAAAGGAACACAAGCAAAATTTTAACCATTCTAAGGACAACTTAAATTAGGCCCTCAAAAATACCCCTAAACCTAATGAATCTCATGACCCCAGGGAAATCTGAAGTTGCTGTTGTTATCTGTACAAGATACAGCCAGTAGTAAAGACGAGCACATTTCCCAATGCACACAGGCAAGTAGACATGGCTGACCAGCAACAGGCAAATGTAGTCAAGACTGTAGTGCCTTCAGATGCACAAAATACATACAAACGACACTCGTATAAAAGACATAAAACCCTTAAGCTTTTCCAGGCTGGCCCAGGCCTGCCAGACAGACTACTCCCCAGTTAGTCTGAGTTGAGTTTGCTAGCATCTCACACACACACACAAAAAAAGGATGAGCATTTAAACAGATCTCTGTAAGGACAGAAAAGGAATTTACCAAGAAGGGAGGAGAGACAATAACATGATCACAGAGAGGACTCATGCAAGTGCAGTTTGTTTACATGAGACTGCCTTCTATAATAGCCTCTCTCCATTGTTTTTTCTGATAAAGGATCCTTCTCCTAAGTAGTATGTAATAAATTTAGGAAATACCCACAATCCAGCCAAGCATTTAATAAAGGTTTTTCACACTCTCAGTGATCCACCTAAAATACCCTTTAGAAAGTTTTCTCTATCACACCAAATTCAGGATATTCTAATTTCCTTTTTAACCTATTACAAAGTTGTGATTGATCTGCCCAAAGTCACCATAGGCCTTGTGCCTTTACCAGCCCATCAAGCAATTCTAGCTCTCATAGACTTACAGAATAGTCTGAGTTGGAAGGGATCCAGAAGAATGACCATGTCTGACACTTAAATGAATGTCTTATACAGAGATTGAACCTGTGACCTTGGCAGATTTCATTAACTGCTGCTCCCTTCAGGAGTCTATATGTGTGTCCTTTTTTATTTGCTTCTCCTTTTCCTTGTCTTGGCGTTTTAACCAGATGTTCTTACAAAACAGATGTCCAGCTATTCTTACAGAATAGTGTCTAAAATTAAAGGCTCTCCTTTTCCCTGTCTTGCTTTCTTTATGAGTGGAGCAAAGCATTTGGAAGAAATTGAAAAGTGAATGGAAGATGAGAGGGGGAGGACATATTCTGCAACACACGTTACATATCTGTGTCCCTTTGATATTCACCAAATTTATTTTTAGATTTTCTGAACCTTTCAGGAATAAAGACCACTTAAAAGAGATATATTAGAGAGACCTTAGTTGTCCTCCTTTTTTAAATAATAAACACAAATGCTGAGAATTTGCTGCTTGTGAATAAGAATATATAAATATTGAATTAAACTGACTACCTTTTATAAAATTACTGTGAGGGCTCAAAATTCACTCCAATGCCACAGAAATTTTAGGCTGAAAAACAGAACTGGTTCTATATTATATTAACTGTATTGTTTGTGTCATTCCATCTCTCCATGCATTCATAATAATAAAATAAAAATAATTAAAATATCAATAGAGGAATTCTTACAAACCCTTTGACAAATGTTATAAACTGCATTCCAATTTTTGTTTCTTAGTGAACCCCTTTTCATCCAAAACCTTTATAGACAAATTGTTTCCTATCCCTAAAATTCACTTATAAACAAACTACCTAGAAAAATTGCTGATAGCTATCTTCTTATTCTTCAAAATTCTAAAATAAGACTAACAAGATTAATTTTTAAGATATTGAATTGCTTCTACTAATTGCTTAAAGATGTCAACTTTACATTAAGCATAAACATCTATTAAACCAGGCTGTCTAAGAATGACAAAACTCCAAAGATCAGGAAAGCTTTTTTGTTATAGTACAATCCTGTTGAGTATCTAGGTGTTGCAGGGGCTAAAATGGCTAAGACTAAAAATTATGTTTGCTTAAATAATTAAATTTAAAAAAAAAATCAGCAATGACATGCAGAGAAACTTCTATCTCAGGCATGAAAAAACTGCTGTTTATTCTCAATTTTATGTAGATTTCTAATGTAGATTGTCTAAACACAACAAGAAAACTATGATTCAGACTGTTTTCATTGACATAAGACAGCAAAGGGGGCTTCTACTCTTGGGTTTTAGCAGATTCATGGCACCTGCTCTTCATCTTTCAGTTGCCAAGATCTTGATACCTGATGTTATCCTCTTCACATACATGTGGTTGAAGTGTCTCTGCATTCATGATTTCTTTGATGCATCTTTACAATGACACTTTCGGGACCTAAATTATGCATATAGAAAAACATGGAACCATTTCATATAGACTCATAAAATTTATATGAGTGATCCTTTTAGGAAGATTAAATACCAAGTATGTGTCAAGATCAGTAAAAGAAAGTGTTTATTGCATAGCTTGTGTCTGCTTTCTAGATTTCGTTTTCCAAAATTACCACTCCTTTTTGTCTGTATTTTTTTAAAGCAGCATTCATGAAACTGGGTTCACAATAGGTACTGAGGATTCTTGATACCCTTATAAGATGAAAAAAAAAAGTAAATTAATTCATTAAGATAAATATGAATAAAAACACTACTTAGTGTTTCATTTAACTGAATGGCACATTCCCCTGTTGCAAGTCCAAATCAAGGTTCATGATTGCAATTTTTGTAATAAGTGTAATAATTTTTTGATAATAAGGTGCATGAAATGATGACAAATAAAAGAAAAAAAGCTGTATGGAAATGTGGCTGTATGAGATTTCCTTTCTTTTCAAATGCATTTTTACATGTACTATGGAAACTATTTGAAATGCCTTTTTCATTTTATTAGCACTAATTGTACACCTGTGTACTCTAGGTAAAATTTGGAAACTCTGATCTTTTCAGTGCAAGCATTTTGATGATCCCTGCACAGAAATCAATGATGACTAAATGCTACATTCAGCTGGGACTTTTCTGATGTATTTTTTAAAGACTTAGTAATACCCAGTCGAGTAAATGGATTTCAGCCAGTATAGAGCTACAAAAAGTCCATCAAAAGACTAAAAAAACTAGAAAAGAATGGTACAAACTATTACTCCTGCATTTTTTTATTTGAGCAACAATAATTAAGGTTATGTATCTATCCAATTATATGGTTGAATTGTCATTCAGTGTTTTAAAACAGTTGTGCATAATATGTATTCTCAGTGTTACATCAACCTGAACAATAAATATTGCTTTTTAAAAAAATAAATAATAAAGAATAACCATGGAGTGACCTGATAGATTCTAAAAAATATTTGATATTGATATTGAAATTACAAATAGTATAAGAAAATAGTATATTAATGTTCAACTTTTATGTTATTACACCCAAATATCTTTAAGTATTAAAGTTATTCTAGTTAAATCAAGAATTAGAGCTTTCTAGAAAATAGTGCTTTGGTTTACTAACAGTTTTCAAGTTCCAGATTTGTTTCATTCTACATTGGCATGAAAACAAAGCCTTTTAAATGCCACTTCTTACTGGAAATATGTCAAAATTTTTTGCTTCATTTTGAAAAGGGCAAATTTTTGATGCAAGCCTTTCTCTCCTGAGTTTGTTCTTGATCAAAGCCTTTACAGAAAAAGTATTGTAAAAGTCTCTGGACTGTTTCTGAAAAGTGTTTTGACTTCAACAAATCATCCTACCGAAAGGTGATTGTTCATAAACAGCTACAACAGTGAACCTTGGTGCCCTGGAGATTTGTGGTACCTTGCCTTTAAACTCCCTGTCATGCACCCCACTATTCTACACAGAAATTCTTACATAGAGGTAGAACTGATAAATACCAATTTTTTCTCCTGTATGTACCTGTAGCCAGGTTACTGGCTAGCTTGCTGTTACCAGAAGAAATGGGTAATCACAGGGTTCTTACAATTTTTATTTCCATGAACAAGGAACTGAATCTCCAACAAACTTATTCTTAATAATATATTCTTATATAATTATATATATTATTAAAATATATAATAATATCTGATATGTAATAGATAATATAAAATGTATTATATATATTTTATTGTATAATATTTTATATAATACATTTATATATCTATTAAGAAGATATAATATTCTTAACTTATTCTTATTTTGTCATTAATAAATCCATTTCTATATCTTACCATCATGTACTAAATAAAGAATGTTACTTTTTTATTCAATTTATGCTCAAGTATTATAATAATATTGGAAAAGCACTCATAAAATAATGACTACTGTGTTTTGCTTGACATTAGGCAGGTGTAATAAACATCAATCACAGTAAAGTTTTGAGAGTGCTATTTGTATTGCTGGACCACTAAAAGCATTGATAACTGTATGTTTTAAGGACAAGATTTGTCTCCCTGAAGAGAGCAGATAAGTGCCATAACAACAGAGGGGTATATATAGGCCTATATAGCAGATCCTATGTGACAGAGACTTAATGGTGAGTGGCAAATTGTCTCTTTAAGCACCAGGCATTTGATGGTATCAGAATTACAACTTATTGCATCTGTCAAATCTATGCCACAGTGTTAGACATATACTGCACATATATATTGCCTAAATTATGTAAAACCACAAAAATCTCCCTGACTGTATTAAAATTATAACTGTAGCAAATCAACAGTTCTGTAATGCAGTTTTTATTGCTTTTTTAGCCATAAAAGCCACACTTGGTGTAGAAAAATTTCTATCTTCAGCAAAATTACTTTTCAGAACTGGAATGGGGAAAAAAAAGGCAAAAACAAAAACAAACAAAAAACTCGCCACCACCATCAGGAAAAAAGAAAAAAAAAAAAAAAAAAAAAAAGCCGGAATCATGGTCAGGACATCCAGTGGGAAAAGTTTTTTTCACAATAAGTACTCAAAGAAGATAAGCAGCCTGAAAGAACACTGTGTTGGCTTTTGTGCCATCACTGAAATGTTTATCAGGCAAGCGTTACAAGTCCTTCCTGGAAGGAGAGTAGGACTCTCTGAGGGGATTTGGAATAGGAAAGTTTTTAGTCTTATTTCAGAGCATATAATTATTTTTATGAAATAAAATAATAAAATAGTTCTGAAAGAAGATTAAGGGAATTTTGTGGTGAACATCTACCTACTACAGAAAAGCTTGGTAAATGGTCAAGCAAGAAAATGAAGACACAGCAATACCCTATAAACCATATTTTGTCCATTCTGATAGAAGAATCTACTCCCCCATAGCTCTGGACTCAATCATTAAATAACTTCAAAATAGAATATATATTCAAATATATAATTTGTAGAATATAAAGAATTATTTTCACCTAGTTATTAATGTAAATATATATCTATTTCTATATCTATATAAAAACACACATAGTCATATCACTGGTAGTATCTGAAATACCAATACATATGCTCTCCAGCTAAACACAAACAGCTCTCAGATGTAGCCCCTAAAACGTGGTGATCATATTAAGACTGTCACACACAGAGCTCTGTATTTCAGCTATATTTAGCACAGCAATATTCCTGAAAGCTTCATATATAGGAAAGGTATCTGGTTTTCTTTTGCTGATTTTCAACCCTGCATGCAACACAGCAGCAAACTAACACTTCATACAGATATTTTGCTTAATTGAGCCAGAGGATGAAACAACAACTTTCAATATAAGTGAAGAAGAATTGTGCACAGCTTAGATACAGCCCGGAAACAAGCAAATCACAGACTGCTGCTTCACCTCAGCCTTCCACGTGCACATTTTCAGAGGATCTGTGAGGCACTGCAAGCCAACAGGTGAAATCATTTGCCTCATAGATCACGAATGGAGCTACAGGAAAACGAATTGCATGCAAAAGAGCAGACAAAAATCAGCAATACATGACAAATTGAAGCCAGGAGAATCCTGCAGTAAATTAGGGAACTCACCAAAAAAAGCTTTAAAAATACAGCAGCTGCACTTCAGACTATAACAGAAGATGTGATAAACTAAGCGTAGATGAACATTAAGTATATTGAAGCTGTGATATATGGGATATAATAGAGGATGACTGCTAATTCCAGAAGGCTAGTGATTCCTGAAAATATTCCTTTTAAAGAATTCTCAGTTTAGCCTGTTGTGCTAACAAGCTATTTTGTTAGGTGCTGGACATATACCGAGATACCTTTACCAGTGTCCACTTCCTGTACAGAAATGGAAGAGATGCTGGAAATACTGTTTTAATCTGAAACATTAGCAGAAAATTTAAGATTTAATCCTTAATCTTGATTCAGTAAAATATTTCTATATGTATGTTTAATTGCAGTTGTACCTTGAGGTTAGTTTACTTTAGTTTCTGTCAGAATAAAGCATTCCATTGTTGACTAGCAAAAATCCAGAAGTAGGAAAATCTAGTTTTTGCTGGACACAAGAGAGCATATTGGAGCTGTATTTAAGAATGGCTAAAAACAGAGAATGTCATACTTCAGTTCTGCATTCTCTGGGAAAACATGCTGCTACTACTTCTCCCTGTGCTGCTACTGCAGTGGTGCGGAGTCCAAACTTCACAAGGTATGTGCCTCCAATGTTCATGCTCAACACATCATCTGCGTGGAGGCTGGAGCATCATCTGCATGCCAACCCTGTTACTGAAAACTTTTATCTGAGGAAGTGGAAAGATTAAGCCACTGTGGAAAAAAACACAGAGAAGCTGGTATTGTATGAATGAAATGTTGCCCTGTGAGATGCTACATTTCTGTTAGAGCTAGTGGAAGTAGTTCTTTTAAAATTACAATAAACATTACTCTCACCTTTTCAGACATTCCTTGCATAAGCAATCAGGCAATCAGACAAACATAGGTGGATCACAAGTCTAAGCACTGTGAGCAGAAGTGTTGGTCTAAATCCTGAACACTCTTATATTGACATAGTTTCGTGGGAAGGACTAATGCCTTGCAAAACATGCCCTTTCACCAAACTGGACATCACTCCAGCTCAGAGAGGACAGTAAGGCTGTACACCCGGAGGGAGAGGAGGGAGAAGGACAGGCTGGAGAAACTGCCCTGAAGAGGACAGAAGGACACGTGGCACCCTGCACTACCACAGGTGAGACCCCACAGCCGTGGGGCAGAGGCTAGGCTGGTGGTGCAGGTCTGAAGAGAAGGCTCTGGGGTGCTGGAGGGAGCCAGCAAGGAGCACCCTCAGCTGCTTGAAACCCTTTCCTTTAGTTAAAGCCCCTTTCAGGCCAGACACCCCTGTGCCAGTCAGAGCTGCAGTTGCCCATGTGTACTGCCTACCACCAAAATAATATCCTGGTGTCATCGGCGGGTGGACAACCTAAGTGGTATGAAAGAAAACAACACTTCACCTAGAGTGACAGAGTCCCCTTACATCTGTCCCTTGTTAATACAAAGGGCCTGTAATATCTCAAACACCCTTTCAAAGTAAAATTTCAGTCAAAAAGGTATAGCTATGTTCAAGCAAAAGTAGTATTGGGGGCATACAGTGTTCTACATGAAAGAATAACAAGGTACTATTATTCTTACATTAACCCAACACAGGTATGAAAGGAGAGTGGAAAAGGAGATGCTCAGTTTGACTCCTTCATTAACATCCCTTTAACCAAGAGGTTAAGCCTTTGAGTTTGACAGGAGTTATCTCCTGTGTGCTGGAGCACTTCTACCTCTGTTAATCTGGAACGTCTCTGGGAAAGTTAAGAGAAATATACCTTTGTGAGAGTCAATCTGTGCCAGGTCTACACTGAGAGACCTTGTTCCTTCAAACTCTCAATGCAATTATGTTCAATGTCAGCATATCTGTTTTAAGTTGTAATTGTGGAAAAAGGTTAGACCTCAATATTTCAGTAATAAATTTTTGACTAGAAGCTCTAAAACCTGTTTTTAAATTAAACAAGTTGGGACAAAACCCTTTAATCCAGAAAGCTTAAGAACAGAGATCAAAGGAGCAGAGCACTCCAGGTGCTTCCCCTTGAAAGCAGTACAACACCTCATTCAGTTGGCTAAAGTGGATGGCTGGTGCCATTATTTTCTGCCTAAAATCCTCATGAAATCATTAGTCATATCGTTATATTTAAATTGGTAGAATAATGTTCTAGAAGGGAAATAATTCACAGTGGAGACTCTGAAAAACTTAAAAGTAACTCTGTGTTAGGGAGATTTTCATGACAAAAATAGATCTGAGTCTGAAGAATAAACTTTAGGATTTAAATGTATTGCTTTCTTTCCATTTTATTTGTATGCGATAATAATTAATATCATTACAGTAGTATAGTACATGGCATATAGTACAAATATATTGCATGTTGTACATATTTAGGAACAATACCTACCATATATATTTGCATAAATACATGCATGAATTCATTTATAAACATTATATATAATAAGCAAAAAATCAGTATGGTTTAATCACTATAATACAGAAAAATTACTGTCTTTAGTATCTTTATAAAGCAACTTTGTACACATCCATGTCTGTCTTGTCAAACCTTAACTTCACAATTCTAAATCTTTCTCTGGTCTCACAAGGCAGGAATTTTCCCTCTGAAAGATTTTTTCCAATACCCAATGAATATATGGAATAGATAGGATCTTGCTGTTTGAGATTATTAAGAAATAGCTTTTTGAAGTCTTAAGGTCCTGATCTTCTGTGATCTTGATTTATGTAGCAGAGTGAAGAAGAGAAACGTGTGACTTGAGGGCAGTCTTGGTACTAATCAGGGTGCTCAGATTACAGTGGACTGTCTGCTGAGGTGTGAAACTCCATTCCATTCTACTGCTTTTACCATATGAAAGTTCCCTTATATATTATGAATTTTGCTTTATAACCACTTCAATCCACATCCACTAATTTTTTATTTCTATTTTGAATATTACTTTTTTCTTTGACTATGTTGATGCTACTTCACTATGCATAACAATACGCAGCATTAATGAGCTGGTATTTTAATTGTTGTTGCTGTAGATTTCTTTCTTGTGAGAATAAATGTTTTTACTAGGGCACAGGCGGCAAACAAATCTACACTCTGTCATCACTGTTGAGTTGACTGCACTGCTACTTTTAGGCCTATTTGTATGCATACATGTGTACAAATATATACACACAAACATATATATAAATGTAGTCACAATGTTTGGGAATAGAGGGAAATTAACAGATCTCCTGTAACTTCATATTCCACTTTGGTTCTGTGCAAAGTAGCCTTGCCTACAATAATTTTACACTTATAAGGCGCCCCAGCCTATAAGGTACACTTCTGTGTTTGGGTTGAAACTTCAGTCAAAAAGGTGCATCTTATACACGTGGAATTATATTGAGGATAATCAAATTCTGTCATTTTTTCATTGATCTTTACAAATGCTCTACAACTGACTAACTATTAAGAAATTACATGCAAACATCTACTTTCAAATAACAGTAATAATGTGACAAAAACTTATAAAAATAGGACATTAGATGATAATAATTGTGATAGGTCCTTATGTCACATTGCTATGAATAACCTACAACCCTTTAAAGAACTAATGCCAACTTTAAAGCCATTTTTCTCTAGATTAAGTACTTTTTTTTTTCTCTATTATTAATATCTAGAGGTTTTTGCTAAGTAAAATATTATTTCTTTTAAAAATCAAAAGGACATACCAATAACTCAAAGAAAATGGAAGACATGGCTCTTTTAAAATTTTTGGTTCATGATAATCTCCATGCCACCATCTCTGACCCCCTGCCCCTTTATTTCAGATGATGCCATGACCTCAAAATATAGGGGAAGCTGAATTCATAGGTTTATAGAGGGAGTAAGCCATATAAGGAGTGGCTGAGGAAACTGGGGATGTTTAGCCTGGAGAAAAGGAGGCTCTGGGGAAACCTTAGTGCTACCTACAGCCAACTGAAAGGAGGGTGCAACAGGGAAAGGTTTGGCTTCTTCTCCCTGGCAACCAATGACAGGATAAGAGGACAAAGTTTAAAGTTGGGCATGGGGAGGTTTGGGCAGAATTTCTTCACTGAAATGGTATTTGGAACAGGCTGCCTAGGGAGGCAGTAGAGTCACCATCATTGGAAATGTTCAAGAAACAGCAGGACGTGGCAGCAGGACTCTAGTCTAGTTGGCATGGTGGTGTTCAGTCAAAGGTTGGACTTGATGTTGGAGGTCTTTTCCAACTTTATGGATTCTGTTTCCACTCTGCCATGCAGTTTAAGAGCTTTTACTCTGCCTACCCATTTATGTAATGGAAAACAGCAGCTCTAAGATGAGAAAGTAAAGTAAACTAATACATAATGTTATGGTCATTTGTGAAACCTTAATTAGCTCAATGAACATGACATCAGGCATGCAGCAGTCTTCATCCAATGTGTTGGAATAATTTCCCTCTGTACTCTGTACCTATCTTTAAAATTATGGCAGGTCTTACTAGAGAGCTAAGACCTTGGGAGTTTCGAGTGAATTTGGGGGAGAAAGGAAGTTTTTAAATTTCTAAATAACTTTGGAGCATGCTGTCTATTAGCAGTAATAAACTCTTTACGTGTATTTCAGTTGTCTTAGAACCTACAACTGGGTATAGGGGCAGTTTGTGCTAGGCTATTCTATAAATATTTAAGATATCCTTTCTCAAGGTATTTAGTGCACAAGTAAATGAGTTATAAAGTAGATGTCAGAGGAAAATTAAAAGTGAACTCCTGATTCTCATACAGGGTTAAAATTTACTGATGTAAAAAAATAGTTATATGTCAAATGTGAGTTGAGCAAACTGAATGAATCAAATGAAACACAGAGAAAAATTTGGAAAGCTAAATGTGCTGTTTAACCTCAAGAATGAAGGAAAAATGAAGTTGCATCAAACCTCAAGGGCATAGAAGATTTCACAAAACCAAAGAACACAACAATCTGTTTTTACTTCAAGACATTTTCAGTTCTGCAGGTCTGAGATCAGTGCAAACCTTTTCATGGCACTCAGATCATCCTGGTGTCAGCCAAACAGAGAGCAAGTCTTTCAAATCACATCATTTATCTTTTAAAATACTCTGTGAAATCACAGAAAAAGATTCTATTCATCCTATACTATTTGGAGAGTTCAATTGAGATTATTTGGGAATATAGAAGCAGAGGAGACATGTTGTGCTAGTTCAGTGTTTTTCTATGTCAAGCACCACAACATACAAATTTCATCCAAAAATTATCTTCAATCTAAAGAAAAACTTCAGGATGTTTTTCCTGGTGTTATTGCTGAAAATTTTATTGATAAGGAAATCTGGCAGTAAAAGTGTAAGATTTAGGAGTGATATCATAACATTTTTTTTTTAACCTCTGAAATCATTCAAGGCCAATTTGTACCTGACATTGGCTTTTATTTACAATACCTCTTCAGTCTCTCCTTCCGGCTCTGTGTGAGATGACAGTAACCATCTGCATTCTTTATATTCTTTATATTCCTTTTTATATTCCCGGTCTAGAGAAGACATTTTCATTTCCTGTTGTGCCATAAGGTTTCTGTTCTTCTGCTCCTTCTTTTCCCCCGTGCTCTCCTTCTACATTTGTCAGAAGAAAGCTCAGGGCTGGTTGAGCTTGGACAGCCCTGTGCCAGTCCAGAGGTTGCCAGTGCAGCGGGACTGGTCTCACTGCTATTGTCACTGCCTTCAAATTTGTGCTGACATGTAACACAAGAAATCTCCCTGGTCATAGCTACAAGGAACCTTAAAGAAACAGGAGAATGTCTTGAGCAGCTAAATGACTTTTTAAAACTCTGAAAATGGAAATGTCAGAAAGCTGTGGTATCTGTGGCTGCTAAAATTTCTGCTGGTCATACGTGTTTGATAATTTCACTGAGTAGCTGGTTTGAACATAATACAAATTAATGAACAGAATTGCAAGAAAATCCCAAACCCTACTACACTATTAAATGATACATTCTAAGAAATGTATTTCCTCTATTTAGTTTTCACATGAGTCAACATAAACTGATTTTTTTTTCTCTTAAAATGTAAAAAAAAGTTGGACAAGAAAATTTTCAAATAATGGGTATTTACTGAGGTATCATAGAATATACAACAAATTTATAGCATTCTCTGAGGCCTGAAAAGAAGTCCCTATATCTTTGTAATAAAAGAGGAAAATATAGAAAAATTCTTGCTTCTATGTAAAATGATTGCAAAATTAATATACTGTTGTATGAGATGGTGACAAATGGAAGCAAACTTAATTGTAGTTTAAAAATTAAAATGTAGAAAAAGTTAATACCATGGAAACTACAGTGACCCTTAAAAATATAATTTATGGAAATAGAGTGATTTTTTATTATGGTGAGTATTGGGAGAAACAATTTATAATAATTGGCATTAACATAGGAAAAAAATTAAAGTAGGCTAGGGTTTTAAAGTGAAGTAGTTTAGATGAAGACACATCTGCTTGCTATTTTAAAACCTTTCTAAATATTTTCTCTTTCCATTGGGAAATTGTTCAGAAAAATGAAAATAGCTTCCTAGTCAGATAGACCTATTTTGAAATTTAGGTAAATTCATAAATAAAAATAAAAGGACAAGCTTCACAATTATTGTGAAAGTTGGTTTCTGTCTGGTCTCATCTATGCTACAACCTTAGTCAGTACCTACTCTGATATGTAAATATGTTTAAATCTATTGAGGAACACTAAGTTCACACATCTAAGCTTTTACTTGATTTCTTTCTCCAAAAGGCAGTGTTAGGTATGAAAGTTATGTCTCAGAAAATACATGTGAATAAATCTAACTGAAGATGACCTTAAAATGAAATTTTAGTTCTGATACTGTGGTGGAACAGACTTTTGAAAGTAGACAATACTGAGACTTCAGCTGCGCTGATTTAAATAACTTAGAGCAGAGCTTGGAATACAGTCTCTGTTATCATATCTTCATGACTCATATTTATAGCACCACTTTATGATCCACACCATTTTCTTCCATTCAAATCTGTAGGTGATCTGACAGATGACTTTTCAGTGACCTGGCTTTATTGTGTATTCATTAGAGAGATCTGAGAAGACTGCAAAGAAGGGAGTCAGGCTGGAGATAAAACTGACAACAAAACCTAAAAATCTATCTTTTCTCTTCATTACTCATATATAAATTCACTTCTAAGTGTATGTGAGGTCTATGATACATATTCAGTACTTCTATGAATTTAGATCTAAAAGAGACACTAAAAAGATCTGGTGGCAAGATTAGAACATTAGTCTGCAAACTTAAGAAATATTCCCAATGAATACAGATCCAATGTCCCTGCTGCACAAAATGCTATTCTATCCACACACAGACAAATGTTTCCAGAAAAAAAGTGTGCATTGAAAACAGATATAACCATTGAAAAAGTATTTAACTAACACTTTTAGGTTAGCTTTAGAGGAAATACATTGGTAACATTTCTTTGATGTTTAATGTTCTTGGTCTAGCCGTTATCAATAAATGCAATTTTGAATTTATTGCCATTCGAAACTAGAATAAAATAGAAAAAGTGCTTCTTTCCTCATAAAAAGGTTTAATATTCATACAGAAGTCAACTTAGGTTTATAGTCTGCCTAGTCAAGGAGAAATTTCCTCTTCAAAAGACTTAGTTTATCTTGCATTGTACGTAGAATTCCAGGAGCAGGCTATAAATAAAAAGTCAGAGGCATAACAGAACTCAGCCATGTGAAGAATTTGTTTTCCCTCAAGAGGGCCTTTAAAGTCAGAATTGTTTGACTATTTTCATGTTTTATTAATTATTTACAATTTAATCATTAACAACCAAATACATACAATTTTGAACCCAGATCAATATTACAGAATTAATTAACGGCTGCATCAATGTAGTTGATTAAAAACTGCAAGAAATAAGGTAGTATATGTAGTGTTTTCCTTGGGTTTTTATCTACAGTAATTTCACGATTATGAGCCTCACCCTTTTCATTGAAGAATCCAGCCTACCCCAGTAGTGCGGCTAATCATCAGGTGTGGCTTATTTATGGACAAATCCCAGCGAAATGCCAACCTGGAAGTGAGAACCAGCCAGGAGGGCGCCTGGAGCTGCCTTTAAAGGCTTGGCTGGTCTATGAAAACTGTTTGCAACTTGAGCACCTGACACCAAACCCTGTGCTGGCTCAATTCTGTTACTAATTCGTGACTTTGTCACACATGGATGCTCGCTTAAAAAAAAAAAAAAAAGAAAGAAAAAAAAAAGCGGATTATATTCGGGTGCGGCTCATATATGGACAAATCCCGTGGTCTACCCAGCTACCTGGATGTGTGGCTTATAATCAGGTGCGGCTTATAATTGTGAAATCACCATATTTTTCTTTTTCTGTTGGTGGGTTTGTACCATCAACATAAAACTAAAACTTGCTGTATTTCCTTGTTTTCTTTCAGTAACATAAATACCTTTTTGAATTTCATTTTTCCAGTTCTAGAAGGCATATGAACTGATTCAGATAAAGTTTTCAAGTATTTTTTTCTTCTGTTTTTGCATTTCTTTTGCCACATATTTTTATATTATTATATCTCTTTTTGAGTAGAATTACTTTGGGGTTTTTTTGTTTGGTTTTTTTGTTGTTGTTGTTTTGTTGCTTTGTTGTTTTTTTGGTTTTTTTGATAGAGCAAATGTTATTTAGACTGACAATTTGCTTGTGAAAAACTTTTTGCTTAACACCAGCAGCTTTATGAAAAGTACCCCAAGCTTTGATAATAGACTTAAATGTCTTCAGGACAGGGTAGAGATACCCAGACATTTTGAAGGCATATAGCACTATAAGCAGGGTGATGTGGACCTAATTTGCTCTGCTCCATGTCAGGTACATTAATTCACAGTGAACTCCATAACTCTGTGGGGAGAGCATTTACCAGCCCAGGAGCCGGCTGCTTCCTGAGGAAATTGCGTTGCTATCTGAAAAATTCAGTATTTTTTGTTTCCTTAAATTTAAGTATGCACATTTTAATTCCATGGCCCATAGTGAAGGTAAAGCTGGATATTAGGAGAGGTTTGAGCATCAGACAAAAACAATTCTGAGGTGGGCTTTTATTAGAAAGGTAAGAAATCTAAATTATTATGAAGTGGAGTTTAATATATTTAGATGTGCCTCTATGGTATGGTTGCCTAAGACAGAAAAAGAAATCTTGATAACCCAGTGAGTAACATCTGTATTATGTTTCCAATGATTTGTTCAGCCTCACAGGGTAGCATAATTTACCGAACCAAAGTCATAGCTACACCTAAATTGCAGCTTCACCATAGCTTCTCTGTGTAACCTGAAAAGCATATACCTATGTGTCTGTGTGAATGCATAACAAAACTGCAAAAATTATAGATTTTTCCACACGCATCCCATTCACAGGTCATTTTAAAGGTAATATCATTACTAGTTAACTGAGGAAAGTTGTAATTCTGACGTCCATTTGTGTAGTACAACTGTCAACATCAGTTCCCTCAATTGAGTTAATTGGATAAAGAACAGGGTCTAGGTTGAATGGCACTTTTTACAAGGGCCTGTATTGATGTGACAAGGGGTAACAGAAAAAAGATAGGCTTAAGTGAGATATTCTGAGGAAGAAATTCTTTACTGTGAGGGTGGTGAGGCACTGGAACAGGTGCCCAGAGAAGCTGTTGATGCCCCATCCCTGGACTTGTTCAAGCCCAGGATGTGGCTTTGAGCAACCTGGTCTAGTGGAAGGTGGTATGGGGGCTGGAAAGGAATGATCTTTAAGGTCTCTTCTAACAGAAACGATTCTATGATTTTGTGATTTCCAAGGTCCATATCTTCTTTTCAGTACAGTAACTTCACAATTATAAGCCGCACCTGATTATAAGCCGGACTTTTTTTTTTAAGCGAGCATCCATGTGTAACAAAGTAACAAATAAGTAACAGAATCCCTGCCAGCTGGGTTTGGTGTCAGGTGCTCAAGTTGCAACAGTTTTCATAGACCAGTGAAGCCTTTAAAGGCAGCCCCAGGCACCCTCCCCAGCTGGCTCTCACTTCTGGGTTGGCATTTCACTGGGATTTGTCCATAGATAAGCCACACCTGATGATTAGCCGCACTACTGGGGTAGGCTGGATTCTTCAATAAAAAAGGTGCGGCTTACAATCATGAAATTACCATACTTTGAAATATTATTGTTCTTCCTTCCTAAAAGTAGAATGTGAAATTTGGAGACAACAGTCTGTTTTGTTGCACTTGTTTATAAAAGTGAATTTGTCATCAGGGTATGATTCTGATGTACAGCAGTGTATGAATTTGACTTCAAAGCCTCAAGTTTTGACTGTCAGAGCTGTTCTATCTGCTGATACTACACCCTCTTTATAAATGCAGACAAACACAGATGATGTTAATTTTCCTCACAGTGGAATCATATTTTCGCTGAAATTCTCAGGGGTTTTTTTTCAACTACTTAAGGACAGGTTTTCCAGTCGTGTGTTTTTGTTCATTTTCTGAAATTTCCTAACAAAAAGGCTGCCTGCAACTAAGAAATCTCTTCTGATGTCTAAGTTTTGGAACACAGCATTAGCCTTTATTAGAACGTGAGTTCTCTCAAAATATCTAGAAGAAACTGCACTCAACACTTTAGATTTCAGTATTCCAGATCCTCCTGGAATATTTAAATAACCATCATAATCTTTTTCAAGTCTTATCACAGTTGTGGCTGCAATCACAGCAGAGACTCAGACATCTATAAACAGCTGAAAAATCTACACCTACCTATATAGAATATGCCTCTAGCAGGATCTAATAATGAATTATGTATATATTTCCCAAACATTAATCCTACACGAAAACAGAACTCTGTCTCTGCAGCCTATCCAGAAACTCCTTAGGATCTCTCTCTACCTCTGCATAGCTCTTACTGTGGTCCCCAGAAATTTAAATTATGGAGCAATCAAAACAATTGTCCACCCATTAATCAATATATCCAATAGTAAAATAAGTTCCTTTTTTGCTATTAATAAGGTGACTTTCTTTTTATAATTTTATTATATGTCTGGGTTGTTTAGGGTTTTTTTGGGGGTTTTTTTATAGAACATTTCTTACATACATGCAATATCAGCTGTGAAAAGAATAGCAAATACCACAGAGAAGCAGAATGGAAATTGTGGATCAGATGTCTCTTTAAAAGCTGAAAGAAGGACTACATGAGCTGTGACACAAGATTAACATTGCAAATGATACCTATTCAGCAGCTGTGGCCTTTATTTCCTCAAATACTGCAAATGCAAACATTCAGGACACTTGCTTTAGCATCTCCTGTTTTTTGTCTTCTTTCATCATAATCAAGTCTTCCCAATGGTTTCGTCCACAACTGAGGAAGAAGCACAGTATTTTTGTCTTTCAAGCCTGTCACAACTCTAAGGGCAAGATGTCCAACATGCACTGCTCTCATATAATATGTTGGCTCTGATTCCCATGCAGTAAAGGATCAGCAGTGCCCAGCAGATCTGGCTCATGGGTGTAAAAAAAATATTGGCAAAAAGTATATAGAATAATTAAGAAACAAATCACCTGTGTTCTGAGATTTGGGCAGAGGAATATGGAATGGTATTTCCCTTCAATGGTAGTGTTTAAGTAATTGGTGTTTTACCTATCCTTTATGATTTTCAGGATATTACAGCTTTCTTACACTGTATTTATGAACTCAAATCCCAAGTTCTCACCCCAGTTTCAGACACTTTATGTCCTATCTTTGTTGAACTTCTTGAAGGGATAGTTTCTTTTGATGTTCATTTTGGAAGCAGTAATTCATTCAGTCAATGTCTCCTTGAGAATTGAGCTTGGCTGCAAAGATGGTTTATGAGGGATGATGAAGATTGGAGCAGGCCAGGAATAGAAAGCCTGATTTGGCAACAACCAATTAAAAGTTATGTTTTTGGATATTATTTACAGTGCTATCCTGTGATGTTGCCAAGTAGTGTCTTAAGCAAGATCCTGAAGCTGTGTTTCTCTAGAGCAGCAGAGTCCAGATTAAGAATTTCTGACAGTAATGAAGAAAATGCTCACTTGTGTGTCAGGACAATGCACTGTTGCCTTCCTGTTTTCTCTTTGCAGGGCCAATGAACTGTAGGTTGTATTTCTTACCCATCTTAGTGTTACCAGTTGATACCCAGAAATGGGTGAGTCTGCTGTGACTGAAATACCAGAGAAATTGGGACTTACACTTTTGGCAATTTCACTGGCAATGGAAAACTTATTGTGAGAAGCAGCCTAGCTCATCAGAAAGTTTTAAACACATGCTCTTTCTTACTTTCTTGAGTAAGCCCTTGCTTGAAGGGTCAGAATATTATGCTTAAGTCCTGCAGTAATCATGCTAATCTTGGTTAGGATGCCACACGGAGTACAATTAATCTCAAAAGTGGCTGATAGACTGAACTTAATTAGAATTTTGGCATCATATTAACAGTAAAAATAGACAGCACTACATGGCAAATTGTTTTTCAGTTAAAATATTTAACAAACTAAATAGCTATGAGGAGCATTGGTAAGAGGTGTTATTTGATATAGTATTTTTAATCTTAATGGTACTATTTCAGGAATTCAATTTTCACAGAGATGAGCCAGAAATCATTTTCTGTGCATTCACTGATAATAAACTGTATAACTGGTCCAAAATCTCATAGCAATTATAAAATAGAATTTAATGTTTGATTTATGAAGTATTCTCTCATTTGTAGCTAATCAGCCTTGCCAGTTACTTGAAGGCCCTTAGGCACAAATCCTCTAAGGAAAGACAATCTTAAAACAAACCTAATTACACTGGATTTAAAGATGAATATGGTTTTCAAATAAGACCACAGTTATATTACTGCTCATCTTTATTTGGACTCCATTGGCACCATTTCAGCAATAGGTCAGCAGGCATCAAAACCCTGAAACTAATGAGACACATCTGGGGAAGCTGTCAATAGCTCTGCAAAACTGGGATTTCTTATCACAAGTGCAGACTGGTAGCAATGATTTCAAAGTCTTACATTAACAAAAGGAAAATTTAGTCATTGCTATTATTACCAGAATAGTTGACAGCTTACAGCTTTCTAAACTCCATCCCAAGCATATTGTGGCTTATTATTTAGTTGTTATGACATATATCTATTTAAGAAAATGTTTTCAAAAGCACTGGAATTTTTAAGTAGTTGTTAAATGAGCATGAAAGAATATTTTACTCAGAATAACTTGCTTTCTTCTTTGAAGTCTCTAAGGATTTCTCAAATATTATTCTTTTCTTCTTGTAAATTCCAGATGACTGCTATTTCTGAGAATTTTCCTCAAAGTGCTTTGAGTTCTGTCCAGTAACATATTTCTGAATTAGATTGTAATACACATTGATGATATCGTGATGTTATTGTAGTTCCACAGTGGCATAAATTCATAAAGGTTTCAAGTCTGAAGAATAATTTTCAGAGTACGATTCCCAAATGAAGAAAGCTCCATATAAAAATATTTACCAAATTGTAATGTAATATATTCAACTTATATTCATGAGAATGTGTTACAAAAATACAAACTTACTAAGATATAACTCACAATAACCTTGTTTTTCAGGAAATATCATCTTATGAAAAGGGATGCATAACCTGGAAAACGAAGCAAGGAGCAAAACCTGAGCACTGAAATATTGACTATTCAGCAATAACAGTAAGAGCTAAGATAGAAATTCCTGTCACAAATTTTTTGTGATATTTCAGCATATGTTTCTGTGGAGGGATCAAAGTAGATTAGCTTTTAGTCTTCCAGGCTGATGACTTGCAATGTGACTCAGACCAGGTATATAGAAATTTAGTTGAGCTGACAAAAAATTTAGTCTAAATAATTTCTAGAGTTTTGAAAATATTACAATTAGAAAAATATAACACTATTGTTTACACAAAACATCATAGACATAAAGCCAAAAAGGTGGGACGTTCTGGGTTAATTTATAGAATTTCCTGTATAGTGATATAAATTATATTCAGGCTGCTTTTTTTTCAGTTTTGTCCTGGTTTAGGACAAATTTTGGAGGAAACTTCCAAAGGCGACAACAAACTATTCACCAGCATAAAAATGAATAACATTAAACAATGAAACCTATGTTTTTTTTGAAGAGGTGGCAAATTCAGAAAGTCCTTGTCAGGGGTGTAGCTCAGGTCTCTCAGTCTCTCAGTCCCTCCTGCTGGGAAATGCCACATCCTTGCCCCGATGGGACACAGGTGTGAGGCCCTGGTGCTCTTCTGGGTTTTCAGTCCAGAGCAGGGCTGAACGGTTCCAAGAAAAAGAAAAAACACAGTCTGGGGAACTTCTCTGCCTCATCTAGCTAAAAACTAACTCAAAGCAAAGGAGCTATCCTGCTGTCTGTCCATGCTGCAGACAACACAGTCCAGGAGAAGGAAAGATGAAGCACTCATCTCTGTGTCTGGAATACATCAGACATTCCACCACTTCTCCCCCGCTTCACTCTCAGATCTAGTTTTAAGTGTGCAAAAGTTATTTCTGGGCTATACAGATGAATGGAGATACAATTCAGCATAATAAAGTCACCCCAAGACAAGTTCGTTTTATATAATCTGAACAGAGGAATTGAAAAATATCTGTTCATTTTATTGCTATATGCTGAATTTGAAGCTGCTGTACATTTGAAGTTGAGTCTTTTTTTTTATTTTTTTTTAAATATAGGATGAGCAGGATTAGGGATTTAAAAGTTTTTCACTGAGAAAGTGGGTAACAGGCTTCCCATAGACATCATGGCCTCAAGCCTGTCAGTGTTCAAGATGTGTTTTGACAGCAATCTAAGATATACAGATTAACTTTTTGGTTGCTCTGTCTGGAGTCTAAGACAGGACTTAAGCCCACAAAACTTAAAATTCAAAGATTTTGGTTTTAGAGATGGTCACAAATACAGTCGTAAACTTGCTGGCTTTTTGTCCTTTTTTTTTTTTTTTTCATCATTGCAATCAGTTAAAGTTGATTTGGTTAAAATCAATTAAAATTAGAATTGTTCAAAATCAGTCAGAATTGGTTAAAACTGAGTTATTCCAAAGGATATGTAAGATTTCTTTCCAGATCTCAAATTAGTTTTATTGTACTATTGTGTTTCATTCTTAGTTTGTTAATTTATAGCAACCTTGGAACCTTGTAAACTGATGGCTGGGTCTAATAAGGTTCCCAGCTCCAGGTGCCTAGTGCAGTTGTGGATGCCCTGGCACTGCAGGTAGAAAATGTCCCAGTTTAGTTTACTTTTGCTCTTTCTTCAGCAATGTTCCTACAGCAATTTCAATACCATGAAACTTTTTATCAAATAATATCAAATAATAAAACTTGTTTTTATTTTTGCAAAGTTTTGAAACTCTCTGGCCATAGAAGAACATAATATTAACAATCTGCTGCTTAAGCAGTATTCAATTTCTTAGCAGTATAATTAGTTATACAAATTAGTTATGCTAACACTACTGCTAATCATCTCCTAGTCAAACCTTTCTAAAAATTAGTTGATTCTTTTAGGAAACTAATGTCTAAATAGAAAGAAAAAAATAGAAGACAGGCAACGCTTTACTCCCAAATCCTTTACTCAGAGAACTGAAAGACAGCAAGCTCACCTGCTGCACTCTCCTCTGCTAGAAAATTCTGTCAGAATTAGCCTTGTGCCTACATAATATATATCTCGCTGCCCAAAACTATCACCTTTTCCCCCCATTCTAGTTATGTAATCTACAGTATAACAGTGCCAGTCCATTTAAACTTTCTCACCAGGGCAACAAAAAATGATATATTTAGTAATTTTATTATCCTTTTTTAAATCCTTTGCTCTTTTCTGTTATTTTTAAATTCATAAAACACAGTTGCTTGTACAGCAGTTTTCTAATACTGGTGTGATTCACAGAGCCAAATAGCTTAATTTTTTTTTTTAATTATATCAAGTTTCTTTTAGTTTCTCCATAATTTAACACATTCAACTTCATACATGAGATTTAAATTGTCCTACAGAACTAGGAAGAAAGAATAAGCAAAAGTACTTATTTATATACCGACTTTGAATTTATATGTATTTCCTCCATTAAATTTTAGACATTTCACTTGCAACCCACACTGAGAATAAGTGCTGGTCTCTCTTGGATATAATATTAGCCTTGTCATGCAGAGAGACCTGTTTATCAAATAGCTTAAAACTGACAAATTTTTATTATTATAGCAATATTGGGATTTATGACCTACGTTTAAGAAATCTGATTGCACTGCTTTACCCAAATATCCATATCCTCTTTCCATATTCTTTGGTTTAGCAGTGATGTCTACATAGGTCATATTTACTTAAATCTGATCTATCTACTTTCTAGTTTGTGTGGGTATGACATAATTGAAAACATATGTAAACATTTTTAGTATGCATAATAGTATTGGAGTCCAAATCAAGAAAATCAAGTATTTCATAATGTATTCATGTTGGCTGTTTGGAACAACCAATATAGACATTCAATGAAAAAACTGCACACGCTATTAGCAACTAGTTTAAAATTCCCAGGAACAGACAACCTTATAATATTATTAAAGCAATATAAAATTGTATTGTCCTTGGGATTTGTGGTTGATTTTGATTGGTTGGTTGGTTGGTGTGTTTGTATGTTGAATTTTTGGCATTTTTTTGAAAAATAGTTTGAGTGGTCCCATTGGTCAATGGCTGGTTTGTAAAGCAAGTTTGTTCCTTCTGTCTGTCTCCATGGGGCCAGAAAGGAATCAAACTATGAGATTTCAGCATTTTGAATCACAAGTATTCCTCTAAACCAATTGATACAGTTTTGAAATGGGTGAGTTTTCTTTTCCATCTAAATTTTTATTTGGACTCAAACTGATGTTCAGGCAAATCCATCAAATTATGATTTTGGGGAAAATATGAGGGGAAAAAAGTTATCCTAACTAGTCCCAGATGTGATGAAAAACATTCCAAATTTTAATAACTTTCAGAATTCAGTGTGAGTCTAGTTTTTTTGTTAGCTTTTAAAAAATCTAATGGGGTTTTTGAAAAGGAAAGAATGTATTTTTCATGCTCAGTTTTAGAGGAATAGATATATTAAAACACATAAAAAGGGACATAATTTTCTGAAGTTCATCTTGATACAGAAGTAACACTATGAAATTAGAATGCAACTACTAATAATCTCATTGGAAAAAGAATTAAGTTGAATGTATAATTAGATATGCTAAAGAGCAACAAGCTGCTTAACATGAAGAGATAGTGAGGAGCAAGTCAATTACTATTTTTGTTAGAATATTGCAGAATAGAAAACTAATATAAACAGAAAGATATCGATCATATTGATCACTTAAAACAAATCAAAAAGTTAATCAAAAAGAAAAAGCTATTGTTCCTCAAAGAGAGACATTAAGGAGAGATCACAGAGGAATGACTTTTATCTAGGTGGGATTCCTCAAAAAATCAGGAGAAAAAAGAAAAAATTGGAGTTATTCTGAACACCTACCATCAGTTCCCTTTGATGAGGAAATGATTGGAAATACAATGAAACAGATCATCATGTGATATTTTCGTGCCAATTACTGGTCAGATCAACAAGAGCATTGATGTTCAGAAATCTGAATTTAAAAGAAGAGTGACTAACAGTGTGTGAGAGAGAGAGGAAGCCATATCCTGGACAGAAAACAGATCTGTTAGACAGTCCAGCTGGAGAATATTTTTTCAGGGATAGGAGGGAAAAAGAAAAATGGAAGCAGAAGGAGAAAAGGAAAAACAGGAAATCATACGCTATGGAAATAGAATATAAAATAGGCCTTGAAATTTCCAGAAAATATGAGACTAAGGTTTAATATTGGGAAGTAGTTCTTACCTTAGAAGCATTGCTCCAAAACAAATATTTTCCTAATTAAAGATTTTACATTCTTTGATTTTTAAAAATATTCTTTTATGTATCTTTTTAAAAATGAACCTAAATTAATCACACTTATTATTATCTTTAAGTTGTAATATAATGAAAATAAATAATCCTTCACATAAAAAAATTCTTTTTAAAACAAGCTTTTTACTGCTAGCTTTTGTGCCACCTAAGATATGGCAATGCTAGATCACAGAAATGCTGCTTTTTTAAGAAGTGACGTCATATGTGTTCTGTCTTTAGGAGAAGTGGTCTAACCATGTTACTTCTATGTAAAATTTAGACAGAGGAATCTCTTTAGTACAGATATGATATAAGCAAGATGACAAAGGAAACAGGAAGATTATGTATAATTTAAAATAATTATTCTGAAGACATGAATACTGAAATAATGAAAAAAATATTTGCATGCTTTTATCCAGGTAAAGTTAGAGAAATTTAAGGGGAAAACTGACACCAAACAGTATTTTCTTTGCTTTGGTACCTTTGAATTCTCTCATGTCTTCTGTTTGTTTCACAGTTCAGACAAAGGAAACTTCAGAAATCTTTTAAGATGCATATGCATGTATAGAACTTCAGAGGTACATTCAAGCTAATGAAGGGACCAGAAAGAATGGATGGATGCACCACTTTATTAATAAAGTAAAAAACTGGATGAAAGAAAATGGAAGCTGTCTTTGAACATGTGTATCCAGAGACCCTTTGAAAATAGAGGCCGTTACATGAACGATGATTCCAGGGAGAGAAGGAAGGTAAAGTTCATGCATTGACCTTAGCAGTTTTCCTGAGAAATTCAACAGACATTTAAATTAATATAGATGGATGGTCCTCCAGAAACACAAGGGAGTTCTGCAGTTCTGTGTTTCATCACCGTGGGCCAAGTCAATACATTCTGTTAGAAATAAAAAAATACAATATGAAATAAAAAATGCAATAAGAAATAATTATTCTCGGGTGAAGTTGCAGGAACTAACAGAATTTATTGTAGAACAGAAAATTGATACATAACAGAATGAGGCAATACCCCTTCTAAAGAATAAGAATGTCTTGGACCCATTGATTTTTTTCTTGCATTAATAACTTCTAGTTATGTGCAAATAAGGCTTCTAGGAGAGAAACAAAACTCACTCATTACAGTATCCTCCCTGTTGTGGTGTGATCTTGCCCAAACATGCTCATACTGCAAACTAGGAAGAAATTCTAAATACAAAATCATGCTGAAGCTCATAGAGACTCCAAGAACATTTCTGATTATTTTTCCTGGTCAAATAGAGCTTACAAAATACAGAATAAACGTACACAATTTAGGAGATATCAGAACTTGATCTGAAAAAACAAGGTGACAGATGTAGATAAAAATGCAGTTTCATTCAATGACTATTCTTCACTTGAATTGAAAAAATTTACATTAAGATTTAAATATCTGAGCTGTATGACAATTTTGTCTTCAAATTTCCATTAAAAACTAACAAAACACTTCATTTTCATAGTTAAAATTATATGAAACTTTGTTAGTACTATTATGTAGCTCTAGTTCTTTTTCTCCATGATGTGTGATCTTCTACTATGCAATTTATTGAAGAATGGCACAAAATTTTGGCTAACCTTTCTTTTCAGAAGGGAATAATAGAGACCTTATTAATTCCAAAGGTACATGTAATTCATGTGTTTAGCCTTTTTCCAGTCAGTGAAATAACTGTAAAGCAGTACTGTCCATGCATGAGAAACATGCCTGTAAACTGTGGGAATGGTTCTCTAAGGTTGTTAAATACGCAATGCAAAATTGAACACGTTCACAATATTACAAAATATATTCATTTGAAAATACCAGAAAGAAAAAAATTATAGATAATGACAAAAACTTTTAGGCTTAGCATCAGATATTTAATGATCATTATTGAAAATTTATTTTAAAATTCAACTCTTTAATAAAAATTCATAGAAAAATGTTCAGTAATGCACAAAATAAAGGTGAAAAAAAATTGCCACTAGTTATGACTATGAAACAATTTTGAACAGAAGCTCTGATTTCCAGCTTCAAAAAGGGAAACTTGCCTGAAGCAGGATCACTAATATATTTGTAAATTTGCTGTTGTAGAGAACCTAGCTTGTAGTTCTCATTCCAATAACATTTTGTAGAACTGCAGTAAAACTTCAGTAAGACTGTCTCAGGGCTTTTTTTTTTTTTTTTTAAATAACCTTTGTGGTGGCTATCATCCCCAAAATGTCAAAATACAGCAAAATGGCAATTTGGGAGAAAAACCCACAGCACACTCCACACAAATGGCAAGGTTACTTTCTGTACTATTAAAACATCATGCATGAGCTCTAGGCAGGATTAAAAATAGGTATTGGTAAATTTGTAGCCCCTATGTCATGTGAATAAGACTGAATTCAGACTGCTGCAAAAAGCTGAGGCACTACATCTTGTAGAATGTGTACAGTGTACATTTACAACTGTAACTCAATTGACTTTCTACCCAATTTGATTTACTGCTTCCATTTTCTTTATTGTGCCACTGTTCAACAATTGCTTTGATTAAGGATTTGATGCTACAGTTTCTAGTGAAGTGTGTTTATGGGATAAATATAAATAGGAGCATCATAATCAGACCTCCAAATTCCCTCTTTCTTCATCAAAGGTACTCGTATTCAAGTTGACGTTCTACATATATTACATGCAGCCAAAAGAAAGGTTCCTTGAAAGTTCAATCATTTGAGACCTTGCTGCATACTTAGCAACCAGAACTTCATGTTCTGAAAAAAATTTGCAGAAGGACAAGATCTCAGTCCATAAGAGTGTCATGATCTGAAGGGATTAAATGAATCCCAGTTTTAAATAAATGAGAAACAGGCCCTGTTACCCCCAAAGTGATAAACTATTGCTTACATAGTTGGAAATCAAGTTTTTTTGGTTTTATGTCTGTCTTTTCCAGTTTTACACTTCTATATTGCAGTAATACTTTTACTAATAGTGTTATAAACATAAAATAACTCTTTTTTTTTTTTAATAAAGCATATAGCTTCCATATAGGGCTTCTCCATTGTTAAATATCAAATGAAAAATGCAACCATGGGAAAACTATATTTAATGGCATCTGCATATGAAACCTTTGGAGTACCCAAAACTCATAGCAAGATTGAGATGTAATATTTCAGATTAATGTATGGAGCCAGTTGTGTCAAATGTCAAGAATTATAAAATCTTTCCAGACAGCATTATTCAGAGCTTCTGAAGAAAAGTACATAAAAGAATACCTGTATTCTGAAAGAATCCCTATTTCCCCACCCACAACTTCATTTTTGGGGTTTATATGAGGTATAACAGTTATAATACCCAACTGCAGGATATGAAATGCAATATACTCTAATTTAATAAACACTTTTTGACAGAATTCCCCTCAAAACCAGAAGGCAATATTTCACATTACATCACTCTGAGCTCTGCTTTATAACCAAGTTAAAACAATAGAGAATGAGTCCACACAACCTTTTTGGGCCCTGTTTCTCTTGTCATAAATAAACATTGCATTTTGTACTGCAGATGCCTAAAAACTTTCAGGGGGAAAAAAAGTAAAGCAGCAGTTTTTCCATGGCCCACATTGACTCTTTCCAGCAGATAATTAAGCCATTGTTGCCTAGACAGATATGTGCAGAAGTGTGTAGGCATTTGCATCACCAAATGTCATTGATAAGGTTGGTTCCATTTGTGAATAATTCTGTATCACTGTATAGAACAAAAACAAAGTATGGGAGAGGTTTGTTGGACTTCTTTTCTCTTTTAGCTGAACTTCCACTTTCGAGTTTTTAGTCTGTTTGACCACTTTCCTCTCCTGTTGACCTTCAAGATTTGTTTAAAACCTTGTCAAATATGACATACAGTAATTTCACAATTATAAGCCACACTGGATTATAAGCCACATGTCCGGTTAGCTGGGGACACCACTGAAATTGTCGATATATAACCCGCGCCCCCAATATAAGCCGCATATTTTTTTTTAAGCAAGGATTCCTGTGCAGCAAAGTAACGAGTTAGTGAGAGAATCGTGAGATCCCGGGGTTTGCTGTCAGGTGCTCAATCTGCAAACAATTTTCACAGACTGGTGAAGCCTTTAAACGCAGCCCCAGGCGCCCTCCCCCATGCTGTGGCCCCGGCACTCCCGACCCCGGAGCTGGCTGCCACGGCCCCCACCTGCTCGGCCGCGGCAGTGGCTCCTGGCACCGCGGGCCGGCCCCAAGCTGCAGGCGCCGTGGGAACCACGGGCACTGGGGGAGCCAGGCAGCCACGGGAGCCGCAAAGCCACAGGGGCCACACGGGCCGGCCCTGAGTTGTGGGGCCGTGTGACAGCGCTCCCGCGCGGCCCTGCCACCCCCTGAAGCCCTCTCCCCACCTGCCCCCCACCCGCCTGGCTGCTGCTCCACGGCAGCTCCCTGGCCAGCTGCTGCTGCGCGGCAGCTCTCTCCCCGGCCAGCTCACACTCCCGGTCTGGCCTTTCACCGGAAATTGTCCATAAATAAACCACACCTGATGATTAGCCGCGCCACTGGTATAGGCTGCATTCTTCAATGGAAAAGGTGTGGCTTATAATTGTGAAACTACTGTAATTTTTATAGAGCAAAACCAGATTATTTCATTTAGGTTAAAGTCACCTAACTAATGGACAATTTGTTCCATGAAATAAAATCAGCTGTGATAAGCTCAAGGACATTTACTTTTCAGTAAATCCAGAAAAGATCTGACAAACCCTCAAACCTTTCACTGTTGAGTTAGTAAAAAAGTGGGGGTTTATGACCGCAATGGCAGGCTACAATGGAGTAAATATGAATTTAGAAACAAATAGGAAAAATAGGGTAGATTGAAACTATTACTGAGTCTGAGTTCTATCTGAATCGTGTAGGAGAAGAAATTAAAAAACTTTTTCTAAGTGTGCATATTTTTCTCTTTACTGTAAAGACAGCTCTTCATCCTGGTGAGATGCAAAATAACCATCTGTAGTATTGAAAGTTATACTTTATACCACAGATCAAGTGAGGAAAGGATAACTTTTAGCATTGGTTTGCAATGCACATTAAATCGAGTTTTCCACAGTCCCCCTCCCACTTTAACACAAATGAGCCAAACTTCTGAATTGCTCTACTGCAGGGGTATCCTTATCTCTTCAATGGGTTTGATGCCCACTGTGCTTAAATAACTTGTCTTAATATCCAAGCACAAAAATATGGCTATTATTCCATAATCAGGTACGGCTACTAATCCATACAAACCATACTCAGGATAAAGCTGACATCTGAGACAGATTCAGGATACACAACTTTAGGATTTGACTATAAATCCTAAGATTATTGGTACTTGGTTTTATTGGCAGTGATGTGTGAGCAAAAGAAAGATATTTTTCCAAGTCCAGTAAATTCAGCCCAGTTTATTGAATTTTCTCTGTTGGCAGTAATAGATTTCTTATTCCCAATTGCTGTTAGATGAGGATGCTTCACAGAAATAATTTCTGACAAGATAAATACAGGAAACTGAAAAAAAGCATTTTTTTCTTCTTCACCTTTATCATTCAAAAAAAGCACAGCATTTATTTCTCTTTGTAAATGTCACAGAGAGATTGGTGCTCCATTAGAAACTTCCATGGTGATTTTTCATCTCTGCACAATTGTCTTGAGCTGGCTGATAAACACTGGGAAATGGTAAATATTCCTGATAGTTTTAAACTGTATTAGCACAAACATAGTGCTAGGAAAACATATTATTTCAATTTCCTACCACAGCAACCTAGGAAAACTTTTACCTATTGCTTCACTTGCCAAAAGATTACATCATTAAGTGCTGGATTTCAGCTTCTTTAGGTACATAGGAGGAGTCAGCAGCTCAGCAATACTTGTGCTGATTCAGCTAAGCACACAGAACTAAAAGCATTAATGTACTTTTTAAAAGTGTGCTTGGAAACAATTGTTTTCAGAAATACGAGAAAGGTCGGCTGAAAAATTGGCAATGAAATTCTATTTTAAAAGAAAATAAATCCATTTATTGTAAACAAATGTTATTTATGGAAAAAAAGCTAATAGTATAATTAACATACTTCTCAAATGCTAAAACAAATTTAGTGTATTCTTTGCACTAACACCTTTAAGGAGAAAATATTTAACAGTTAACCATATTTTAACTTGAGTCTTTGGTTTAAATCACCTGTCTCAAAATATTAGACTGAAATACTTCACATTTTCTGCTTATTCTGTATTTTTCACCCTTAAGATAAAATAAAGGGAAAAATCTACGTTTGCAAAAAAAAAAAAAAAACAAAAAAAACCAAAAAAACAAAAAACCAGCACTTTCCAAATAAAGTTTCACCTAGCGAAAAAAACCCCCACTATTTGTCAATCCATTCTTTTCAATCTTTTATCAAGTGAAAGTGCTTCTCTTCTATGCAGTGCTTTCTATCAATAGCTTTCCTAGGAATCATTCCTCACTGTTTCATAGAAGTTGTGAGTGGTTTGGAAAAAAGTCTGGACTAAGAGAATTCTACATAGGCTCCATTCCACTGCACAGAGCTTCTTTCAGATTCACTGGAATGAAAGATGAGCACAGAGGGGTCAGAGAAGAATTCAAGGATAACACATAAGCATTGAAAGTGAAGCATTTCTAACGCACCCTCATATAGTAAATTTGGCTCCACTGTGCAGTCGCATGCGTGAAATTCCAAACTTCAATTGCACAGAGTGATTATTTTTTGTGATAACAGGTATGATGTTTCAGGAAACACAAAAGACAGTCATGTCTGAGACTCTCTTTCTCAGCTCATTAACAGTGTCAGTAGATGAAGGAAGCTACCTATGCTTTTTGAATCCCTTTTTAGTGCTCCTACTGCTCAAGGATTAAGAGAATATATCTCATAGATTTAAATACAGGTGATTATTTTTATGTTATAAATATTCACCATGAAATGATACTAAAATACTAGGGTGTCTCATCTTTCTGTAAAAAATTTCCAGGTTTTGGGGATTTTAGAGAACACAAAAGTACGCTTTGCTGAACGTCAAAGAGTAGAGTAATTTAAAAATAAAAGAACAGGAGTAAAGCATGAAATCTCAGTTGTGCCTGAAATCTCAGTTGTACCTGAACACCCTCAAGAATTTGCTGCAAACAGAAAATGCTTTATATTTTTCAAAACCTATAGTCCTCTCTGCAACCACTGTTTGCATCTCAAAGCCAATACAAATACAGTGAAAGAGGGTCTAGTATTTTTCACAGTTCTTCATTCTCTAGAAGTTTTCCTTTTTATGAAATGAGTGATGCCTAAGATCAGAGATGTTAAAATCCTACAATCTAGTTATCCATTTATGCCATCATATATAGGAAGCTATCTTCTAATTTCGTATGTAATCTATACCCTAGCAACACAAACAGATCTTTGCAAAAGTAACAACCTTCTAATGTCTGCGTTATTTACCAGTAATTTCAGTTTATTGTCCTAGAAGAAAGGATCAGGTCACCTTGTTCATTATATTGTTTGCTGTATTCAAAAGGAAAATTTACATGCAGAAGACAAAGAAGAAATTGTTAGGAAAGGAACTTGTGGATATTACATACAGACACACACACACCATCTACCATCACTTGAAATGAAACAGTAGGTCGACATGTTGACAAAAATTCTTGAGGAAAATCTGAGTGTGATTTTATATGAACACTTCTGACTGGGAAGTAGAAAAGAATTAAAGAGAAAAAAATTTACAAGATAGATTAAAATGGCATTAAACAACAAACAAATAAACAAAAAAACCCCAAAAAACCCCCAAAAAACAAAAAGAAAAAACAAAACAAAAACAAACAAACAAAACGCAACCAAAAAACCCACAGAATATTCTAGTAACCTATTCAAAATATTTTACATACTGGAAAATCCCAAACAATCATCTTTTTCAAATGAAGAAATTAAGTTATTTATCAAAGGCCACATAGGGCTGGAGTCATGATAAAATCTTGAGAGAGAATAACATTCCATTTTCTCTCAAGCAAGCAAAACCTTTTTTTTTTTGTATAATGTCACAGATTTTAAAGAACATGATGAATACAGACCATTTTCCATGTTGCATTTTGTCATTTATACCACCAGGCTGACCTTCTTTAAATATCTATAGTTTGAGTTATTTTCCTAAGTGACAGCAGAGGCTAAGACTGCTTCAAACATTTAGGCACATTTTCTTTGCTTCAGCACTTCCTCTGCAAGGAAGCACTTTCCTTTCTTTAGGGAAAAAAAAAGGTAAAAGATACAATGCTTAACATTTCAGCAGTGCAAGCATTTGAGAATTTAAAAATGAATTGCAGTGTTTCCTACTAGACTGCTATTTTTCTGTCCTTGGTTAAAGAAGCTCTGAAAGAGCCAATCTAAATTTTAGGGATGTGGGATTAATAAAGTGCCTATGATCTGCAACCCACCCGAAAATTGCAAGATTTATGCATTGGTGGATAGTTAGTTAGGAAAAAAACCCCTTCTAAATAAAGTTTTCTTAATGATAATATCCTTTAGTATAGAGATAAATCTTTCTTCCAACAAAAACAAAATATCTATACTTTGGTTTTAAGCCTTTCTAAAAAAATTATTTGGCTTACAAACGTACACCATAGGGTTTATATCATTGTGGGAAAAATATTTGCTGATGTGACACAGATTGTATTTTTTCCTTCAAGATGCTGGCTGAGGTGACACATTGGACATATTCTATAGAGAGAAAAATGTTTGGAGTTTACAAAAGAAATTTACCCCTCACTCCAATGTCTGTTGAAGCAGAGGGATGATGGATGTCTAACTACTGAGTTTATCTAGTGCAACTCTCTGCATGGCTGTTTCATAGCTGGGTGATCCAGTCCTGCAGACAGCATGGATTTTAGCAAACAGATTTTGTAAAAACCAAACTAGTCTTTACTACTATTTAATAGGTACTACTCTTGCAATTTGATGACTGAAAATCACACACTTTATGTACAGCTTTATCTAGACTTGGTAACAGTAGTCATGATAAATGATGTGAAATCAAATATAAAACCAAAACTTGCTAGATTCTAAACAAGTGGTTATAAGTCAAGTCTTTTCTGGACAACATAGATTTGTTTCTTTTTTTGAACCTTGACAGTACAAAACTATGTATGCAAACTTCTCCAAAATAAACTCAGCAAAATAATTTTACCCTTTGCCATTTTAATGTGAATATTTTGACAATATAAAACAAAATAGGGAAAAGAAAGCAAGGGGGTGAAAAATATTCTTGAAATAATGCCATACTTCACCATCAGGGATTCTGAAAAGAAGAATCTTCTGATAAGGGAACAACTGGTAAGCTAGATGATAGACTGCTTATGGAATATGGTGAAGTAAGACCTAAACAGTTTTCTTTCTTATGATATTAAGACTTTAATAGAGATGAGCATTTTTAAACTATCACTTCAAATGTGCTGTTTCTACTGCAACCTCAAAGTTTCTGTGGTTTTAAGAATAGATAACACTTTGTCTTAAGGAGAACAGTCTCAGTGTGAGATGAGAGCTGTCCAGACACTTTATTCAGGAAAACAATTTACCCTTAGTTCAGGAGGACTAAAATAAGGACCACTTAAATAAACTGGTCATATACAAGTCATAGAATAATTTAACTTGGAAAAGACCTTTAAGATCATGAAGTCCAACTGTCAACCCTGTACTGCCAAGTCCATCTCTTCAGTACCTCTGACAGTGATGCTTCAATCACTTCCTAGGGTAGCCTGTTCCAATTTTTGGCAACCCTGTGAGCAAAGAAATTTTTCCTTCTATCTAACCTAAACTTCCTCTGATGCAACTTTTTTCTCTTGTCCTTTTGTTACTTGGGAAAAGAGACAAACATTCCTCTCACTACAACCTCCACAGGAGTTGTGAGGATGGGCCATGATAGCCCTTGAGAGCTGAGGGAGCAGTCTGACCTCATTACAATGCCTCATTGATCATCTTTGAAAATTGCTCTGATTAAGGGTTTGAAAATTCATGGTCACTGGATGTGGTTCATGAGAAACGAAGGAAGGGAAAAACAGTAGAGACAGGGAACTACACTGCTTTTAGCCTCATATCTATCCCTGGGGAATTAACTAATCCTGGAAAATATTTATAAATATACTTACAGCAAGAAAGTGATCAAGAGTAGTCAGCATTGATCTATGAATGGCAAATCATGCCTGTCTACCTTGACAGACTGCTGCAGTGAAATGACAAGGTCAGTGGACAAAAGCTGAAGAGTGAGATTTTTATCTTTTTTTAGTGAGGCATCCCACACTGTCTGTAACAATATCTTCATAGATTAACTGATTTTATATGAACTAGATGAATGGACAGTACAGTGGACTGAAAATTGGCTGAACTGCTGAACTCAGAGGGTTTTGAACAGTGACACTAAGTCCAGCTGGAGGCAGGTCACTAGCAGTGTACTCAGGGGTCAATAGTAAGATCAGTGCTACTTAGCATCCCCATTAATGACAGAGCACATCGAGTGATGGGACAGAGCATACCCTTAAAGAGTTTGCAGATGACACTAAACTAGCATGAGCAGCTGATACCCAAGATGAATGTGCTGCCACTTAGACATCAGCAGGCTGAAGAAATGAGATGACAGGAATATCAGTAAGTTAAACTGAGAGGAATCAAGTCCTGCACCTAGGCAGGAATAAACCCAAGCTCTAGTGAAGGCTGAGTGGTCAACCAACTTTAAATAAAGTTTGCAGAAAAGGACGTGGGGAATCTTAGTGGACACAAAATTAAACATGAGCCAACAATGTTCCCTTGCAGCAGAGGCACCAGTGGCTTCCTCTACTCACTTTCTCTGCGAGGTTACACCTGGAGTGCTGGGTGCAGTTCTGGACAGTACAAAAGTCACATGGAAAACTTTTCCTTTTAAGTGGCGATCAAGTAATATTTTTTTATTAATGTATATGAAAACTTTTAAAAATTATTATAAGCAACATTCTGTATGGATGAAAAGACTTAGGAAATGAAGCCAAAATAAAAGAGTGAATAAGTTTTTCAGACAGTTCTTTGCACAGCATATCTTTTCTCCAAATATACTGGCTTTACATCAAAGAGCAAATATCTGTATGGGTCTTTTCTCCTGCAAGTGTCGTACATATTTTTAAATAGAAACAAATCTCACAAAGTACTTTGTTTAAGCTTCTTGGGAATAAACTTCTACTTCTGAAGTAAATGATCAAAACTACTGGTAAGGCATCTTAAACTCATTACTAAGTTATTGCTTTAAATTTCACTGTATTGAATAAAACAAGGATGTTTGTTTCCATTGAAGTACTCTAATGCCAAGGATACCACTGTAGTGTTTCTTTTCCTAGTAAAGGAAACTTACATGACAGCAGAAAGTAAGGAAAGAGTCTGGTGTGTTTTTAGTGAGTCTTAACAAAGGGTACCTGGAAGAGACTTTTGTCTTCAGCTATCCTATTGCTCTTCTCTCTCACTTCCTGATGAAACAGCACAGTAGAGTCTCTGTGGGAAGGGTGTGATAAGGAATCACTGCTGTACTCTTTCTGAAAGGACCTAGCAGTTTTCCAATAGCAAAACACAAATTATAAATGAATGCAGGGCAAATCCCAAGCCATCTACTTTGTTCACCCCTGAGCCTACACAGGTGAGTGAAGTGAATTTCAATTAGCTGGCTGTAAAATGGAGCAGCTCTGTCTGTGATCCCTTGCACCTCCTTCAGGGAAAGGGGACCCTGCTCTGCTTTGGTGAATATGCTGAGAAGCTGGTGAGTGGGTGGTTTAACAGCACATATTGCCTCTAGACACCCAGGGTCACATCTGAATTTATCAGAGGCATGGATTTCTGAAAATGCTAGGTAGATGACCCTTTTTGTTCACCATAGAAAAAGCAGTGTAGGAATGGAGGTAATCATTACAACTAAGAAAAGCACTTAGCTTCAAATTTTGGGGGTTGTCCTTTCAGTTTTAGTCCTAAATAATTACCAGACCTTCAGTTCATGTAAATGGAGTTTACATTTCAATGCAACATCAATTTGCACCTAATGAAATCAGGTTCCTATGTATACCTCAGATGTATCTAAAGTTTAAAAGATATCTAAAATTAGTGACTATTCAGTTATTGTTGTAAGTAGTAAAAACTTGAGAATATATTGATAAAGACACAAATGAAAGATAGTGGAAAATGGAAACAGAAGTTTAATTACTTCTGAGATGAAGCTGATATTTAAAAAGACACATAGAGGCAAGGTAGTTACATGCTAAAGATATTATTTGTTAAATCAGAGATGATTGTTAGGTTTGAGTTCATGTTTAGCAGGAAAATTGTGATTAGTTCATTGTAGCTAAAAAACAAGAGGATATGTTTATTTCCAGACACTTTCCATGCTCTCAAAAAAAAAAAAAAAGCCCACTTACCTCCCCAGCTTTTATGCATGATACTTATGATACTGGAAAAACAATGCACTTCAGAATAACAGAATGAAGTTCAATTTAATACAGATGAGGTCTCCAGATATGAAGGGAAAATGAAAACCTTATAGTCTTTAGAATAAGCTTGTTACAGAAATATTCCTTCCCTCCAAAGTGAAACATCTTCACATGCTAAATGTAACAACATGATTATTAATTTTGCACTCACTTGTTTTTATTTAGAAAAAATTATATTTGATATATCAATATAACTGAATTCTTAAAAAAAGTAATTTATTGCTCTCATAAGGTGGTGTTTTTTCTTGTGTCCCTAATAGAAGAAGTTCAACAATGCTGATAAATAAACTTCAACATTTCTGCCTAGATTTTTCAAACTTGCTTACAGGTACTTAATACTCCTCTCAGAACATCTATTTTTCTGGTTACTACTGGATGTATTTTCAGTTATATTTTTGCTACTTTTCAAGAAAATTAGCATCTTCATGGGTCTCAGGAACTGTCTACAACTGTAACATCATCAGCCCAATGCTCAAGGAAGAAATAGTTTTATGTTAATATGATTTCAGTGAACAAACAAACTCTTCTGTCTGGATCAATCTCCCATTCTGATGGGCTTTGTCTTAACAACCCTCCACGCATCAGATGGAACATACCAAGAAAACAGTGAATCCAAACAAGAGAGAGAGAGAACTGGAAGAAGGAGGTATTAATCAGAGGTGTAAACATACATTAAAAAAAATCATAAAATCATGGAGTGCCGGGGTAAGAAGGGACCATGAAGCTCATCTAGTTCCACCCTTCCTGCTGTGGGTAGGGGAACCTTTCACTAGGTCAGGTTGCTCAAAGCTCCATCCAAACTGACCTTGAACACTTCCAGGAATGAGGCATCCACACCTTTGGGAAGCGTGTTCCAGTGCCTCAGCAGTGGAAAGAATTCCTTTCTAACATCTAATTTAAACCTAGCCCATTGCATCTTGAAGCCATTCCCCCTTGCCCTGTCACTACATGTGAACAGTTTCTCTCCATCTTTCTTGTAGACTCTCTTTAGGTACTGGAACCCTGAAGTCTTCTCTTTTTCAGGCTGAACAATCCCATTTATCTCTGTCTTTCCTCAAAGAAAAGATGCTTCATCCCTCTAATTAACTTCATGGTCCTCCTCTGGACTCTCTATAACAGGCCAGTATCCTTCCTTTGCTAGGAAACCTGAGCAGGATGCAGTGCTCCATGTGGGGGTCTCGTGACAGGTACAGAGACTTCCCACCCCCAGTGCATCCCAGAACACACATTGTCTATCCCTTCTCATTAGTTACAAGTGAAAACGCTAATTTTTTATATCCTTTTCTCCCTAGTTTCCAAACAGCCTGGTTAGCAGCATGAAAAATCTTTGATTGCAAGACTGCTCGAGATGCAAAATACAGCAGAGTGTGAAATATATTTTGAGTTCTCTGTAGAGGAGCAGCTGGTCTGCAAGAAGTCAGACTCTGAGTCCTTTCATTCCCCTTCCATTAGCATTTCCCAGTGCAATGTGATTATCTGTCAAAGCTCAGACAGTGATCATCATACACAGACAACCAGCTCTGGCTCAGACACCACTCCAGCCAGGCCTCTGACTCCTACACTTCCAGCATTGTGCTCTGGTTTTACTCTCTCCATCACTCTGTATGCCATATACATAGTTGTCTGAATGTGCAACTGACCAATAATTTCTCTTTGCTTAATTTGAGGATATCATGCAACAGGAAAAACCTGAATTGTAAGACTTGATGCTTGGCTCAACTCCTAAGCTGGAGACTAATTTTGCCATATAATTCCCCTGTTCTCTCCATACATGGCTCTTCAGTCATAATACAAATGGATTTTCATACATTCAGCAATTAGAAGTGGAAAAATGTCATGCAAAAGAGGCAATAGTCTAAACAATTACCATTGCTAGACATCAAATTTAACCTAACATATTCCACTGTTTTTTCAAATAAGAATTCTTTTAAGGTATTTTCTTTTCCTTTTATACTACCAGGTAGAAAAATTATAGTTGAGTCTATAAACATCTTATATTTGCTGAGCATTAGTGCTCTGTACGTACCCAGTACAGGAATAGTCTGGAAAAGGATTAGTGTGCCCAAGACAGTTCATACTGGAAAACATCTAAACCATACACATTTTCACATACTTTCCTCTGAAAATCAAATCTTGGAAATAACCTACTGTAGGCTTATGCAACAGAAAACTGCAAAATGTCAATGTCATTCTCTGTTCAATGTTGGCAGAACTTTGTGGACATAAATAACTTGTACTTTCACATATTATCATTAGAAAAAACACATTATGGCATATGAAAATGGTATAAATTATCACAACTTTTTTCTTTCAGGTAAACTGTCTCTAGTTTTCCAGCTATAACCCTTAGATAACAGAAAATAATATAATAAATTTCCCTGCATTGTTGCAGGCTACAAAATATTTCTGGAGGACTATAAAAGATGTTTCCCTCCTGGCTTTCAGCAGCATGCAGCAGGGCTGGTGACAGAACTGATGCACTAAGACTTAGGCATTGGAAGGAGCCAACACATTCTCAGTAATAATTTAATGCCATTCAAAGACCAATAACAAGGTGAAAAAAAAACCCCACAAAGTAATACAAAATTTATTAAAATGCATTTGGCCTTAATGATTAATGCTTTGTTCTTTTAAACTGTGATCATACCTAATATGTCTGGCCTTTCAAATTCCTTTCAATATCTTGTGCATTTCTTATCACTGTTTGAGTTATGCATTTCTCTGAAAGCCTAAATGCCTCACTAGGCTTTCCTACACATTTTATAGGGAGGAAGAAAAACTTACTGATATCTGTTGATCCTGTTTATTGGCAATAGCATAGAGGGTGTCCATTGTAATTTCAAGTGTTGATCTTGCCTTATTTTTTTTTCTCCCTGTCCTGATGAGAATTAGAGACTAATTAACACTAAATGTTATCATCTGTGTGCATAACACCTACTACACATGCCTTTTTTAGAGTCATTGTTTATAAAGGAATACTGTAAAAACGTAAGTCATGAGTTTATGAAACAAACAATAGGTTTATTTGGAAAATCAAGCAAGCAAAACCCCCACAGCTTCCTGAAAAATTAGATGGCAGGATAAAAAAAAGTGCTGGTAATTCATAAACCATGTGGGATGCCATCAGAAGATAGCTAAATATATTACTTAAATTTGTAGTATGCCTCTACAACTGCTGAGTGATCTTATCTCAAAGTCCTGTACAGATAGCCTACATATCATATCCGTGTATGCCATTTGCACAAAATTCTGTATGAGAGTGGTCAAATAATAGAACAAGTTGCTCAAAGAGGTTTCACAATCTTCAGATTTCAGATGGGGTTGGGTTAAACTTGAGCAACCTAATCTGACTTTAGAGAAATAGCTCCTTTCTTTCAGATGTTCTTGCCAACAAAAACAGTTTTGTGATCACAAGTCAGTAATAAAATTACTATGGCTGCTAAAAGTGGTTAGCTAGAACAGTTATTGCTAAGAGGAGAAACAGCTGATACAACAAGGAGTGTTTGGAAGCTGCTGTGTGTACTGACCTAACACAGCTAATTTCTCTATTTCCAATATTCCTAGCTAGCTAATTAGAAATAAGAATATTGCTGTGCTATGAATAAGCAAAAAGAGAGTGGCTCTATCTCTGTTGGCTTGGTTCCAAGATTTATTTGTGAGGGAACAAAGGGAAAAGAGGAAGAAACACGTGATACATAGGTTTATATAGCTTTCCAGGGGGCAGGGGGGTCGAGGGTCTGTAATAGGACCCTTTTTCCTGTTGGTCAGATCTCAGACCAGAAGGCAAACATGTTGAGATCAGGGGAATGCAACACTGACCAAATCTTCCTCCTTTTAATGTAGTGGGATCACACAACAGGATATTTTCTCCTTACAACATTTTATGCTAGAGTTTTTTAATCCCCAGAAGAATTTATTTTGTTAAATTTTGATTACTTCTAGGGATGAAATATCATAGTTTCCCTGGCATATTTTGATTTACTGCAGCTTGCTTTCTTCTTCTATGTGATTCTTTCTGCTCCTCTTCTTACATACACATTCTGCTGAACAATAATCATCTCCTGAATTTATAACTCACCTTCCCTGAAACTTATAGTAATTTCATGAATATAAGCCACACCTCCCGGTAGCCAGGTAGACCATGGGATTTGTCCATATATAAACTGCACTTGAATATAAGCCGCATTTTTTTTTTCAGCTAGGATCCACATGTAACAAAGTACCAAATTAGTAACAGAATCGCTGCCAGCTGGGTTTGGTGTCAGGTGCTCAAGTTGCAACAGTTTTCATGGACCAGGGAAGCCTTTAAATGCAGCCCCAGGTGCCCTCCCTGGCCCGCTCTCACTTTCGGTTTGGCATTTCACTGGGATATGTGCATAGATAAGCTGCACCTGAATATAAGCCACACTGCTGGGGTAGGCTGGATTCTTCAATGAAAAAGGTGCGGCTTATAATTGTGAAGTTACTGTAATTGTTCTCACAGCTCAGAATTTACTGATATGAAATCCAAAAATTTATGTAGTTTATTATGCACCTTCATTTTTACAGGCAAGGTTTTACCCCCACTTGCTTGAGGCAGGCTAGGTGAGATTGAATTTACAGACCTGGTGAATTGAATGAGCACATAGTGAATGGGAGAAATACACCAGCTGTGTCAATTTCCCATATTAGAGTATGGGTTTATGTGCTGTAATCAACAATTTTAGTGTGTAATTATAAAATATTTTGTTCATATATTTGAACTTAAAGAGCATTCCATTGTTTCCTGGCAAAAAGGCTTTAAAGGGTTTAAAAACATGCTTTAAGATAAGCAACATATCTTCAGTATAGTGAGGCCAGGAGTAGAAAACAACTTGTGTAAGAAATGACAGGCACAAAAATACTGAAGGATACTTCCGGAAGGATTTAGGAGGTTAAAAACTCTCTTTCTGTAAGCTAACTTTCTTAGTGTCCAACACTATTTCTACAGTACTAGAAGGCATGAAAATTTGTACAAAATCTAGATAACATAGAAGCTAAAGTAAGGGGCCATCCTTGAAATAAAAAATATTTGAATTAGTATGATAAATACATAAATAATGTATTTAATTTTTTTAAATTTTTAATTAATTTTTTTGAAGTCTTTTGTTTTAAGATTGGCATGGAAGTCATTGAATCATGCTCTACAAAACTGCCTAAGAGATTAAAACCTAAAAGATTATTTTCTGGGGTAAAGAACAATTTTTTTTAAAAGAAATAACACGTTAATATGTGAAATTGAAAAACTACACTGAGCATCTAAAGAGTTTTCAAATTCCTTTCGTAACTTTGAAGTTGATACCCAAATGGAGGAGTAGCTGATAAGGCAGAGGGTTATGCTGCCACCCAAAGCGATCTTAACAGGTTGAAGGGGTGGGCTGACAGAAGTAACAGTAATTCACCAAGAAGAAATGTCTAGTTCTGCACCTGGGGAAGAATGACTCTATGAACTAATATATGTTGAGGTCATACAGCTGCAAAGGACCTTGTCAGAAAAGGACCTGGGGGTCCTGCTGGACATGAAGTTGAATATGAGCCAGCAGAGAGACTTTGTGGTAAAAGCATCAAATGGTATCCTGAGCTACATTAGACAATATTGGCAGCAGATCAAGGGAGATGACCATTCACCTTTATGTGCTGGGTCCTGTTCTAGGCTCCTTAGTACAAGGAGACATGAAAAAACTTCATAAACTCCAACAGAAGTCCACAATGATAACTAAGAGAATGAAGCAGCTCTCCATTGGGGAAGACTGAGTTATATGGAGAGACAGGTCAGGGGGGGATCTCAGCAATATGCATAAATGCCTGGATCTTTTCAGTAGTGGCTTGTGACAGAAAAAGAGACCCAAACAAATGAGAGATTCCATCTGAAAATTACGAAGCACTTTTTTATTACTTTAAGGGTAACGCTGGTACAAGTTGTTGAGGAAAGTTGTGGATTCCCTCTTCTTGGAGCTATTAAAGCACAATCTGGACACAGTCCTGGGAAACCAACTCTAGATGACAAAATATAAGCAGAGGGTGTTGGAGCAAACAACTTCCAGAGGTCACTTCCGTGAATAATTCTGTGCATCTGTAAAATACAGTCCTTTAAAAATTCAGATAACATTATGTATTTTTCTATTTTCATAAAATTTACAGCAAATCTAGTCAATTTAATAACACATGAAGGTATTCTGGCAGGCTTAGAGTAAGGTAGGTGAAATGTAAAAGTTCTGTTTGTTTGTAGAGTCACTCATCTGCTTTTTTTAAAATTTGTCACCCAAACTTTGTGCTGTAAATTCATTATAACATTAAGGAATTCAGAAGGAAGAAAAAACCAATGTTGCATTGATTGTTGGCATATTCCACCTTCTTTAGAAGTAAGCAGGTTGGTGGCCTGTGCTTTCTAGTATGAAACCCAAAATACATCATTTTGCTGGCACCAGTGATAGTTTTTCCCCCTCGTTACTTCTGTTTGGCATGGAAAACAATTCAAAGATGGTCAGCACTGACTTCATTCATACTTGTAGTCCCTGAAAAGATTTTCATTTATCTCAAGATGCTTTTCCCATCTTCAATGCAGAAAGAAATAGTCTTAATTACGGATCTGGAATTGAGGAACCACATGCTATTTTGCATACAGGAAATGTGATAGTTCAATGAGATTCCTTACAATGGGATCATCAATATCTGGATAGCTGATTTTCATTCTTTGTGCTCAGGACTTGAGTCTTGCCATATTTATTTTAAACTTCCATTTCTCTGCATTTGGCCTATTGTTAAGGAAATAATGTAGGACTTTTAGATTAACAGAGAAGTTTGCATAGATAAAAACTGAGAGTTCTACTAGAGAAAAGACTTCAAGTATGTGTCCTCATTAAAGTCCTGCAATCTGCCTAAGCATATTGAAAGCCCAGGTTGCTGTGAAACCCAAACAATCAAAGGTCTTGAGTTGTTGAGCCCTTGCTTGCTTTGATGACCAAATAAGACAGAGAATGGCTGAGCAACCAATGCAGTAAATTCTTCTGTAAATGGTGCGATTGTCTGTTTCAGCTGCCAGATAAAGCACCTTGTATGGTAGGAGATTTACTCAGACCTAAAAAATATGACAGAAGACTGAAAGAAGTCATTATCAACTCATTGGAGCATTCCTTTCACAAAGATTGAATTTAAACTTTTAAGGAAATATGCCACTGAGGCCTCATCTCTTATGGATATTTTAAAAATTATACCCCCTCACTTGATTTTGAGGAGTGCAATATAATAATTCCATTTGGAACTATATCTTACTGGCTGTGCTATGGTCATTAATTGAATTATGCAGATACTTTTTGTGTGGTATAAATTGGATTTTGTAGAGTTTCTCTTGTGGAGCATAATTGGCTAATACAATTTAGATGCCATTTGCGTTTACTATGAATACAGAAAAAAGAAGTTGTTATCTCAGCAGTCAATTACCCTTCTTCAGCATTTATACTGTAATTCTAATAATTGAGTCTCAAAGCTAATAAACAGAAGAAAAAATACGTTGAGAATTTTCCAAATTTTATCACACCTAAACTTGTACAGGTTTTCAGAAGCAAAGATGTGAAAAAATGTTTGCTTCATCTCTCTCATATATATATATATGAATGTCTCTCTGTATATATATATATACATATATATATATGTATATATATGCACTTGCACATGTATATAAATACATCCAAATATTTAACACTCGCTCACAGAAACAACACCGCATTCTAAGAAAAGTTTTTTTTTAAATTTGGAGATAACGTTACTCTGGACGGATATGCACTGAAAAAATTGAAAGAAATCTGTTTAAGTACATAAGATAAAAGATTATATATTTTAATTTTATGGCTAAGACATTGCAGAGAGGATACTCATGAACAAATAAGAAATCAAAAACCTACCCAACTATCAAAATAACATTGACTGTACACTCAATGTCTCTTTTTATAATAATAATAAAGCAGCATGACTATTAAAAACATTTAAAAATGTAATACCGTATATAATCACAATTTATATATATTTTCATGTTATAAATACACATTTTTTTACCAAAAAGAATCTTTAAAAATTTTAAAAGGATAATTTTTATGCAGTTTTGTAGACTTCACCGTGTGATGCCAGTCCAAAAAGGTATTAAAATCCATGCTTCTCTCTAGTTAGACTGAATTGGATGCCTTCCAACAGGTGAGAAAAAATAGGCAGAAAAAACTTTAACATCACAAAAAGCTGTGCAAAACATAGATTCATTTACCTTTGTAGTAATCCTACTTGTATTAGTATGCAAGTAGTATGCTGATAAACACTGCAAATTGTTGGTAGATATTTCAATCACATCTCCTGATTGTCACAGTAGCAAGTTCTGTCAAAGATTTTTACAAAATGAAATATCTAAATTTGAAAATATGTAATTTATTAAGAAATACTTCTGAACTAAGAAAGGATGTTTGTATAGGTGAATTCACTGGACATTTAGTATTCAACACATCTTCCTTTCAGAATCATGACATTTGTTCTGCACAGATTTGTTTTTGTTTTCACTCCATTCTGTCTTGCAGAAACACTGCCTTGAACTACCTTGAACTATATGGTTCTTATTATCAGCACCTTCTGGTACTAAAAACTACTCTTGCTGAAGCAAAAGTAACCTTAAATGCCATATGAAGTATTAAGAGTTAGATGCCAACTGGGAACTAGCACAAAAAGTAAATTGATCAGTAAACACAATACAAACAATTTTCTCAAGCTCGACTGCATTATTGCTTCTAAGACATTGAGTTCTATGAGTTGTGGCAGAGAACTTTGTAATATGTAACTTTCATTAGAGCCATAGTAAGGGAGGGTTTTTGCTTGCCCTTGAAAGTTAAAAAGAAAGGTCAAAGCTATGTGAGGCCTTAGTATTAATTTCTTTCCCCTTACACTTTGAAATTTTTGGTTACATTCATCACTCTACCAAAAATTGTGTTTCAAGTTGTTTGTGTATTTTTTTTCCACTGCTGTAGATTTATGTGCAGAAATTTAGAGAAGACTTTGGACCATTGACTGTATGAACACAGGCTGTGGTCATCAAACCCCTGAAAGCAATGGGAAAGAAAGATTCCTTTTGCCTTAACTAGAATTCTGGACTCGTCTGATTGCACTGCATGGTTGTTGAAGTCACAAAAAAGTGTCACCAGCATTCACAGTCAGGCTTTCTCTCATTTTGTGTTCATTTCTGTCAGTTACAATGAAGGGAAATCTCAGAAGGACAGGTGCCAAGAGCTAATACTGGACTGCTGTGCCAAACGTGAAACACACCTTCACATCATGGATGTGCTGTTTCAGCATTGCTGAGGGGTGGTGGTGTTGGGGTTTTTGTTTGCTTAAATGTGTGTGTGTGTGTAGCACTGGCTGATTGACTTCACTGTTTTGGAAGTGCACCTTGGTAAATGTAAGGGGTTGGGGTTATATGAGAGTACAGAGGGAAGAGAAGGTCCTCTGAGGAAAAAATATAATGACCAGAGAAAAAGCCTGCCTTAGTAATTGTATGTAATTTTCCAGTCTTAGAAGAAAGAATAAGTTTTATTTCACATTTAACTATTTTTCTATGAGTGAAATACTTCAAGCACACAATCTGATTCCAATAATTTCTCATCCTAATTATTTTGAGAACTTAATATTCTATTTGACAGAGAAAACTATTTTGCTGTGATCGTTTTGTAAAACATGTTGCAAGGTCACCTTAAAAAAATAATGCTACAATATTGTTCTTCATTATGATAATGAAATGAAACGACAGCACTTAGAATAAAGATTCATTAATATTTATTTGCAAAAGCTTCAATTTCTTGGGGAGGAAAAATACAGAACTTTTTATTCATTGTCATGCAAAAAAGACATCATCAATCAAAACCAAGTCATCATTGCTTCAGAATGCTGAAAAGACATTTAGTTTGAAAATTCAAGCATTTAAAAAGTATGAAATGCTAAAATGTAACATTTTTATAAATAAATCTAACTATTTCATTCTTATATGTTGAATTTCTGATATATTTTATTTTCTATGACCCTAACCTTTCCTCAGAATATAAAATCAATTTCAACTTCCAACTATTTAGAATTAGTAGAGGTCAAAATCCATTTACTGCTCATTTACAAAACAAGAAGCAAACTCTCATAATTATATCCATCATTACATATTTTGCTGACATTAGTGTGTTTCTTTGCTTTGTATTTACTTTTGTTATTTAAGTCATCATGGAATTTTAGAATTTTAGAATCATAGAGTTGCTTAGGTTGAAAGAGACCTTAAAGATCCTCCAGTTCCAACTCCTCTACCAGACAGGAACACCTTTCACTAGACCAGGCTCCTCAGAGCCCAATCCAACCTGGCCTTGAACACTTTCAGAGATGGGGCATCCACAGCTTAACTGGGCAGTCTGTTTGAGTGCCTCACCACTCTCACAGTAAAGATTATCTTCCCAATACTGGAGCTCAACCTCTGCTCTTTCAGTTTGTAACCATTCCCCCTCATCTTCTCACTCCATGCTTTTGTAAATATTCTCCATCTTTCTTGTAGAGTCCTGTCAGATTATGGATGGCCACCATGAAACCTTCTCTTCTCCAGACTGAAAAATCCCTATTGTTTCAGCCTTTCTTCAGGGGAGAGGTGATCCATCCCTCTCTTTTAGGATGGTCATATTTCACATAGGCATTTAAATGTTTAGGTGAATAGAGACTAAATGAAGATCTGAGATCAAAATGTCCTTTTTTGGCCACCATTTGCTACTAGATAAAGCAAGCCATCAGTGATATGATAAGTACAGTACGTGATCTAATTTGATTATGAACTCAGATTGATGAAGCATTTGACAAGACATAATGACATTTGAATACACTCAACAGGTCACAGTTGTCATTGCAGTCAACTGATACATAGAATATCATTGTCTGGGGATGACACCTTTGTTTTTCTAAATTGTATGTCTATGTGCCTGGCCAGTTGATTTTTACAAGGCAATTATGACACAGTATAGATGAAGAAAAAACAAATATTAGTGCTATATCCTAGCAGCTGGGTAAGTCTTATTAGTGTCTACACATTAGCTATTCCTCATATTCTGGATGCACATGCTTCAGGCAGAGTTCACAATCATGACATTGAAGCTGTCACACAGGAACTGTTCAAATAGCTGACTCTCAGGATCAGACTTCACACAGGCCTTAGAACAAGACTGCTATTATTCCTCAAGCCCTCATGCTGCCAATACATGCTGGAAAAGGAACATGTTACTAATGAATTGAGATAGTTCAGTATTATACCCAATCTGCTCATCAGAGCTAGTCAGATGGAAATAAATGTTTTTCTAGATGTAAGAGACATACTGTATCACTTCTGAAGGAATAATGAAACAACTAGGAATCATATGTATATACATTATTGAGACAATTCTTACTGTTTTACAACTCCAATATGTTACTAATCTTAGTGGAATATTAAGAAGGAGATTGTATCTTCAATAATTGAGTAGCCATTTGGGAATTTTGGTATGGGTGACATGATGCTTAAAAAAAAAATAGGATTTATTAATCAGGAATCATGGTTAATATTCTGCTTCATGCTGGGATTTCTTCTAATGAACAACAATCTGAAAATAATCCCTATCAGCTGTCACTATAAATATTTTACTTTCTAATAGTTATCCCTGTCATATAATTCCCTGTCAGTAATTCAACTCATAGATCTATTCACTAGATGTTTTAGGAATGGCTATTCAAATGGTGTCAATGTGACAACATCAAATTGCTGGTAATTGCACAACATGATTTGGCTGAAATATTTGTTTATATATACTTAATTCCACCTATATACTAGGATATAAGCAACATACTCTTGTTATTTTTGTTGCCATCAAAATCTAATTATTTGGAAAACTAAGACTAACATGACAAATTGTACTTTGAAAATAAAAACTGAACACAGGTTTTCAGAAAGCACTAAAAAATTAAAGAACACAAAGGAGTCTTGATTAATATTCAGCTATTAGCTTAAAGTGAAATCAGTCTGCTAGGAAAGTAATGTCTTGCTGGTACAATGCATTAAAAGAAAGCAAACCAGGCTTTCTTATTCTGCAATTCTAAATGGAATTATCTTCAATTAGCAACAGAAAGTCTACTCTTTCCTCTTCCCCCGTGGTGCAAGGTCATTTATGGGACTTTTTGCTTTTTCCTTTCACAAAATTATTTCCAAGTAGCTTTAGAAATATGATGGAACTTCAGTTGCATTTTACATATTGTACACCTCTAATGCCTACAACTGGGATTAAATAATAGGTCAGAGAGATTAAGTTGTTTGTGAAGGAATAGGTACTAAGCATAGAATCAACTGACTATTCATTTTCTGTCAGATAGTATGCCAATTTCTTGGGACTATAATATTTAAAACATTGTGGCCACTAAGTTATGAAGTAATGGTGGAATGTGCTGTCAGAATTGGATTTGCTTATTTCAATTTACTTTTGTGTATTGCGAGAAATTCAAATGCTGGTGAGTGGTTGTTCTATTAAAGTAACATCTATTCCTTTGTTGAATTAAATATATCTGAGTAAACATAAATATCCATAGACATAAATGCAATTTTAAAATCTGGTATTTTTCTTTTCTTTATTATGAGTTTAAGACTAGGCAACTTCAAGACATTATGTTAATGAGATTTTAATTTTCATTGTTATAAAATCCTTGACCCATATATTTTGCATGGTTTTAGCAGCTGACGTGTAAAACTCTTCATTCAAGTCTTCAGCCAAAAATGTGTTTATTTCCCAAATGACGAATGAACTTCTAAAACCACATTTTTAGTTCAGAGAGTTTTTTAAAAATGTGGACAAACTTCTGTGATGATTAGTTGTCTTTAAACTTCATAAAGCAGAGGAAAGTAAATATACTGTGAGGTAATATTTCTCATCAATAAAGCACCAATGCCTTGAAAAATGTGTGAGAAGGGAAATAAAATTCACAGTCCAAATATTCCTGATGTAGTTTATGGTCATGCTGAAGACTGTCTCTGTCCAGTCTTTCTATCCAGAGAGGTTAAGACCTCAAAATATATTTCAATTCAAAGATGTAATTTCATCACTGATTTCATCACCGATTTCTTTAGTAACAATCACAGAGGATTTTTGAGGTAAAAAAAAAAAAAATTGTGCAGAATGAAAATATTTTTTTCATTATTGAGGAGATATGGCTGGGGTAAAATTAGAGGAAAATGAGAAGTTAGATAAAAATTATAGGGTAACATACAGTTGCTGCTCCCTGGATGAAACTCTCACTAGCAAACACTAAGGTGGGTAGAATGGAGGGGGGACCAGAGGGAAAGGCACAGCCAAGACTGTTGAAATCCTTGCAGGGAGGAGAGCTTGATGGTATTTTACAGTTGAGAAGCTGCATAGCACCTGTCAACCAGGGGAGATAGAAGTTGTCTTTCTGTCGAGCCAACAATTTAATAGCATGCTTTCATTATTTTTGTCACCTAAGTCATGTACAAAGACATCTGAGATTCATCCTGAGTACTTCTGGTTGGGTCACATAGAGGTTAACTTTAATACTCTGGCAAGAATGCATAAACCTTTAGTGGCAAAGAATGGTTTGTTTGTAAAATAAATTTATATTTCTTTCCTATTTTTCTGTTTTTTCTTTCCCTCTCCAGAAATAATGTGCATTACCAGTTTTTAAGACATGAAAACTTTCCTGAAAGATTATAACTCAGTTTCAATATGCATTATTTAAAGGTGACCTTGATTTGAACCATAATAAATGATGATCATTCTGCTCAACAGTGAGGTTTGAATTAAGCATTGATCTGTGGAGAAGAATGTGAGTTTCCTAATAAGACTTAAAGAGATACAGCTTTTAGACTGCAGATGCATAACCACTGTACGGTTAAGTGCAGAAATAAACACCTGGGCAGTAATAGGCAGGACTGGGAAACAGTGGTCTGTGCTCATAATTTGTTCTCAGGCAACAAAGAACTGATAGTACAAGTTATTTACTGAACCGTTTCAACAAATGAATGCAGTAAAGAAAACATATTTTAAAGGAAAAATGATACCACAAAGAGTAACTCTCACAAAACAAAACAACAAAACATATTTATCATCAGGCATCATTTCCCATTGAAAAATGGGAACATACTATCTCAAATAAACAAACGCTGCATTTTAAATTATGTCTATTTTATCTCATAGTGATAATGAACAATCAGACAGGACTTTATAAGTAGTTCCACAATAGTTTTAACATTTTAGGACACGAGAGGAATTTAGAAATGAAAAATCAATGAAAGTCATGTTCCTCTCTATGTTGAGTAACCAACTTATTCAAGCAAGTTTGACACAGAACAGATACACTCCCAACAAAATTTTTAGTCTTTTAACTTCGTTTGTGCTAAAGATTCTGATTTTTTAACACTTTCAGCAGAAACATTTTGTTATACATATACTAAAGAATTTGCATCTACCTATAGTTTAAGTGCATTTACCCCATTTCCATGAAAAATGGTTTATTGCATTTTAAACAATGAACTAGTATTTCTTTTCTCCATCCTTTTGTGATTTCTGGGCTAAACACCTTCTTCCAATCTTTTCTCATACATCATGCTTTCTAAATACTGGTTGTTAATTTTTAAAAATCTTTTTTACTCAGTTATTCCATGCCTTTTTTGAGACAGGATGATGAGAAATGGGCACAAAACTTCAGCTGAGACCATATGCAGGCATTCTGTTCATTTACCCCAGTAAGATTTTTTGGGGGTTTTTCACAGTCTAGGGGCTAGAGGACAGATGTAACTGATTGGTCACTCAGGACCTTTACACATTCTTCATCTAAAGATTATTTGTGTCAGCTGTGACACTACTTTAAATTACTACTCTAAAAATTATTCCTTTTGGCTTTCTGCCCACATATACACAGTGATAACATGTGCAATGATTGTGGAAGTTGCACCATAAATACAAAATACTTATACCACCAAAAAAGAAAGTAATAACATTTCCTAGCTGGCAGTAAAATACAACCACTATTTATTTCTTATAAAAAAATGAAGGAGAGAATCATTACCATGGTGACCTGCTGTTGGAATCCACTGGCAACAACACCATGTTCATGAATTCAGACATGTTCTGAAAAAAAGAAAGATGGAAATTAGGGGTTTTTTTGTTTGTTTTGGTTTTTTTTTTTGTTTAGACAAAAATACCAATTACTCACTTTAAAATGGATAATATACCAATTTGTATGATCAGAGACAGCATGTATTTGATTGTAAGCTGTATATTTTGTTAACAGCAATGAACAGCTAGAGAATTATCTTTTCTCATGAAAGTCAAGGTAAGGCACGAAAAACTAAATCAAAACTATTTAAAATTATATTTAAAAAATTAGAAAATTACCATAGCCACACCTGTTTAGATAAGTTCATAAAGAATCCTTAATGAAATTCTTCAAATGTTTAGTCCTTATTCAAAATTTATGTTATTATTACAGAAATCTCAAAACTAGAAAAGTGAGAAAACCTATATGAAAAAGCAACTGTATTATTTATATTTGTACAAAAAATTATTTTAAATATAGATGAAGTTTTGTAGGTTTTTTCTTTATATATATTTTTATATCTGAAGATAAATCCTAAAGAATTAGTATTACTATAACAACCAAGTTCCATCCTCACATGTACTCCACAGAGAATAGTATTTTTTATCTTAGTGAGATATAGTCTGGATCAAAGGTGGAATACAGGACACAGAAATGGATTTTTCTTTAGATAAGTGCAGATACTTGAACCAATTAGCAAAAGGCCCTTTGTAATTGTGAGGCACAAGTGCCATTTCTAAAGTCTGATTCAGCATATAAAACAAGTACAAAACTCCCTCAAATAGATCAGCTAGGCTCTGGCTCTGTTCTAAAATTTTTCTTTTCTCTGCATTTACTGTCAGGAGAAGTGATGGCAGCTATATTGTCAGCATCCCACCCCAGGTAAAATGGGTCTCTCCCATAGCTGCTTAGCCAGAGAGAGTGGTTAAGTACCTGCTTTATTGGTTCTCAAAATGCACTTTTGAACTGTGCACGCTCTGTCTGAGATGGTTTTTCATACAGACAGAGCAGGTAATGGCAGTGATGGCTCAGGCATCTTCATAGATTCCCTACATGCACTGGAATGTTCATTGCTGTGCACAGAACAGACGGGCTACTGTGCACACTCCTTTTTTGTGAAATGCATATGCTTTTCTATAGAATTAATACATATTAGTACATAGAATTATACACATTAGTATATAGATAGCACATGAGTAAATGGGCATTAGAATCCAATTGAAGATCAGGCCGATAATTCTAGTTTTTACATCATCAGATTTACCCTTTACTTGTAGCATATCAAAACACAACTAATTATGGGGTTATGAGTGACTACTAGCCAGAAATTTCAGTGCAAATCATGGTACAATCATGTAATCATAGTACACAAATGCCATGAGGGAAAATGAAAAATGTATTGTAAATAATTAATATAAAATTATAGGTTGTAATTTGAGGTTGAGATAATGGGACTTCACAAAGTAGTATTTTTCCAGAAAAAGTGTTGCATCATTTTTCATTTTGAAATTAATAATGCTTGAGAAAGCTTTTACAAAAATAAATAAACAATTTCACAAATCTAAAATGAAAAGGGCTCCTTTAGTTCTTCCAGCAATGTTATTCAGGGCAGCTTCCAACAGATTACCATATGCCCTTTCATTGCTATATCTTTACAATATTTAAACATAATCTCCATAAGATGTAAAGTGTTAAAAAAAAAGCAAAACAGATAAAAAATTAAAATCCATGTAGATAAAATATTACCTGCACGGTGCAAGAACCAACCTTTCACAAATGAGGAATGATCCAGAACTCAATGGACCTTTATTTATAAAAATCTCTGCTTAGAGGTAGTTAAATGTAGTCACATTGATCATATTACAGCACCATTTCCATCAGTAGATTGAACAAAAAATAATGAGGCTCTTGACAATGGGCTTGATTTGAAGTTCAGAAACCAACAAAAATAGTCTCAGCTGTCCACTGGGAAATCTTTTGGGAGGTATTATATCTTAGTTTTACTAGAATTTAGGATACTGCAGAACAAACTATAAAATTTATGAGACAAATGCTATATATCTTCTTTGGGTAATGACATAGTTCTTGTTCTCAACCCAACTAGAACTTTTTTTATAATCATATTACCACTTCAAGGAAATATGCTTCCTTGGTTCTCAAAATAATATGGGTGATATCATATTACAGTAATTTCACGAATATAAGCCACATCTTTTTCATTGAAGAATCCAGCCTACCCCAGTGGTGCGGCTTATATTCAGGTGCGGCTTATCTATGGACAAATCCCAGCGAAAAGCCAACCCGGAAGTGAGAGCCGGCCAAGCAGAGTGGCAAGTGGGAGCCGGTGGGAACGGGAGACAGCCGGGAACGGGGGCTGCGCAAGTGCGGCCTGGCCCCTGCGGCTGGGAAGCCGGGCTGTGTGGGGCCGGGCCGGAGCGCCCCACCCCCTCTGCCGTGTGAGTTTAAAAAAAAAAAAAAAAAAAAAAAGCACGGCTCATATTCGAGTGCGGCTTATATATGGACAAATCCCGTGGTCTTCCCAGCTACCCGGAAGTGCGGCTTATATTCAGGTGCGGTTTATAATCGTGAAACTACTGTACATACTCTAATAAAAACATTTGGAAAACATTTATGGTATAAAAATATATATTTGAATATTTTTTGGCTATAGACATCTTCTAAAAGCTATTTAATACACCATCAACTATAAAAAAAGACACAAGAATTTTGGAAATTATAAATATGGAGGTATACCCAAAAGTACCTCTTAGTTTAACCACACAATGTGAGTTTTTGAAACATATACATAGGCATCCAGTCATCCACCAGCAGTATGAGGACTCAGATTTATGCAAAGAATTATGCAAAAAATTACTTACATTACTTTATTTATAAACTTAAAACTCTTATCATTTTCTCAGTCTTTTAAGTTATTTGAAAACATTTTTTCTTGTGGGAAATGAGGAGTTGAGAGCTCTGATTCATGCAGGAAAAAACATGGATTTTTTTTTAAATTTGTGATTTACAGTGAATTGAAATAAGCACCAATTGTGGGAGCAGCGCTTTTGTTTGAACTGTTTTCATGAAAGCAAAAATGAATGTGAGGCACTTGTTATCTGATGTTCACTCATTATGCAATGCTCCCCTTGTTGTGATATTAATTTATTCTCACAAGTAAAGAAATAAACAAATAAACAAACAAATGAAATGAAACAAACAGAAAAAAAGCTGAGATGTTCCATGATGTCATTGAGCCATATTCACTAAAATACAAGGACCTTAATTAAAGACAAAAACTTCCTTAGTATGATAAGCAAAATGAAAAAGCACACAAATTTCACATATGAAAGCCTTTAGAATGTGGAATATTTTCTCACTGCATAAAGTTTCAAATGGGGGAAAAAAGCACCAAAATCCCCAAATTTTTAAAAGCCTATTTTATTATATTATTTAAATCTTAACATAGTTATTCTTCTCAAAATACCCTTTTCTCCCTCTCTTGTCTAGAATTATTTTGGTTTTACTTTTATTTTTATTTTTTATATTATTTAAGTCATTGCTCACTTTTTCCTTAAAACTTTAAAAATTATAAAATCCTGAAAAAAACCTTTCACCATCAGAATGTGTGCAACATCTTATATCCTGATATCTGATATTAGTGACTGCATGTACTCTGGAATGTTTGGAATTACATAGATATCCATTAGAAGGTAAATGCACATTTGTCAAGAAACCATACCAGAAATCACAGTAATTTCACACTGATAAGCCGCACTTATTTCACTGAAGAATTGAGCTGATCCCGGTGTGAATTGAGCCTAATCACCAGGTGCGGCTCATTTATGGACAAATTCCAGAGAATTACCAAACCGGAAGTGCCAGACGAGTGGGAAAGAGGGAACAGGTGGCCACGCCTGGCCCCTGGGTGTCAGGAGTGGAGTGGGGAAACACGAACACACGGGCACGCCTGGCCCCCGGGTGTCAGGAGCCATGTCAGGAGAGCGAGCAGGCAGGATGGGGAGCGCCCCCTCTGCCACACGGGAGAAAAAGAAAACAAAACAATAAAAAATGGCTTATCACCTGGTGTGGATTATTTATGGCCAAATGCCATGGTCTTCCTGGCTACCCAGAAGTGTGACTTATAACCAGGCACGGCTTATAAGTGTGAAATTACTGTATCTGCCACATTCAGGGTCGTAACCCATGCCTTAAAATGCTGCTTTAGAATTACTTGCAGACATGCTTACAATTAGACTATTTTGTAAGGTAGAGCAGGAATATTGACTTCCCTAGAAAAGAGTCTGTCTCTCGGTAGTATATTAAGACTTTTTAATCAATGATTATGTAAATATGACCTTTTTAATTATTCATTATGTCATAGTGATGCAATCATGAACACGAGGAAAAACAAAATTTATCATAGTACCACAATCCCTAAAACGAGAGAATGTATACAGGATCAGACTGAACTGTGTATTACAGTGCATTGACTGCATCCTAGTAAATAGGTTTTACTGAAAGAAAGAATGTGATGTAAAACAAATAAGCTTCAGAAGTTTTTCTAGAAGATAATTCTATTTCACAACGAATATTTATCATTTTCTGCAGCTAACATTATTATATTTTATTTATATTTACATAGTTATATTATATATTACTTGCACTCTTCTTTAAAAATATAGGCTGTCTGACATACCTTGTAAAACGTAAATGTCTGACCATGCTAAATGTCAGGGCCTTTGTTATATCCACTGCATCAAGGCTCATTTTTTTCCTATCTCCTCCTTTTAACTTAATTTCATGTTTTAGCTTGTCTTAAGGATAGTGAAGAATAACTTGGTATGACAGGATTGCAGCTAAATTTTTTTGCCCAATGAATAACCTTTGCTACCTATCTTCCTGATCTCATTCAGGGTCAAGTACAAGAAAGCCTCTAAAATTTATCTTTAAATTCTTCTCCCTCTCCTGCTCATCATTCTCTTTTATCTTGAAGTTTCTTAGGCTACCCTGAGGATAAATTTGTGTGGTCTTAAAACTAAGTCGTTATTGTTGTGGTAAATATACTCAGTTTTGATAAAAAGTGAACTATTATATTTAGTATTTAATGAGAACATATGTAGGTTGTAGGTTCATTTGCAAATATCAGAATTTCCATCCCGTATTTTAAATGACGAAAGTTAACAAGATACAAGAATTAAACTTTCCTTTTACAGTATAAGTGTAAAAATGGATAGTTGGTGTGAACCTTTAAGCAGTTAAGTAGCATTTCCTATGCATAAAGATGAAATTAGAGAACAAGAGAACTGTTTGATCCAATTTTATATGCCCTATCATTAATCATTGTTAGGAAGAGACTAGTGCATGTTAAATGAGTCTTATATATTAAGTACAATGCTTTGAAGTACTAAATTAGTCTATTAGATCTGGATAAATTAATTCTTTGTTGAAATAGATCTACAAAAGCTAGACTACTAGCAAATATTTCCTTTTTATTGCAGTACTGGTTCTATGCAATATTGAAGATTGTCACCACTGAAAATATTATTAGAAAACCTCTACATCTGTATTGACACAAAAATTTTTAAAAGCATCTCTATCAGAGAATATCAAACAATTTGGATTCGTGTACAAAAAATCTCATTAATTTGAACATAAAAGAAATGACAGCAAGGTAATAGCGTATTATATAAAAACCATAGATATTTCAGAGGAAGAATGTAAAAGAGTGCATTAAAAGTGAAGTATGTGCATACTAAATCTTCTAAAATCTATTTTATATTCCAGACAGGAAAAATATGTTAGAAGGTGTTGAGGTAATGCAGGACACAAAATGCATAAAATTTGGTTCAACTTCAGGAAGAGGAGGGAAGTGGGGGAGGAGTTTTCATTGTTTAACATCTAAAAGAACTTTTCATGACCATGATTATTAGCAAAAGTCAGGGAGAGTTTGCACCAACCTCATGGTTCGTCTGCATCCCAGTTTCATGGTGCACTTGGTGCTGCAGTTTCATGTCATCCTTCCTTCACCACGACAGATAAAAGTGCGAATCTACAATAAGAGCAGCTTTGTCTGATAGAAATATACACATACATATTCATTCATTTTCTGGAGAGAGCACATTGCAGTATTTTCACTGAGTGGTTTCAGCCTCTACTACAAAAAAAGAATATAAAAACATTCAATAGTTTTAATAATATATAATTATGCAGTGGACAGGCACGCAGAGTGTCTTGGATCTTAGTTTGATTATGATCTTAAAATTCAAATTCTTGAAATTCATCTGTGCCAGACTAATTTGCTTGCTATGGAGCAATTTGAGTCCTTTACTATATCGACTTTCTCTTACAGAACAATATAAGAAAAATGCAAATGAAAGTATTCAACTCACCTCAAAAAATTCCTTGTTTTCAAAGATAATGCTATGTCAATGATTTTTTGATTCTCTTTAGGGCAATTTAAATAATAGTTTTGATTAATGCCATGATTTGATATACAGAAAGGAAATTAAAAGGCTACCAAATAAAAACATACATGTATATTTATAATCTCCATTTTTAAATATAATTAAATTAAGAACTGAAGACACATGTAGAAGATGTTATGTTCTGTAGGTAGATGCATCTTCATATGTATATCTATCATATCTTTTTGTACAACTCATCTGATTAAGTACATTAATCTTTTCATAATATTGATGTGCATATAACTCACAAAATATGTCTTATTTTGGTTTGTGTTATCATGTATTATAGAAGTAGAGAAGTCCTTTTATTTTGTTTGCTTATGAATTTAATCTCTAGCTCTAGACAATCTCCTGGGCCTTTAACAATGATCACATATGCTCTTTAGAAACAATCCACACAAATCTTCAGCCAGAGTACATTGCTGCAGTTCTGTAATTAAATGGTTATTGTAACAAATAGAGGCAGATGTCATGACTTCATTACCTGAAGTCGATTTTAGTTGCACGTTGTAGAACAGCCTGGTATACCTAATAATAAATATAGCCCATGCACATCTTTCCATGTGGAAATGAGGCTGTGCATAAATACAACTGCAAGAATACCGAAGCTGTACTAGTGCTGGAATACTTTTAATTCTTTGAGGCAATCCACTTGGGAATTTGTAAATGTTATAGATCCCACAGATCAGCAACAAAATTGATTGTGCAAAGAGCATTACATGTGATCCTTCTCTGCCAGGGCTGACCTGCTGGTGTGTTGTACGTGCAAGGTACTGCCACCGAGTATGGACTGGCTGCTGATATTTAGATATAAATATTTATTATGGCTTTCTCACCCCCTGTTGTTTGTTTTCTGCTCCCGTTATATAGGACTTAAGGACATTTTAATAAGTTTTTGTTCAAGCAAGCAGCAATGGAAGCATTTGCTGAAGGCACTGCTAAACCCTTTTAGTTGATGGAAGTTTCCTCTATCTATTCCTGCAAAATGCTGCAAGAGTATTCTCTGGTCTCAAGCAGTGGTAGAAATTAAGTAGAGCCTACAGTCTTTTTTTTCCAACTCTACATGTACACTTAATATGTGTGGAAAGAACATAACACTGAAAACCAAGCTTTAGGGGAAATCAGATATACTGTCTTCTATTTCATTGTATCAACCCTGTAATTTTCAGTTATTTTCCGTTTTAACACTTCACACTCTGAAATATAGTTTATTAGATTGCCTAATGGTAGGGAAGCATGTGGAAAAAAATTGAATTATTACTTGCTAAAGAAAATGAAAAGCAGTGAATTAGGTCCAGTCTACATGCTTGAACTGCATTACTTGATTTTCTTAAATCAAATGCTTTAGGATTTTAATTATTATATTTATTGTGTGAGAGGATGATTACGAAAAATCTGCACTCACATATTGTGTTTTATTTACTCAGTACATATTATTGTACATATATGAAATACACCGAACATGTGGAAAGATACTTGTTTATTTCTTACCAAAAGAAAAGGTAGATAATTTTTTGTGCAGTATTCAGTAGGGATTGGCAACCACCTTCTGATCTTATAGCATGATATTTTCCTTGTGATAATAATAATAATAATTCCCTTTTTTTTTGTCCATAGCAATTGTTTTTCTACTAGAAATAAAGCTATAGATATAATTTTGGTTTTGCTAATATAAGTAATTATACCCAATTCAAAATGTTGTAAGCCTTATTTTGATTTTTATTAAGTTTCAATTATCATTTAATTGGAAGATTTAAGGTTGTCTGTTGTCAACTTCTAAAGACTTGCACCTAGCACACCAGATCAGATTTTTCTACCACTAAATCTCCAGTGTTTCAGAATTTAAATTAGTGGAAGAAATATTATCCTGAGGCTATTTGTTTCCTTTAGCTACAAAGGTTCAACTAATGAAATTACTTATCGTACACATCCAGAAAAAAATAATGAGACAGATGGTGGCATAAATTTCCAAATTATTTCCTTTTACAAAAATGAGATTGCATTAAAAGATTTTATCTAGGACAAATTGTTGAAAGATATATTTTTGATTCATGAGAAAACAGGTGAAAACTCTTTATGTGTTAGTTGTCAGGTCTATAATTCTTTCAGTATGAATTTCCAACAGGACAACATGTAAATGTCACAGCTCCTGGGTGTTGATAAAACTTTTTTAAAATCATCAGTCTCAGTAGCTTGGAGACATCCAGGAAACTGTAGTTTTCTTTAACATATGGTTCAGGAGTTTATTTTCAGCAATATTATCTTTTTCTAAAGGAAGTAGCAGAAGTTAACTGCTGTATTACCATGAAAACCTACTACCAGTGTTATGAAGTGTTCAAAATCTATTCACGTGATATTCAAGCTGTCTTAAATATCGCCTTCAAGCATCTGACATATTTCATACTTCTAATAATAAAACTCCTTCCAGATGAGTTAAATTACAATATAATTCAATATTTCTGCTAATTATGATTTTAATTTGGTACAGAGAAAATTTTAAAAATAAAACACATCAAAAATTTTAATTGACCAGGTATTTTGCATAGCAGCATGAAGGACATTAAGAGGAAATAATTTTCCTTTATTCAGTTCCACAGTTTTAGTGCTTCTTTTGGTGATAAAATGCCACAAAACTTTGAAAGATCGCAGCTCTCCCTCACAAAGTGAGGACATTTTATAAAGGAGAAAACTTCTCATTATTTGAGCTCTAGAAAACTATCTATATACTTGAAAATTTGCAGAAGTTGAACTGATGAAGTGGTTTAACTCCTCCACATTCCTGAATTTCTGTTGTCCAACATAGCTGACTTTTATTTCTGCACAGTGCACTAGTAATAAAGCAGACTCTGACCATTAAGGTCAGAACTCCATACACAGAGATTACCCAGCCTCAACTAGATAACTTCCCACCACTTGGCTAAAATTGGTTGATAGGTTGAAATTGTTTCGAACTTAAAAGGAAAGAAACAATCTGGGTAGAAGGAATGCAGCAGGAAGGAACAAAAGGGCAATTACTTGCAAGAGACTCCCACAATGGTTACTTTAGAGATGCTGATCTTTGCACCTGCAGAAAAGTTACAGGCAGTAATGAAGTTGCAAAGGATAAAGAATAAGATATGGAAGTGCAGTTCTTAAAAATTCTCAAAAATTCTCAAAAATTCTCAAAAATTGTTTTGCCTCGTGAACTCCAGAAGACTTGCCAGGTCCTTTCTCTGGTTAAAGCTCTACCTTGGCTTCGACTGACATTGCTTTAGTAGAGGCCAGTAGTACATCAGTACAGGTAGTGATCAGAGTGCGTCCTTGCAAAAGTCTATTAAAATAAAATGAAAATATTTGTCTTTATTCACTGTTTTTGAAAACTCAGGAGAATATAGCTTCTTTCTGTCATATCATATTAGACATAAGTCTCTCAACAGTTTATCTTTAGTGAACAAACATTATAAACTGCAATGAACCATAAATCTCGATATGTAAGTAAAAAGAAGAGATAGAGAGGTGTTTTTTGTAGTGTTGTATGTTCATAGCTAAGTTTTACCAATAAGATCTTCATAAACCTCACCTCAGTGTGTGGATTGGCCCTTGCCACTGGGTAACAAGCAAACATTCAGGACAACATATGTAAGAAAGGAAATTATGTATGATTCACCACCACTTTCTAATTGAGTTGTGCAAAAACCAACTTTCCTCCAGAATGATTAAATAAAGCTGGCTTTCAGAAGCATCCAAATCCATGATTCTTTTATAGAGATGATAAATGTTAAATAATTATTTCTAATGTAAGCTATTACAAACATAGTTCTGAGTTCATAAGGACCAAATAAAAATGTAGATTTTAATCTCTATCTTTTTGCAGTCTATAATGGTTTTGAGGAGGTTCCTATGTATAGATGCAGTGTAACTTTCCAAGGTTGATTAAAGTTGTTCTTTAGGTAGTGTGGTAGTAAATTTCTCGTTGGATATTATCTTTACTGTTTACATTTTTAACCAAGCTCTGTTTCCAAGTTAGAGTGTAGAAGACCAAAGAGGATGACAAATCACGAAAGCAAGAAAATCCATGTGCAAGACAGAGTTGGTACCTAATATTTTATCCAGACACGGAGTGACTGAATTTGAAAGCTAGGAGCTGTCCAGCCACAGATTAGGTTAGATATTATATTTCCAGACTTGAATAAGCTTATCACTTTGTTTTGTGGACAGATCACTTGGCAGATGAACTGAGCAAGGGCAGCCGAGTTAAGTGTTCCTTATGGAATTAATTCTAGCATGCTTGATTACTTGAAAGTATCTTCCCTAGACATAAATGAAACAAGGATTTTGGTCAGCAGAAATTCCTTTCTAGCAGGAAAGATAGGAGAAAAAAATGCTCAGGCTTGGAAGATAAATGAGAATTCCTGAGGTTTAACAGCTGAGCTGCTCAAGATTTTGAAGACAACTAGTTTTTTCATATAAGTCAGTAAGCTAATATATACAGATAGAAACATATCCAAAATCCTTTGAAATCAGTGGATATCACTACAGAGCTTCAAATGAGCTCTGTCATAGATCTTCATCTGTGACTTCATGTGTTCACATACCACTAACAGATAAAAGGATAAAAGACTATGTAGATCAATTTTTTTGTTTGTTTGTTTAAGAGAAATTGCTGTTCCAAAGTAATCATGCTGTAAAAGAATCACATATAAAGAAGCAACTCTAAAAATGTAACCAAATACAGAGAAAGTTTAGATCTAACTCAGGTACTGTTGTTTTAAGTTAGTTGGGCTGATAGGCATATTAGTACTTATTCATTGACATTAATTTACTTGATGATATCTCTTGCCTAATAAACTTACTGAAATTTTAATCAAAGTGTACATCAGTTGTTGCATGTTGCTGTTTTCTTTCTCTGTTCTCAGGAGGTTGCATGAGTTTACAGATCAGAGAGAGGCAAATCAGTAAACAGCTGCATAGCACTAGTAGTGGCTATAAATATAAGTATCTATTAGAGTATAAGCTAACTGAAACATCAGGATTATAGATATGCTTGCATGAGAATGACACAACTGCTATTGACACATAGAACTGAGAAGAAAAAATGAAAAAATTTCATAATAGCTTTCATGCAATATATACCACTTTCACAAGATTTTTTTTCCTAATAAAGAGAAGAGCAGTGCTCAAAATACATGAGTTAGAAGTAGCAATTAGGGTAGATGAATGCAGCATATGGAATGAGTTTGCCTGTATCAGACCCCTTTGCTAAGCAAAGAAAGTCAAGTACGTTTCCTGATTTCTCTTATGAGGCAGCTCACCTCAAATACTAGAATGGCACCTAAATTTAAGCCGATGTACAAGAGGCAGCTGTTTAGGCTCCCTGATACCAGTCACTGCACCCCTAGGTCTCACTACAGAGAACTTCAGTCCTTTTATACACGAGAAGGCTTCTTTTACATCAGTTAAATATCACATCTAATACCAGTGGTTTTACTTGTTTGCTTAAACACATAATGTTATTTCAAATGCACTGATTGTCAAGGACATGTAGACAGAGTTTGCAATATATGATACAAAACTTACAAAAGTCTTACAAATATGTAAAGGCGCCTTAAAGGCCAGAGGGAATCTTAGATGGGATTAGGTGGCTTGTATCCATCATTTAGACACTGTAGGTTTCTTCACTTCAGAGATCAGTTTCAGCTCCTTGCTCTGTAGCATGGCCAGGAAGGTAAAAGCACCAAATGATAAAAATGCAAGTAGAAGACATATTTTCAGAGAAGGTTTTAATTGCAGAGCAATAGTGCCTTTGCTGGTAACAGACCACAGGCTGGTTAGTGAGTTTTCAAGGCCTGGGATTGCCTAGCTTTGTTAGAACTTTTCATTGCCTGCCAGCAGCTTTTTTTTGCTCATTTTATCTGCAAGTTGCTGGAGAGGAGAACCTCTGTCCATCTCACGCCTACCAGTTTGATGCCAGTGACGGAAAGCGATGGCCAGAAAATTAAGAGGAATTGCAGGTCAGTAGGAGAACACCTGAAGAGCAGCACAAAGGAGCTCCAGCCACTCCAGCCAGTAAGTTGGCTTCATGGGAGCACCAACTTAAATGTCTCTACAATAACATATATATATAATGGGGAATAAGCAAGAGGAGTTGGAAATGTGCATTTTCAGGGCTATGTTCTTATTTGTATCACAGGGACACAGTGACTGGTGTGCTGTAATGAAAGGTGTTCCTCCCTAGAAGGATTAAAATTGGGACTGGAGACCCAATGGGCAGGGGGATCGATTGCCAATGATGCCAAGATGTGGTGCAGTGGACACACTGGAAGAAAAGGATTCCATTCAGAGGGACCTTGCCAGGCTTGGGAGGCGGGCTCATGCAGCCCCCAGGAGATTCAACAAGGCTGGGGGCAAGGTCCTGCAAATGTGTCAGGAAAAACTAAAGCACAAATATGGCTGGGCAGAAAATTGATTGAGAGCAACCTTGAGGAGAAGGGCTTGGGGTCACATTTCATATCTGTGATTCTGTGATTTTCTAACAGTAAGGCTTGTGTTTGACTGTGTGACAAAGTTTATTTTGTTTTTCTATTGTTCATTTTGCCTTGCACTGGTATGGTTTGATCTGGATATCTGCAATGAGTAGTTTCTTGAGGCAGAAAGACAGATTTATGTCTCTAGTGCAATAATATAGTGTAAAGCAATACAGTACAATGCAATAACAGGGAACAGCAGGGGTCTTGTGAAGTGATGGCACAGAACACAGCAGAGAGCACTGAATGCATGGGATGTTAAGAGGTAGGGAAGAATTTTGAGCAATAGAGACCACATGGCAATGCACATCTCACCAATTGTCAGTTAAAATAAATACAAACCAGGACTAAGACAGAAACAGTTTTAGGGGTAAGAAGGAGAGCAATGAAGAAATATAAAACATAAGCAAAAAGCACCATATATAGTAAATTCACCTGTAATATAGAACTGCAGTACAATGAAGAAAGCAGCCTATGGATTCTGACTGTTATATCTTCCCAAAAGAGATCCAGAGGCTTATAACTTCTTGCAGTACTCAATCATATTAAACTAAAAATGAACCTTAAAACCCAATTTAGCCAAAAACTACCCACTTCAAAAGGAGTTGTGGAAGAGTGAGAATAAAATCAAGAAAAAGGATAGAAAACAAGAAGACTGCACATTATAATTTTAATTTTATTAGTAGTTTTATGTAGGGGCTTTTTCTCTATGGAAGTTATTTTTTTAATACTTAGATGAGGAAAGATCTATTTCCCTGACTTGAAATGCCAAGATTTCAGTTATATTCACAATAAAATCTTGACTTTATATAGAAGATATACAAAACTTTTAGTTTAGTAGATGTAGACATGACAAACACTGGTAAGAAGTTGCCTCCCACAGCACTTTGACAGAAGGTAACTGCTCTTTCTATGCTGCTCTCATGCAAAACCCAGACAAAACAGTGGCTTAAAGCTTCTCAGGGGATTATGTTGTCATATCTATACTGAATAAGAAAATATATCTCTTTATTTGAAGAATATGCTCTGATTTCACTATAAACATGACTGAGGTTTTTAAGAAGGCCAAAAGAATGCCTCTTTTTGGATCAATCCACTCTTTATGGTAGAAATAAGATCTGAACACCCAGACAGCTCAACAAACACAGTTCCGTTGGCACCCATTTTACACTGGTAATAAACAGGACGTGCTCAGACTGCTTTGTGTTTCTACTGTCTTCTTATACACTGAAGCATTTTCGATTTCTGTACTAAGGGCCCTCAATATATTTATGGCACTGTTTTGCAAAATTATTCCTGAGCATCCTTCTACATCTTTATTACATGACTGCCTACGGGGATAAGATCCAAAGAATGGAGAGGCTTCTTTAAGGCTTGTGTAAGCCATTGCACACTGGCAGAATAAAATCCCATGCTCTCAGTGGTAAGGAAACTCTATTCCTGGAGGGACACTTCTTTCTAAATTTCCATCAGATGATGTAACCCACATGTCTCTCTGCACACTGCATTACTTGAAGAACTCAAAACTACAAGTCTGTAAGGAAATCTCTTTTCACGTTTCTTAAATACTATACTCTATAGAACCTATACTTAATATCTCTAGGATTTTCAGCCTTTGGAAAAGTAACCCTTTGAGGCTGACAGCAATAGGTTTTGCTCTCAAAATCTTATAGTGGGCAAAAGGAAACACACTAAATAGATGGAGTTAGAAGTTTCTTACTCCAGTTAGCATTTTAGCAGGAGAATAATCTAAATTACAGTAATTTCACAACTATAAGGCGTACCGGATTATAAGGTGCTCTTCCAGGCTGTTGGCAAATTTCCAAACTCTGTGCATGTATAAGGCGCACCGGACTATAAGGTGCACTTTTTTTTGCAGTGAGGATCCGCGAGCAACAAAGTAACGAATTAGTAATGGAATTGCACGATCGTTGGGTTTACTGACAGGTGCTCAATTTGCAAACATTTTTCACGGATTGATGTAGCATTTAAACACAGCCCCAGGTGCCCTTCCCGTGCTGCAGGCCCTGACAGTCCCACTTGCCCCCAGCGCCGGCTGCCGCAGCTGCTGCAGCTCAGCTCGTGGCTGCTGTGATGAGGCTCGCAACTCAGTGAGGCTCACACTTCCAGGTTGGCAAATTTCCGAACTTTGTCCATATATAAGGTGCACCGGATTATAAGGAGCACTTCCGGGTTTTTATCAAAATTTTATTCAAAGAGGTGCACCTTAAAGTTGTGAAATTACTGTACTCAATTAAGTTCTAGATAACTCATTAAGAAAATAGTATAAAATGTTACAAAAAGGCTTCCAAGTTTCTGAGCCTTGGATCTACTGCTGGATTCTCCCTATTCCCAGAGCCCTACAGCTGGTAGTTTCAGTCTTCATTTAGCAGAATGGGAGGGAGGGGGACAGTTCCCAGGTTTCCTCAGCACACAGAGGGGTTTGCCGGCAGATAATCATGCTCCAGGTGGGAATTTCTCCTTCCCCGTTTTTGATATCATGTTGAGGCTACTTTTATAGGTTCTTCTGCCAAAGCAAACATTCTTTTCACCGACAAAGTTGGAAAGTTTTGGAGTAGCCCTCCTCAGTCTCACTGGAACTAAAGGCCAGTTTGCTAATGCATTGTGTTTGTGAGGCAAAGCACAGATAGTGGGGGAAGTTTACAGGCGTTGCTTCTGTATAAAGTGTCCAGAAGCTTCCCCTGTGTGTAATAGCAATGATGCCAGCCAGCTCCTGGATGGACCCACCTCTGGCCAAGGCTGAGCTCTCATTGGCAGTGGTAGCACCTCTGGGATAACATAATTAAGTAGGAGAAAAATTTCTGCTTAAGAACAACTACAGGCAGGAGAGAGGATGAGAATATGTGAGAGAAAAGCTCTGCAGACACCAAAGTCAGTGCAGAAGGAGGGGTAGGAGGTGCTCCGGGCACTGGAGCTGGGATTCCTCTGCAGCCTGTGGAGCAGACCATGGTGAAGCAGCTGTGCCCCTGCAGCCCATGGAGGACCATGAGGATGCAGAGATCCACCTGCAGTCCATGGAGGAGATGCAAGCAGAGCAGGTGGATGCCCAAAGGAAGCTGTGATCCTGTAGGAAGTTCATCCTGGAACAGGTTCTTGACAGGAATTGGTGGCCCATGGAGAGACAAGCCCCACTGGATCTAGTCTGCTGACAGAATCTGTGACCCCATAAGGGACCCGTGCTGAAGGAGTGCACAAAGAACTGCAGTCTGTGGAAAAGACTCCCACTGGAGAAGTTCATGGAGGACTGTCTCCTGTGGGAGAGATGTAACACAGGGCCAGGGCTAAAGTGAGAGGAGTCCTTCTCCTAAGAAGGAATGAGCAGTAGAGACAATGTTTACTGAACTGCCAGTGACCAGCATTCCCTGATCCCCCAGCACTACTGGAGGGAAGGAAATTGCCAATACCTTAAAGCCCAGCATGAAGTGTGTACAGAGCTGGTCAGTGCTGTTTGCCATTCACAGTTATCACTGACTCCCTTAAGTCTTAAATCTTAATTTTACCAAAATATTTTTAAATAGGACAAGTAAGAGAACAGAGGAATCTAATTAGAATCATGCTGGTTTTAGAGGCCAATCTTGTGACTAGTCTTGATGTATGCACCTACAAAACTGTAATAAGAGTGATAGAATATTTAGTGCTTATAAATTCATCATTCTTGACAACAGTTACAAGCTTGATCATTTTATTCTTGTTAGCAGAGGATGAAATAGCACCATGATTGCACACAGTGAATCCTCTGCATGGGTGTAAATCATGAGAGGATTTGACCATGGTATGACTGATGTAATGTTTCTAGCCAACTGCTCTTAATTCTTTATGTGTCTAAATGTATTTGTATATAAATGCAAATACGTTTACACCAGCTCAGTGCTAACTGGGGACAAGATACTTGTATCTTTAACAAGTCATCTCCATTAAGGTACATGAAGTTATGCTAGCTTCCATCACCATCAAGTTTTGGACTCATAATTACTTAGTGCATATTACACTTACAAGAAGACAAATAGCATCTTTGGAGGTCTATTAAAATATTCCTTCAAAGACTAAATGGTTTCTAATATTGAATTAGCAGCATCTTTCTCCTGGTGCATGACAAATGAGACAAATCTTGAGCAAATATCTAATTAGGAGAATATAATAATAATAATAATAATAATAATAATAATAATAATAATATATAATATAATATAATTAATATATGTTACAGCCACGATTAGTATTATAGCAGTAGACCACTCTTCTAGCTTTAGCGTCCTGCTGATCTTTAATTTAATTAAAAGAAATAAAATATGGAATTTTTATCTGTCATTGGATGTTTTCAGCTACCATAGTCCGTAAATAGGACTGCTGAGGTGAAATGGTAACCTTTTCAAACAACAATTAATAGAGCATAATAGCATACTGTTAAAGCTAATTATTTGAGCAAAGTTCCAAAGGAGAAAACTAAAAGTGTGCATGTCCACTATATATCAAAAAGTAGAGAAGGTGGGGATAAATAAGTGGCCAAATTCTAAGTTATTTTATAAATAGCCATCATCAAAGGACTAATGTTTCAGATATAGAACACAAATGATAGACTTAATATTATTGTGCCATAGATCACTGTGTGATCAGGCTATATACTGATAGTATTTCCCGATGTAATTGACTGCAATTCTGTCACTCAACTTGTGACCGGTTAGGGCAGCAGAGAGGAGTGAATATACCTATTGTGTTACTTACATTCAAGAAAAGCAGTGTGTCTTACAATGCCACTGTCATTTGTTTAATAATTCATTCTCTCCTGATATCTTACCAAAGTAATTAAGATATGCTTGGCTGTTAGCTTGGACACATGGCCAAGGTATAACAAACATGACCAGGCTGAAGTAGAAACAGTGATAAACTATCATTAATGTATCACTAGAATTCATGTAAAAGCTACCAAAAATCATTCATGGTTCATTGCAATTCCTACTTGGTGCATGCATCTATCAGTAGGATCTTGTAGGAGGTTTATGTGTATCTCCTCATATTCAAAATGGCAGAAGTATTGTTGTCTTGCAGTAGCTTTGGAGAGTCTGGCTTCCTCTGAAATTAGTTTTGATTCCCAAACTTATCTGTGCCTTAAGTCCAAATCATATAAATATTGATATATACTAACATCTCTGTGAAAACCAAAATAAAACCAAATTAAAAAAACAAACAAGCAAACAAACAAAAACAACAAAAAATTCCAAAAACCATAACCAAAACCAAACAAAAAACAAAACCGAAAACAAAACAACACAAAAAATGCACAAAAAACCCACAAACAAGCAATAAAAAACAAAAAGTGAAGAAAAACCTCCCCCAAAATCCCAAAACCCAAAACTCACAAAGTAAAATGATCAAAATCAAAATAAAAATGGAAACCCCAACCAAATTATTTTCAGAATATTTTTTGCTTTCATGCTTGTCTGTCTCCTCACATGCTCTCATGAAGAGATGTTTGGCGAGTCTCAATCAGCTCCTTCCTTCATTGGTAGCTAATTTCCTGATCCTTGAGTCTGTAGTAGGACAAAGTATCTTTCACTGTATGAGATCCACATGTTCCTTAAGCTGTCCCTACCAAATGTCCATTGGTGGCATGGGAAAAAATGTTCTGATAAAACAGGAAAATAAGTCTTCTCCACATTTACAGCCCTATTGTCTCCCTTTTCTCTCTCTTTTAGGCAATGAAAAGAATAGGAAAACACATTTACCAGAAAAGAGAGCTGAAATGACTACAGCTCCTTCACTTCTCTGACAGAGCCTAAGAGCATCCATGTCCTCAATACTGTGCAAGGAGAGCCTTTTATGCTTCCTTCCCTTCTATCCTTTTCTTCACAAAGCTGTCATAACCCTAAGGTTTATAGAGATATTCTCACCATATATTAACTGTATCTTTCCTGATTTGATAAAAGGATCTTAATTAATATCTGAGTTCAACAAAAATGTGGTTCAAAAGAGATGACTATTCCTTTGACCTTGTTCTGTTTTCAAACAAGTCAAAACTGTGCTTTAGCAGAAATGAACACAGAGATGTAATTTCTCCTGAAAGATTTGTATTCCACCACGACATCCTCAGGTTCCCATATAAGACTTTATTGCTGCTGCTAACTTGCTATGACTTCTAAGAGAGTCCATCTAAACTTAGAGAAGAGAGAAAGTAAGATGTTGTGTTGAGTGCCCCATGATTTGATGCAAAATTTTATGCCCTAGCTTCAAAAAAAGTCTTTCAAAAAGGGCATTTGTACACACTGCATTCAAAAGATGTGGTGTTAAATTTGAACACCCAGTGCATCTCTATTCTGGAATATATAGATTAGACATTTTGCTTGCAAATTTTACAAGCAAGAAAGCTGTTGATGTATCTACGCTCTTAGCTATGTTTTGACACTGGCTGTATTTTCCTTGGTGCCCTAAGCAGTTTCTCTGCTGGCACTGGCACCGTCTTAGATGTTGGGAAAGCTGTACCTGTGACACTGGTTACAGTATAGGACAGGAAGGCAGAGCAGTAGATGCAAGATATTGCCCTAAAAAGTGCGAGCACTATGGATGGAAAGGCAGGTTAAAACAATATCCTGGTTTCACCAGAGTCAAAATTTTCACCATAGTGAAGCCTGGAGCAAAGTGGGCATTCCTGGATTGAATATTGAGTAGTTTTGAGGTTTTTTTTTAATCTTCACCCATAATCTCTGCCTTTTGCCTCCCACCAGAGGTGGGGGCGAGGGGAGAGGTTCATGGTTTTCAATTTAGTGGGAACACTAAAGGTGTTCCTAAACCATGTGCTGTTCCTAAACCATGACACACAATAAATTGTTTGAGTTCATTCTGTTCATAGGAGTTGAACAGAGAAAGAAAGTATTTCTAGTCAGTATTGTCTCTGTAGCTGTCAACCCTCCTGTAAACTGAAATTCAATTTGATTTCTTCAGAATTAAACTGTGCTGTAAGCATGCATATAAACATAGTGGTTGATAACGCAGGGCAATTGTGCAACCAGAGTATAATTAATTAAGTCAATATTTATGTGTCTCCAGGATTACCAGAGGCAAAAATTTTGGATGAGAGTAAGCCAAGTTATTTCTACATTGTCCTTTCTACTTTTCTTTTGTGCTTGTAGGTGCTGCATATCACTTTCACTTCAAGACTTAAATTTAGCATTGTCCTCAAATATTTTAGGAACCTCTGAAAAGTATATACATATTTAATAAGCGGGAGAGCCCCAGACTTATTAAGTTTTGCTTCAGATCTTCAACAGTGAGGATCTGTTAGACTACAAGAGCTGTTATATTTGTAATTGGTACATTATTGTAATGTAGCAAAAACCATTAACTTTAACCTTTCCCAGCATTAAAACACACTAGCAATAGGCAAAAAAACCCCAAATAATTAGTTTGGTTTTATAAAAATTGTCAACAGCTATTCTTTGACACTCCTCCTGCCTCTGAATGGAAACCTGTTTAGAAAAAGCAATTTTAAAATCAAATCGGGTTACATCCTAAATACAAAAAAAGTGGTTCCTACTGCCTAAATAGTCAGAATGAAATATATAACCCATGCAGATTTGACCCCAGCTCTAATACCAATTTCCTAAGCACACTACTTCCTAGAAATATCATCAGCGGCTACCAAGTTTCTTGTAATCATTAACAAATGGTGTTTAAACCAGTAAATTCTAAAAGCTCCTGTACAAATTGATTCTTGATTTTAATGTCAAGTGAATTTGTATGTGAAAGTTATAATCATGTTCTACTCTGAAAACTCCAAATCTGTATTTGCTAGTCTGTAATGCTATCATGTGTCCTGTTTCAGAGAGCATTTCCTTCCCAGTAGCACTTGTGTTGAAAAGAAGCATCCAGTCAGGGTCTGAGCTAGTTATTTTTAATACTGTATGGCAGTTTTATGAAATAACTTTGGGGACATTTCTTTTCAGATTCATACCAGAAGTAAGCCAGCCCAAATATAAGCAGGATCAATATAATTTTATAGTATATGAATTACCATACACAGACTTAATATTTATGATTGTTTTAGTAGAAGCAGATTGCAATTTGGATTTATAAAGCATCTTTCATATTGAAGATATCTTGGAGCAATTTAAAATTTAAGTTATACTCTAGGCAAGGCTCTGACTATGAAAGTAAATATGTGCTCAGCAATTGCTCCCATATATCTGTAGAGATTTTTATTGAGGAAAAGATGTTGTACCTCCATTCATTTTCAAACATGCCACAATAGAACAACTCAAATGATCAATCACTAGAGTTATAAAAAATGCATTAATTAATTGAACTGCATATATATGCCAGATCTTAAACTTCCAGACATTTCACAGACTAAGACCTTATAGAAATACTTGGTTCTGTGAGCAGTCAGTGAACTGCAGAAGCTTTACTGTGCTAACACAGTCTTGTAGAGATAGTCCTTTAGGGGCTGACCTTTCTCCTAACAGTAATCTTACTTAGGTCTTGGAATGATCCATACCCTAGTGGGACTTCAGTAAGCTTTGAAAACTGATCCTTTGTTTGGAATTCATACATCATATTTCCTAAGAAGCAGCTACTCCTTAGAAAAAAAATCAATTCTGACAAGTTTTGAACAGTTCTAAAGATTTTTATTTGTCTCTGCACTGGCCTTGTGGCCACTGTTTGTAAACTATTTTTTATTTCTTGCATGCATTCTTATTTTGTCACTGTTTTCAGACTGCCCATATCTCTTCTGTAGTATTTCCCAGGCAACAGTTAATATTATTGCTAGACTATGGGCTAGAAATCTTAGAGAAATTCATAAAAATTCCTGCCCAAAGACAATATCAGAATGCTTCTGGGAATGCTTCTGAACTTCAGATATTCAAAATCTGCCTTGAAGACATTTTTCTGTGGCATATGAAAAGTTTCCAAGACTAAATAAATTTGAAAATATGAACCAATAAAATTTGAATATTCCTTGACACCTCTCTGGTAATGTCATCTCTTTTCACATGAGAAAATCCAGGGATGAACTTTGGGACAGACAATGAGAAGCTGAGGTCCTGGTCTCTGCTTTCTCACATTTTTGGTGTTATCCCTGAGGAAAGCCCATCTTTCTTGACAATCCTCTCTTTTAGGGTCCATAGGCCAGATTTTGAGTTCATGCATGTCTTGAATTCAATCAGTATTCAACAAAGAGCAGAACAAAGTGGCCTTTTTTTTAAATTTATTTCCATTGCCTTCTGACTAGCTGTTCTCTATGAGTAATCTCCCAGCTGTCCAAACACCAGTTCTCACCAGACTTATGTCCATCCAGATGTGTCCTTGGTGGTAAACTGGCAATTTTTTCTTGACAGTTAGCATTTTCAAGACAGCAACAGCAAATATACGTAGTCTCAGTGCCAGATGGCTTTTGCATACTGCCTTATTTCAATTCCATAAGGCTCAAATTTTAATTATACATTTCACATCCATTACTGCTTCCCTCTACATATAATGTATTTAATTGGATTCTGTCAAAGGAATACATGTATAAGGTATGGTAAACCCTTTCACATAACTGACAGCTCCATTTTTCGAATGTCATAAATAATGTCATCTCCATGAAATATCTTCAGCATTTGCTTAGAAATTTTGCTTAGTCAGGTATTTTGGAGAGTTTGGTGAGCAATTAAGTTTTATATTATTAATGTTATTGTGATGCATTTGCATTTGCAAAATTCTCCTAAAAATTAAAAAAAAAATCACAAAGACATAATTGGGTGACAGAGATTCATTTCCTCTGAGAACTTTTCTTGAAAACTCACCATAGTATGTATGCACTTCTTTTAAAAAAACCCTGCAAATTACTGACTTAGTAACTGAAGCTTAATATTCACAACAAAGATTAATCTGTTTCCAGATAGCATGATATCTGATTGTACTTTCATGCATT
>VRYO01001463.1:26976024-26993031 GCA_009812075.1 Sialia sialis
AATTAAAATTTACACAGTTTGGTTAGGAATATATCACTTCTGTTGAATAGGCAGACCTGGCAAAGGGGTTTCTGGAGTGTCAAGAGCCATCTTACCTCAGCACTGTACACATACTTCCAAGAGATTTTATAGATAAATATTTGTTGTAGGTTCCATCTAGAAGATAGACAAATGGTATTGACAACCATAGCAATGTAATAGTAGCAATGCAGACCTCATGTTTAGAGACGTTTACAGATAATAATGAATAGCATACTATCCTTTGTTATTTTTATTGCAACCAAAAATTAAAAAGTAGCATCATCAATCCACTGCTCTGGATATCATGTTCATTGAAAATAACTGCAAACAATATTTCATATCTCTCTCTAAATACATCCTTCTGAAAAAGCCTAAAATATCAGTTACAAGGTGGAGAAAAAAGGATTCAAAACAAAAATTTAAAGCGCTCTCAAAAATTATCTTTACAGCAGTTCTGCAATTGAGAACTCTGCTCAGATATGTCAGCTATTTCAGCTGTTCTGTAACTGGATCATTCATGCAGGTTTTAGAGTAGCTTAAACAAATAAATTCAAACCCAGTGTTACAAATTAGGAGCCTAGTGAAACATGCTTGTTATTAAATGTTCATGTTTGTTTTCAATTCATAGTTACACATTTTGACAACACATACATCTGCATTTTTGCTTTTATATATGTGTGTACAGGAAATGCATTAAATTTCAGAGAAAAAAAAACTAAAATAAGATCATCATTTTCAAAATAAGAACTCTGTATCCAAAAGAAAATATGTTCTGAATTTCTGTGGACTGAAATATTCAAATGTAATAACTCAGTATTTCTTGGGAGAAGAGCTGCATTATCAAAAAATTTGTTTCTCTCAGAGTTCCCTAAATGAGAAAAACTGTTAACGACTTAATATTACAATCAGTTTTCCTGAAAATAATTCTGACCAGTTTAGTCTTTTGTGGCACTGAGCAATTGCTATGGAAACTTGGGTTTTCTTTTCGGTGTTTTATCGTATTCACACAAAACATGATTTCAGCAATTAGGAGATTGAAACAAATATATTTTCTAATACAAGGCCAGGTAAATTACAGGATAAGTATTCCACTGTATTGAATTATGGTTTTCTGCTGGTCTAAAGAATGCGAAATCTTTACTAGATTACTCTAGCTGAATTTTAAAGACTATAAGTGCAACTATTACATATAACTTGCTTTTTTCCAGAAAAAAACCCAAATCCCCCCCAAAAAACAAAAACAAAAAAACCCCAGAAACAAGCAAACAGAAAAAAAACCAAAAGCAACAACAACAAAAAAAAAAAAACAAAAAAACAAAAACCACCAAAAAACCAAACCAAACCAAACCAATAAAAAAATCAACGGAAAAAATACAGCAACAAAACAATCCCAAACAAAACAAAAAAGTAGCTAGGAATGATATAAGAATATTTTAGATGTCTGTTACCCGAAATATGTATCCTTTTAAAATTAGTATATATTTAATAAGCCTTGACACTGTGTAAGATCAGCAGTAGTGAAGATGTCCCTGTATTACCAACACTTTTCTCAGCACAAAACCAAAACACAGCCCCATAACGTCTAGTGTTCATGAAACCATCTCTATCTCACCCAAAATCAGCACAGCTATACAATAAATGATTTAGCATTAAGGATGCTTTTGCAAAGCTTGCTGGGTTATATAAAATTTATTTAATTTTCAATATAAAAAAGCAAGTTGGTAAGAACATTTTAGTTATACCTTTCTAAGATTACAGAGAAAAAGCTTGGAGAATCTGTAAGAGGGGTGGAAGGTGCACAGGGTCTGGCTGGAATGGAGGTACCATATTTTTTGGACTAGAAGGTGCACTGAAAATCCTAAAATTTGATCAAAAACTGGATGTACGCCTTATAATCCAGTGTGCTTTATATATGAACCTTGAGTATTGAAGGGATCTCTAAACAATTTCTGTTTCACATTGCGCAGCAACAAACACGAAGCTCGCAATCCAATGACTGCTAGCAGGCACGCACACATCCCTTGGGTCCTTCCCTCCTGATTTTATGCTATTATTATGACCTTGACCCCCTTTTCCCGCCGTAAGGACAAGCAAGATGGAAGTGTTTCAGTTGAATTCCGCCCTTCACCTTTCTAAAAGGTTTCACATTCCCCTTCCATTCGGGAAATTCTTATATAATTGCTTCCGAGTTTTACTTAACGTGAGCGTGAATACACCGGCTTCTAGAACCCAACCCCAAGTGTTGCACTCGGAAATGGACATCTTTTAACAAAGAGCCTCACCCTGCAGAGCAGGGATTACACATTAAAGGAATTTCACGCTTAAAACAGGGAGGAGGAGGAGGCAATTTGTTGCAAAAAAAAGTGTGCCTTGTAATCTGATGGGCCTTATATATATAAATAGTTTGAAAATATATCATTAACTGCACCTTATAATCCAGTCCGCCTTATGGTCCCAAAAATACAATGACTTTCCCCACAGCAGCTCTCCTAAGTGCTGTGCCTTATATTGGTATCAGGAATGGCGTTGGTAACACCAACAGTGTTTTGGCCACTGCTGAGAGCTGCTCAACAGCATCAGCACTGACTCCCCAGCATTCCCACAACCGCAAAAGCCAGCAGTCTGGGAAGGGGCAAAAGGCTGGGAGGAGACAGAGCCAGGACAGCTGCCTCATGAGATATTGCAGACCATGGAGTGTTGTACTCGGTGGTAAAGGCTCAGAGAAAGGAGGAGACGGAGGGAACATTTGTTATTAAGGCTTTTGTCTTAGCAAGAGATCGCTAAGCACACTGGGGCCCAACTTACCAAGAGATTGCTGGACCATCACTGCTGATGGGAAGTAGAAAACAAATCTTTTTGCTTAATCTCATGTGCTTGCACATTTGGCCTTTTTCTTTACTAAACTGCCTGTATCTTTACCCATTTTCATCTTATTTTCTCCATCTGAGGTGAGAAATTGAGGGAGCAGCTGAGTGGGTACCTAAAAGCCAGCCATGACACTGAAGTTATAATACAGACTGGAATGATTTCTTAATCTTTTACATTGTGTCATCCTTTTAAAAGCCATCAGATGAAGCATGGATGAGACTCAATCCTTCTTCAAAGTGGCTGGACATGATTGAAAATGTCATATATTGTATTTTAGCAAAGTGTTTTGAGATAATACTTCATTTCTTCGAGATGGAAGAAAGAAAATGAAGAGGTTTTTAGTTCTAAACTTTGTGGTTTATGATTTGCACACATAGACTCTTGATACAAAAGTCTGGACAATTAAAGCTCTGTAAATTATGTATTTACCATGCATTTTACTTCAAAGCCTAATTGAGTTACTGGTGCGAGGCACTGAGAGTTTCAGAGTTTCCTTTCACTTCAAAGTAATATTTTTAAATATATTTTCTGACTTTCTCATAAAGATTTTCAAAGTTCTATTAAAGATATTCATTTTAGTGTACTTTGAAAAGATACATCTTAAAACTATAATAGGCATTCACTGGTCCTGAATGCACCTTTGGGGACATATTAAAAATACCTAATTATTTTTCTGTCTGAGAACAAGAGGTTTTTTGTACTTCTGTATTATATGAACATTATTTTTCTACCTGTGTTGCAGATTTTGAGATAATAAGCCAATATTTTTAAAAACTAGGAAAAAATTGTCAAACTACAGTTTTTAATGTATGGTATAGTCTCTGGGAAGGTTGCCTTCTGTTTTCAATGTGGTTTGCAGTCTTGAGTTTCTTGGTATTTTCACACTTAGTAAATAAGCTTTTTAAGGAAAAAGTTTGCAATTTTAGAGACTTTCAGGAGATTAAGAGTATTGGGCTATGTTCTTATTCTAAGTATTAATGGGAAACAAGTTAAGAATCTAAATTTAGATCTTGTCTAAAACTGATACATGCTAGCTTTTTTTTTTAATGTAAGAGGGTTTTTCCTCTGGGTAAATATCCTTCAGGGATTAATTTCTCTGTGGCATCAGGGAGGAATCAGTATCATCAAAAAGAAAAGGATTGTCACGATGTATAAGTGGGATGATGGAAATGCTGAAGTAAATAGGTGTAAACTGGCACTGAACACCACTAACAGGGACCTGATTTCACAGCATATTTTTAAATTTCTAAACACATAAATTGCTCTGGTTATTGCCTCTCTGGGTCCTGATTATACACAAAATATGCATGTAAAAGTTATATCAGAAGATAGAGGAGACTGAGATACCAAAGGCAAGTTGGTGAGCTACTTTGAAATACATTGTTTCACCAGAACTGACTTTTTCAAAAGTCCACTTTCCCCAGCTGAGTAAAATAAAGAACAAAAACACAATGCATTTTAAACTTCATATGCAGGAACTAAAATTGAACATTAATTTAGAGAACACAGTATTTCTGGGAGAAATCCTTTCTCTTGATGGACAAGTAATACAATTTTTAATATATTTTCCCAGGAAAATAACATTCAAGAAATTCCATCATGAATAATATATGCTAAAACTTATTCTTTTTAGCCGCCAGATTTATTTATCTAAATGAAGTACAGTGGAAGGTGGTTGTCATAGCTACAGCAGAGCTCTGAATAATTTTGCTTTGTAATTGTTACATATTTGTATATAAACAGCCTAAGAATATGTTACCATTTTAGCGTGAGACCTCAAAGTAACTAAAAAAAACTTTAAATTTGAGCCTCCTGCTGACAGAAGAGTAGTCTATAAAAGGAAATATGATAAATGAAAACTTGTCACTATTGCAAGTAGCCTATAACTGTCTGCATGAAGCCATTCTTCTCTGCAATATATTGATTAAATACCTTGCAGTATATTTAATTATGAAATATTTATAATCATATTAGACTTTGTGAAGTTGAGTTACTTATATTTTTTTTCAAGGAAAATCACATAAAATCTTATATTCTCTGAATTTCAGAGGCTTAAATGAGTAGAAGGAGCAACTCTTTTTTTAAAGCTTTCTGTGACATATGGCATCTGACTTTTATCTAGATAATGTCATCTTTGCTCATTTGTTTAGCAGACTAGCACTACTAGAAATACGTTTTCAACTTATTTAGTTTCATATTTATTCTTAAAATTGAACGCAGACTTTAAAATAAGTTCATCCTGAAAATTACAAAGATATTATTGAATTTTAATAAATTACTTTGTATCATATTTTGCAATATTATTGTTCTTGCACACATCAAATATCCCAGGAGATTGGTGCAGTTATGCTCATTAACAGAATAGTGAAACCACACACATTAGCATTAAGGTCAGTACTCATTTATGAGGATTAATAGTTAATGACCTTACTTCATAACCTGGCATGGCATTGAATATCAAAATTTAATCTCATCTCCATCCTTGGAGTTCAAGGAGTTCATTGTTCTAACTGCCTTCAAGTGCCTGCTATAACTTCCCATAGATTCTGTCATTGTGCCACAATCTACCACAAAATTCTCCCCCTTTATTATTTTGTGAATATTTTTCTGGAGTAGTAATGTCAGGATTCAGTCCGTATTGATCTGTGTGAACTGAAAAACTGCTGGTGAAGCACAATTGCATTTAAAATTTCCTAAGCAACCTAGCAAAGCTAAAATCTCGCTCTGGTTTTATGCACTCACACAGACACAATCTTAAATGAGAATTTGCTTTTTTGAGCTTAATATATGCAATTATAATCAATTTGGAAATTGGCAGACTTCCAAAAGTTGTTTGCTGTTATATAAAACAGAACAAAACTTTTCCTTCTTTGTATTCAGGATGTGTGGTGACAAACTCCTAATTCTTGCTTATTTCTATCTCTGTTACATCTGAGCACTACAAAAAATAACATATTACTTGAAAGGATTTTATGATCTAATTTTGTACCAATTTTGACACACACTGCACTACATTGAAATACAAGTTTTATTGTAACAGAAATTTTATACATACCTACTACTGAGGTATAAAATTTGTATTTAAAGAAGTAATAGTCTTCATTTCATACCTAGTGATTTTGATCTTACTGAAGAATATTCCCTCATTATTTTATTTGCTCATGGATTTAGTCATTCATATACTGGCAGTGCAGTTTAAACAAAATGAAATGAGATATTTAAACACATCTGTCTCAGATGATAATTTATAGTATTTCAGAACCTGGATAATTTGCTCTTTAATAGGTCTTTTTGTGAATTCTATATTTATGACACAAATCTGATTTGATTGCAGTCAAGAATAATGAGGTAAGTAAGAAATTATTTTTAAAGGTGGATGAGTTTTTACATTTAAACAGTGTTTTTGAGTCAATCTTACTCTTTCATATAGTTATCAAAGCTAAAAATTATGTCAAAGGACACAAAACTGTGTAAACTCAGAGCTTAGCTAATAGGCCTACGTAAACCTATTTTAGGATATATATCACTCTTGTAATAGAGTTCATTGTTCAGTACATTGCAAAACTAAATTTACAACAAATAATGTTTTCCTTCTTAGGATGTGAAGTTGAATTTATGAGTACTGTGTACTTATATTCCCAGTCAAGACATCTTTGTGTTATTTATTTTCTACTACCTTTCTAGTCTTATTTTGTCGTTTTGATTAAGTCCTTTTCTGCCTTGCAGTGCAACAATTGGAGAAGTTTCAGTCAAAAAAAAAATTGTTATTTGACTTCTTTAGAACAAGAAGCAAAACAACTCTTTTCCAAAGTAATGTTTCACCATTTTTACAGGTAATTATTTGTCTTTGTACTCTGTGGTCATATTCTCCTCATTCATGACTGTATCACTTTTGTGATTAATTATATTTTTCCTTTCTTACAAGAGGTTAGATTGAAGCTGTATTCTGAATTCTCATTAACAATCTCAGATATATAAACCTTGAACTTTACACTTTTACAATCTACTACATCTCTATTACTGCAGCTTCCAAGGTAGGTTATCTCATCTTGCTATGCATAGATGATTCAAAATTCATGTCAGAAGTACCCTTCATTGTACTTTCATTGTTCGATCATCATTGACATTTTCAAAATGTTTCCAGAACTGATTCTTTATGACACCACTTGCAAGCATCTGCCATGGTTTAACCCTAGCTGTTAGCTAAGTCCTATGCAGCTGCTCACTCCCTTGTCTTACCAATGAGCTGGGAGGAGAATCAGGAAATTAAAAAAAAAAAAAAAAATAGAACTAGTGGGTTAAGATAAGAACAGTTTAATAATTGAAACAAAATTATTATTAATAATAATATTAACAACAATAACAATAAAATAAAAGAGGAGAAAGAAATAAATCCCAAGAGCAGTAAGTGATGCACATTACAAATGGTAACCACCTGCTGACTGATGCCATCCCCCACTTCCGAGTAACTGTCCCCAGTTTATATACCAAGGATGACATTCTTTGGAATATTCCTTTGGCCAGTTCAGCTCAGCTGTCCTGGCTGTTCTCCCTCCCATTTTCTTGTGCACCTGCTCACTGGCAGAGTATGAAAACCTGGAAAGTCATGGACTTAGGGTAAGCACCACTTAACAACAGCCAAAAAACATCAGTGTGTTATCAACTTTATTCTCATACTGAATACAAAACACAGCACTGTAGCAGCTGCAGAGAAGAAAATAAGCTCCGTCCCAGTCAAAATCGGGACAACATCCAGTCCATATGTTTTCTTTCCAAGATCTCCAGTAAAGTTCACGTAGTAGGTATTTTAATTATCTTACTGTTCTTGAATTAGGTTACATTTTCAATGCATTCACACACATACAAGTCATGTGACTTAATTATTTTATTAATATTCTTATAAGTGCTTCTGACACATGTCTTCTTAGGGAATATAAGTAGAAAAAAAAAACAAACAATTAATGCTCTGGTCTGATACACAACACAGAATTTCCTGAATTGGAAAGGGCCTACAAAAGCCAACTCCTGGCCCTGCATGGGACAGTCCTAAGAATTACACCATGTGCTTGACAGAGTTCTCAGCACTTTAACTCTGGTAGATTTGGTGCTCTGTCCTGGGAAGAGTGTTCAAGCTCTCTGAAAAAGACCAGGTTGAATATTTTGTGTCTCTCATAAAATGTTAATATATTTTATTATTTGTTTGTTGAACATGATTAAAATCACTGTTATTTTTCTAACCTTTGTTCCAACTAAGGCTCAGATTTCATATGAACTATCATAAGTATATTATTATATACCCATGAATCAGCTAAGCTATTAAAACAAGCTAACTTTAGTTTTGTAAAGAAAATGTAAATAGGCAAAGTCAGTTCTATTTGAATTTTTCATGGCATTTCATCAGATGAAACTGGCAAATTCCACTGAATTTTTTCTATTAAGATTTTCCTGTAGACTGAATGTATTACCATACAGGAACTATTCCTAGAGTATTTTAGCAGTACTTTCCGATGTATCTTAACATATGAATTCCAAACAATCAGATTTATGTGACTTCTTGAAGAGTTACACACACAGATACAGTGCTTCTGGTGATGACATGCTAGTGTAGTGAAACTTTGACCCTTTAGACCTTTCTGATATATTTTCTTTGAAAACCAACTATTAAAAGAAATTCTAGGATTCATCTTTACCTCATTGTATGGCTTCATTATAACCTACTTGCCAGGGACCATGCGATGGTTTAATCCACATCTACCTTCTTGTGTTTGAAAAAACTACTCAAGGCATTCTACATTTCTAACTGGAAGCATTGCTCACAATGCTTTAATATTGTCTGGTCTCTTCCACAGAAAGACTAGTGTTATGACTTCTTGAAGAATCAAGCACCTTAATTATTAAATAATATTTTAGGAAAATATACATTTAGTGAATAAAAATAGCATAATTCAGAAATAAGCAAATAATTAACACACCATTTCATTTCCAAGCCAACTTTTGTAAAGTTGGCACAGACGTGCACACTCAAAACAGAGAGAGAACACTTCTATATAAAACAGTATATTCACAAAATATTATTAGAAATTTTACTACTTGAGCTGTTAAACAGATTCACAAAACAAATCATCATGGCATTGGTAAGAAAGTAAAATTTAATGTATTCAAGTGTATTTATTTGTGATCTAATAAGTAAATTATTGTATATTTATAAAGTGTTGGAGGTTCATATTTCATTTCAAAATTAAGAAAAAAAAACAACAACAACAACAAAAAAGAAAAAGAAGAAAGAAAATCAGATTTCTGTGTACTGACTTGAATTTAGTTCAAATTTTCTTTAGTGAAAAACATGCAGGAAGATCATCTACAATTAGTATCATAAAATATACAGAATAAATACCCAAGAGGAACCATCAAGAACAAAATATAGGAGCTGCAGGCTGCAAAAAGAGCCACAGAATAATATTAATCAGGAACTGGGGTTTAAAACACATGCATTTTTTCAAAAAACAAACAAAAAACAAGCTTTCCTTTTCTGGACAAAAATATTATACTATGGTTATACTACAACAGAAGAGTAGTTTGCAAATCAACTCTATCTTAATTTCACTCTACTGTAAAAAGATTGCCTTTTTTAATGTGAGAAAGTGTTCTGTTAGTCTCATTGATACCTTAGGCAATATTAGCAGAACCATCTTCTTCAGCAAATTACTCCTTTTTCTAATGGACCTCACTATCACAACTTTTTGTATTACTATGTAAATTATTATTTCCTGTCTGAGTTTCAGGTTATTACTCTTGCTTTTATCACCTTTAGTAATTTCAAATAATTCCACCCCATCTTCTTTGTTCCTACCTATTTAATTTTTACAGGTACTTATCACCTACTAACTAGGAGGATATTCCTCCTCTTCATCAGTTTTTCTTCCCATCTCTCTCTCTTCTCCACCACCTCTCTGTAATTCATTTTAATGTTTTTGTAATATTAATATCTTAATGTCCTAATACCAATTTTGCCTTTTCTAATGGAAATACAATCACAAAGAACAACACTTCAAAGACATTGCAATCACACCACATAAGATAGTCATAGGTAGGAATTATTACTCCCCAAAAAGTTTTTAAAGAATTGTTAAAACCAAACCTTGCCAATTCTTGCAGCCTCCCAGGAAAGGTACAAGTTGACTGTCATGGAGAAGCATCTTCCCTGTACATCAGGGACAGGGAGCCGAATCACACCAGCACAGGGAAGGGCAGTGCCCCGTCCTGCAAGGAACAGTGTGCTCAAGGAAGTTTGGCACAGCAGGGCTGATGACAGAGGCAAGTCCTGCCAACAACCCAATGATCAGAATTAAGGTGACAAAAAAAGACCTGATGTAAATGCAGATAATCCAATCAACAAGGCAAGAATGAAAGGAAACAAGACGGGCAGAGGTCTATTTGCAGTATAGTTCCAGCAAAACCTGTGGAAACAAGACTGAGCCCAGACTGCAGGTCCATGTGAGGCTGTTCAGGGCCATTAGGACCTGGCAACCTGCTCATGGTTTATAGCTGACAATATTTGGTAGTAAAAAAAAGCCTTTTTTCTTACCTTATGTGTATTTTCCCCATTTTTTCCCCTTCTGCTTAAGCTTTGTGCTTTATTTCTACCTATATCTAGCTATGATAAATAATGCATGTGAAATGTAATTTAAAAGGAAGTGTGGAGACCTACAGCTGTAGTAAAATATATCTGTTGTTCCTTCTCTCTTTCTCTCTCTAATCTTACAATGAGCATTGCACCACATTAAGCACAGGGTCTACATCTGGATGACAAAGTCAGACATTTCACAAGAGGTGCTGAGCATTTCTGAAGTAATCCTTTATCCAGGGAAGAACACTAAAAATGGGAACAATGGAGAAAGATAGTGATACTGTGATATCTGTTAAATTCTGAAATTTAAAAAGTATTACAAGAATTTGTGAAGTGATGGGTGGTATGATTTAGAAGAGTCTCTTTTAATGTGCAATGATATTTTGAAAATTTATGATAAGACATGACATTATATAGTCTGAGGGAGTTTATTACTTTTGCATTTTGTTCTGGTTTTGGTGCAAGGCCTTTTCTAGCTGGAATTTTGAAAAAAACACTGCAATGTCAGAATGCAAATCTCATTTGCACTAAAGTTGCAAGAATTCCTCCTGTGAGAAATGTGCTTCCTGATTTTGTGTTAATTACTTGTATGAGGACAAAAGAAGCAGATGTTTATTTGTGTTTATACCATGCAATAATAACTCCTTGATCCAACAGAGACCAATGCCTGATGCAAAAAACATTTTTCAGTTGCTTAGTGAGTAGATCTATGCTGAAAAACTAATACATTAAAAGCCCAGTATTGAAAGCAATGAATATGTAATTTGGGGTATTGTAAACTTTAAATATTTTAGAATAGTCTGTCCTAGTATATAAGAAATAATCAAATTTTGGAACGCAGAAGTTTTTGTTAGAATATATTCTGTAAAGGCCTTATATCTTTCTTGTTCATTGTCTGTAATTCTTGAAGCAATGAATCTCTTCTTGGCCTATATGTACAATCATAAAGAAAGAAGCTGGAAAATATAGGGGTCATGCACTTCTTACGAGGGCTCATTGAGAGAGGTTTAATCTAGATCTGAAGGGGTTTGTGGACAGGGTCAGGCTAGACAGAGATAAGGTGTGGGAAGGGGAGACCTATTGCAAAAGAAGGTTTACAGGACTATGGGACATCTCTTTGCATTCCCATTGGGATAGTGATGTAATCAAATACTGCTATGAAGCTTTACAGCAACACATGCACTCTGGGAAACAAGCAGGAGGAACTGGATGATCTGTTTGCACAGATGCATCCACAGGAGCAGAGAGGGAGCGTGACTCTGCCGTCATGACCATCCTTTAAAGGCTGTAGTGATCAGGAGAGGTGTCTGGGGGCTGGTGGAAGGCAAGCATCACCCTGGTCTTAAGCACAGCAAGAAGTGGGAGCAAGGGAACTACTGACCTGTTAACATCAGTTCTACCCCTGGAAAGGTGATGGAGCCCCTCTTTCTGGAGGCCATACCTGAGGAGGTATAACCCCAGGCACCAGTACAGCTTGGGGGTGACCTGCTGAAAAGCAGATCATCAAATAAGGGCCTGGCAGCCCTGGCGGACAACAAGCTGTCCGTGAGCCAGCAGTGTGTCCTTGCAGCCAAAAAGGTCAATGGTATCCTGGGAAGCATTAGGAAGAGCAGATGATCCTGTCCCTCTACTCAGTCCTGGTGAGGTCAAATCTGTGGTGCTGTGTGCAAGGCTCCCCAGTACAAGAGACATGGAACTCATGGAGCGGGTCCAGCAGATGGCTTTGAAAATGATGAGGGGATGGGAGCACCTTGTTTATCAGGCAAGGCTGAGAGAGCTGGGCCTGTTGAGCCTTAAGAAGAGAAAACTTAGAGGGCATCAATGTCTGTCAGAAACTGAAGGGAGGGCTTCCAGAGGCTGGAGCCAGGCTGCTCTCAGTGGTGCCAAACAAAAAGATGAGAGTCAATGGGCAGAAACTAATGTACAGGAAGTTGCACCTGAATATCTGGAAGAATTTCTTTATGTGTGGGTGACCAGGCACTGGAACAGACTGCCCAGAGAGGCTGTGAGGTCTTCCTCATTAGAGCTACTCAAGAACCACTTGAACCAAATCCTGTGCCGTGTGCTCTAGGATGACCCTGCCTGAGCAGGGAGTTTAAACAAGATGACCCACCTTGGCTCCTTTAAATCTTAACTTCCATGATAAGAAGAGGGTAATAACCTCCCTTCTTGACTGCAAGAATCATAGATTCAAGGATGTAAAGATACTGTATATATATAAAATAAATTGAAACACTATTTATTATATCTCTTAAAAATCACTTGTTATAATAACTTTGCTATGACATACATATTCATTTATTTTAAATTTTAGTGTTTTCAAATGAATTTACCAAGACAATTCGCCTCAGACAGAAAAAAGTACAGAAAAGGTTTAGATTAAAATGACTGTGACTAAGCCATTGCTGGTTTTATTCATCAGTGTAACTAATGTATTACTTCTATAGCTTTTACAGCATCACTGTGTCCTCTGTGTTGTTTTTGCCTAAAGCATGTTTCCTCCTTATTTGAGCTGACAGCATGATTTTATTTTCTGAATATTCAACACCTTCAAAACTCCATGCATAGCCTGTGATGCAAAATGTTGGTCATGTAATTTGTCTTCCACAATCATTATATAATCATATTAAGAATACACCTTTTTTTCTGCTAAATGAATTAGCAAGTGAAATGTGAATCATAAAATACATCATAAGAACCTATTTTTTTCTTGATTGCCTCTCCTATTTGACAATCTTTTTTTTGGAACCTACAGTCTCCAATTCTCTTCAGTTCTTTTGTCCTTTGCAATGATGACAGTGGTGAGACTCTAAAAGTCATGTTGAAAGCCTTGGTCCTAGCTGAAGCATCCCCATGGCCTCTCCAAAAGCAGAGACAGACTTTATGGAACAGTGAGAATGAGAGTTGCTTTGTTTCTCTTAACTTGCCAATTTTGTCCTTGCTATGACCTGAGGAAAAGTACAAAGGATGAAGCTGCAGTGGTCATGCACTGCTGGAGTTTACAGATCTGAGGGATATTGGTCAACTGGAGAGTAAGCTCAGCAACCTGACCCTTCACAAAGCAAAATTCCAGATCTTCAAGGAGTTAGTCAATAGGACACCCTGGGAAACTGCCCTCAGAAATAAGGGAGAGGAATATAGCTGACAGATCTTTAAGGATACTTTCCAGAGAGTACAGGAACTCTCAGTTCTCTGGAATATAAATAAGGAAAGGATAACAAGAGACCAGCATGGCTGAGTGAAAATAAATGAAAATTAAGAGGAAGAAGATATATATGTATATAAAAAGATATAGATTATCTATGTGTTAAAATATGTAATTAAAAAAATGTGCCTTGCACTCAAATTTCAGGGACCAACACATGCCTACAATTTATTATTTAGATTTCTCTCTGAAATTTTTCTGATGTGCTTTGAAAACCTCTAATCATCAAGGTCATTGTCAATTATCCGTATGCTTAGAAATAACTATTTCATCAGCCAGATGGACATTTAGTTGAGAAAAAATAATTTATAGAAAAGCACTTTTTCATAGGATATTCTTAAAAGATGAGAGAAGTCAAGAAAAATATATGTCAAGCAATGCTGAGAATCACTAGGGGAAGTTGCTTCTAGTCATTTTATATTTATATCAAAGTCATCATTCAAGTTGAAAACTAAAATTCTCTCCCTAGTAAGCTGCTTCAACACAGCTTAATAGAAAAAAATGCAGTCTTTTCTGACAAATAGTTTGTTTGCTAGTAGTCAAACATTTTTTCTTTTTATTGTCTTCAATATTTTCTTTTCTATATGATCCCTGAAGGCATCTCACCAACTGATGTTATCTAAAGTTTGCCATATGCAAACTTTAAGGTCAGAGAAAATCTGTCTGTTCTGACCTAGAAGGAAAAAAAAACATACAACTAAATATGCAATAGTTATAAAAACTGGATTCAGAATGGAGTTATTGAGCAAATGCTTTTCAATATATTAAAAAAACCCACTCTTTAAAAAACTTTAATTTTTTTAGCCCAAAATTTCAATCTCTTTGTGTATCTTTTCCTCCTGTGCATGTGTTATTGCTTTCTTCTTTCTTCCACGTAAAAACACACAAATAATGAAATAATCAAATCAGTGTACACTTGGGGATTGTTCTGGTTAACAGAACTATATTTAAGACTTTTTCATTTTCTGAAAGTGTTCTATAACAAACTACTTAAGTTAATAGATATTGTTTCCAACTTTTGATGTGAGACAGCAAATTCTCTATATTGCTATAACTTAATCACTGAGTGAAAGAAAGCCTACTGGGAGTTGATTTGCTTTGTTTATTTAATGATTACACTCTCCCTCAACACAATTTACACCTGTCTAGAATTTCCCAGGAAAAAAATTTGAAAACTAATTCTCCAAAATGCTCACCTATACTTATTGAAAGCCTGGGAATCTGGTTTTGACAATAGAATAGATACTACTAACAGTATGGCAGTGCAAGACTAAGGAAATAAAAGCACGTCTAAGACAGTTGCCCAGAGAGACTATTTTTGCACTGAGGATTCAGGAAGACCCTGCCATAGTAGTAGGCAGTAGCTCTTTCTGTCACTCAGCTGGAAAAATTACAGTGCCAGGCACGCATGCATGTCTTGTCTTTCCAAAGTAAAACTGCCATGGGGAAATTGCTTCTACTGAATTTCATACTGTAGTTTTGTGCCATACAGGACTGTAGAAGTAAAAAGAACTCCAGAAAACAGAAAACAACTGTAGAAGTAATAATACCAAGATATTCCAGATTTATAGTGGGACAAAATGGTTTACGAATCTGGAAGTTTTTTTACTGGGTTTTATTGTTATATTTCTTTTATGACATGATAAAGCTTAGATTCTGAAAGGAATTGCTAATATCCTCAGACTTTGCTTGTCAAAATGTATCTTGAAAATCCTACAGAGGCCAGATACAGTTTTGCTTTGATCCACTTCACCATGTGCGCTACTAGTCACGACTTACAGGCTGGGTGCTTAGCACTTAGCCTCTGGGCTCAGCATTTCAGAAAATACAGCAAAGTTCAGATTAAAGTAAGTCCTCATATATGAACATTGCCAAATATTTTTGAAAATTGAGGTGCTCTACAATCATGTTAATTATTAAGGTAGAATGACTATTTCCACTGGTTTGAAAAATGACTCCTCAATAAAATTGCATTGTTCCTCAAACTAAAACCATTTGAAATAAAAATTTGTAAGTTACATGAAAAAACAAAATGAAACCACCCTTTTGATTACGCAAAATAATCAACTCTGAAACAAGGCATTTTTTCTGGACCCCTCTGAGTGTATCCTCAGAAGTATTCAGTCTTAAATTAGGTTCATTTAAATAGAAGTTAGTCTTTTCGGAGGTGGCCATCACATTGAAGCACAGGGCTTTTGAGAGATGTTTTAGACATTATTCTCTTCAGCCTATAGTTTCCCAGCTCACACCTCTTTACATCCCATCACTAAGTGACCTTACACAGTAATGACTGCTAAACTGCGTAGACACCTGCAATTTTAGAAAGAAATCAAAGCATCTGTTTTAGTGACTCCCTGCTGCTTTAAACAATTTATGAACAATAGTAGATAATGGCTAAATAATTAGTGGAGCTAAAAATCAAAATTAAAAATCTCTGAATAGATTTCATATTGTTAGGAGAAGCAAAATGTCAAAAGATGCAAACAAGAAGGAAGCAAACTCTTCTTATTCTTTTTAAATATCAGTTTCACACTTCTTTGTGAGAGATGACAGAAAGACATTGGAAAATCATGATGTCCTACCTTCTTCCAACAGATACAATAAGGGTTTTTTTCTGCTTCTTGGTCCTCAAGTCAAAATTACATCTATGCCTATCTTGGGCTCAGCATTAGTCTGAATGAATTCCTGGTAGTTCTTGATTTTTACTTCACTGTTTTCTGTTAATTCCTTCTCTTGATGTTTCTTTAGAATACAACAGGTTTTAAGAGTTTTGACTGCAAGTATTTCTCTTCTGTAAATCATATAAATTACTGTCAGATTAAAAAAAAATCCAGCATAAACATATATTTTGTGATTCTGAAATTCCAATTTATTTAAACTAAAATAATTTGAAAATAGTCATTGAAAGAAACCTGAGTGATCTTTTTCCTTTCACACATGGCGTAGCTGAAGAACACATTTTATTATTTGGGGACTTCTGTGATATGAATGACATACACACACACAAAACAAGGCCCTAATCAGAACAGCTGGTAACAACTCCCTACCTACAAGAAATTTGGTCCTGGAATATACTTTAAAGAAATGTGAAATTACTCTTATGCCACTGGACAATATACCCTGATTTTCATCAGCACCATGACCATTTCATATAATAAAAGTAAGTATAAGTTAAAATCACTCCCATTTGAAAGGCTCTTTTTCTGTAAAAAAGCAATATCACAATATCTATTTTTCTTCCATAATTATAATTTACTTTTTCAGTCTGGTTTAACTCCAGACAGCA
>VRYO01001463.1:26994031-27018246 GCA_009812075.1 Sialia sialis
CCCCAAATTCTTTTCCAGCACAGCAGTATGAGCAGCAGAAAAGACCTTGGCTCTGTTCAAGCCCGGCTCAGCAATCACAAAAACATCTGTATATTAACAGCCCTGTGTCCAGCAGAGATCCAAAACATAGAGCCATATCAGTCACCATGAAGAAAACTAATTCTGCCCCAGCCAAAACCAGCACAAAACAATATGAGGAATCTTTTCTGGATAAAAGATGGTAGATCCTCAGAGAAAAGAAATACAGTGTTTTAATTAACACTGATAGCAGAATATTAGAAAGAAATCAGTATTGGAACTGAGAAAAATTGACTATGAAATGATTTTATGAATCATGAAAGGAATCAGATCATATAAATGCGAATTTGTTAATGCTGGTTCTTTGGATAAAATGTACTGAAATATGCTATAATATGATAAACTGGAAGTGAGAAACATGTAAATATATATTTCTTTTGCAATGATCTAATATATAAAGAATAAAGAAGCTTACAGGAGTAATTATTAATCCATATTTTAAATATCATTAGAATGACTCATTAAATGTTTTTTAAAAATATGAATGAGAATAAATGGCCTGAAAAATAACTCCATTTAAATCAGGCTCAAGACTTCCCTGAGGCCCTTTTCTTTTAGCAGATTTCATTGCTCTGTAAAAGACATAATTTCTAGAACAAAAGTGAAGGAAAGTTATATACTGATCTTCAGTGCCTCCAAAGTTTGCACTTTTTCTCTCACTATAAATATCTTACTCGCTTCTTCCTACGCTTCAATGTTTAATCTTACTTTCAAGTAATAAACAGTACCATGCTACTTGCTACTACTCCTCTCCTCCAGTTAAATAAGACCATTTTCTTGCTTCTCTAAGCTTACATAACTTTGTCTGTTACATAAAAATATACGGGTGAGATAGCATAAGGATAAGCAGAACAGAAATTTCCTACAATTGTGAGTTTAAAAATTGTGCCATCCTCTACTGCTGAAAATACAACATGGTTACCTCCCAAATTAAACCCTTAGTAGATTTCCTAGAACAGATTCTGTACATTTCACAAGCATTCTTTTCGTTCTAGTAACTGTTATTTTTCAAAGACTGAGAGGGTTGGAATTCCTTTTCATCTAGCCATAGGAGCAAAAAATACTTTGTTATACAGAATGCTGTCTGAAAAGGATGGTGTGCCTTCAGCATATTCACCAAAGAAGTTTTTGGAAATCAACTTCATTCTAGAAATATAACAACACATCTAATTTATTTTTTTTAATTGCTTACACTAAGGAGAACTGTCTTTTCTTTGACATCTGGAACTAACGCTCAAATTTCCCAGAATTTAAACTTCCCATGTTTACAGGAGATACCATCTATCCACAATTAAGTTGTCTACTTACTATCTAATTAAGCTTCATTTAAGAGAGAAGCAAAACTATGTTTTCCATTAATGTTGATAATGTTGATAACTCCTTTTAGTTATAAATGTGAACGTCCACTCACACCTATTTGAGGTGCATGTTCACAGTGACATTCTGACCAGAGACTTATCTATGAAGAAATACATCTAAAACTTGTTTTCACTGAAAATAGGTACAGATACTCATGAAAATATCTAAATTCAAGGAAAATTATTTTAAAAGCTAAATTAGCCCCGAAGTTTCTATTTTTACTCTAAAGCTCTAAAGTCTCCAGGGATATTCTAGAGTGCCTATTGCGCTTTGAGAAATAAATTCTTACCCATCACTTCCCACCAGCTACACAGAAGATGCATCTCCTATTTATACTTGCTTCTTGTGTAGCAAACCTTTTTATCTTTTTTATATTTGTCATCAGGGATAGTTACCCTCAGATACATAATCCTCTCTTCACCTGTGTCAATTCAATGTCAGTTTGAGGTCAAGTAGATGCAAAAAAATATGTCAGAAGTGTTACTGCACTCTGCATCTACATTGAAATTTTCTCTTGAATTCTGGGACAGAGCCTGACAAGTCATATTTAAGAGAAGATAGCTCCAAGCTCAGAAGATTATTCATCAATTTAATTTCAGTTTTCAAGGTAGACGGGACAGTATTCCTGAAATACCTATGAGGAAACTAGACCTAGATAGCTATTTTGAATTAACGTGATTCAGTGATCGCCTCTTCAAAACGTCACTTAGAGTATCTGCCCATTCATCTGAAATCTGTTTAATGCAGAAAACAAAATAAAAAAAGACTTAGACAAATATTTGGAAACTCATCTTAAAGCCACATCTGTATTTAAATTCTTAGCCATGTGAGACAAATTTTTAGGAAAATTGATCATTCCATTCTCAGGGAAATCAATGTGACTTGCAGATAACCATCTGTCTAAAATACTTTGGCCAATTTTTAACTGTCTTCAGTACTCCACATTTATCAGGTTTTTTTACTTTCAATTGCTAGTAAATAGAAGATTTTTATCAAAGGCATGAAAATTCTCTGTTATTTCCCAAATTATCTCTTTGCAAAATAGTACTCTTAAAATTGTTCTTGTTGTCATCAAGTTAGGAGTTTCTTTTGTATTTGTATGTTGCTCTTTTCATTGTCCATGAACATGCTTTAAGAGATTAAAGAAAATAAATAAGAAACTATATCATATATTGTCTCTTCTTATCAATCAACCATGTTCTAAAGAGCCAGTATTCATCACAGAAGCCCAGGACTGTATTTGGAAAATACAACTTCCTGTCAACTGCAATTTCATCTGGAAATGAATTATCTAATTTGCCTTGGCAGATTTCTAAGAAGATATTTCAAAAGAGAGCTTCGTGATCTTGCAGCATAACTACTTTATTTATATTTATGACTCTTAACAGAGTACAAACGCTTATCTCTCATCAATGATTATTATATCTGTTTTCTCTATCATGCCTTTATTTGTCCATTTGTTGGGATATTTTAAGGTGTCTATTTTTTCACTCATAAGAAAACAGTCCTGAATTGTATTAACTGTTCTAAATGCTATGGTCACCTGAAAAATAGATTTTACTGAAAGTTGAGCAAAAGATTCACTTCCATTATGAGAAAAGTAGTTAGGTTTATTTCTTACTTCAGTTCACTCTCTTACAGTGAAAGTCTTCTCTTAGAAACAAAAAAACCCCAAGCTAATAGTTTTCCTATGAATGCACAGGCTGAAGTAAGTGCTAAAATGAGAACCTCAATTTAATCTTTTTATATGTGAATATAAAAATTCCCCTTTCATTGCTTGTTTCTCTTGTTTTCTTGTGTTATTTGATGAAACCTATTCAGTTTTTCTGGTCTTTCAACATACTCCATTTCACTCAGGTAACAAAAGATAAAAATGAATGCTAGCAGTGTGCAGTATATATCCTCCGGAACATTTTCAATTGCTTTAGATTTTAATTTTATGTTGATTAGTGCATGATCCTTTGATTATATAATATTCAAGACTTGTTTTTTAACCTTGTTTAAACTCAAGATTAATATTAGACTCTATAACTAAATGAGGAAATGGAGGATTGACTCAAGTTTTGCATTTTAAACATTAAAATTGAATTATCCCTCTGAAGAATATGATTTTCATCTTCTTTACTATAAGCATCATTACAAGCAGCTGCTAGAACAATGCAAGCTGTTAGGAGGTTTTGTCCTCTTATTTCCTGTAGTCAGAGCTTCACACTAAAGCTTTTCTAGGCAGTTTAAAAATACTTTAAATAAATTTCTCTTTGAGTGAGAAAATACATGAATAAGTAGCAACATGCAAGATTTTAGCCAAAGAACTGGTGCCATTACTTAGGAGTAAACTACAAAAATTCTTCAATTGCTTCCAAAATAATCTCCAAATCTAAGGGTAAGACAGCACTATATGTACCAATGTATGCATTCAGTTACCCAAAAATGAGCCAATTCAACAGCTGGAACTTTTTCAGAATTTTTTTGGCATCTGAGAAAAAAGACTCTGCAGTCAATGAATTAGTAAACAGGCTTCAGAAACCAGGATTGAAAATCTGTCTGACCAAAAGGATCAGATACTTGTATTTTTTAAAGTTACTAAGTGTAATACATACAACCCAAATAATGTGAAGAAATGCATTGTCACTCTTTTTAGACTTTTCAGCAAAAACTGTTCTTGGTCATAAGTAGTGAATTAGTTATATAGGTGCACCAGAAAAATCAGCAACAGTGCTTCTCACAGTAAAAGTAGCATCAAATAGTGACACACAAATTTGTTTCTTCTATAGAGAAAGTTAAATACTACCTCCAGAGATTTCTTTCCTGAGCATAACATCTTACCAGCTCCAAGCTGCACATTTTTGAGCATATACAGAGAGATCTCAGTCTCAAAAATATTAATTTAGGTTTATCATTATTTTTATTAGTTTGGTGAATTAAATATGGAAATATTAAATAACGTATCTGACATCGCGCTTGCCTAATAGGGGAGTTTTCTAATTACATAACTTTTTCTATTTCATCACAGAAGTGTTTCAGTGAGGCAATGATTCCATAATATAAAATTAAATTTTTAGTCCTTAGACTTAAATTTCTCTTAAAAAAATTAAAATAAGGAAGTTGATAAATTTTGGGGAACCACCATCACAGATTCATTACCTTGGTTTAGAAGATTTCCTCTATTAAGATGCAACAGCATAACCAAATAAAAAACCTAAATCCATTAAGATTAAAACTTGTTAAAATAATGTCTCATGATGAAACAACTATTAACAATTGATAACTGTTAACAATTTATAACTTTAAGTAATAGAAACTTTAATAGTATACCAGGCTACTGCTGCAAAAATAAAAAGGCCTTTTTCTGCCATATAATAAAAACAAATAGTCAAAGCAAGAGTAATTTTTTTAAAGTATTTGCAGGACACTTGTGCATATATATTTATTATTATTGTTGTTGTTGTTGTTATTGTTATTGTTATTGTTATTATTATTACTATTATTAATTGGATTTTACATATAGTCTAAGTTAAATCATGTCAGGACAAATTTATATGTTCTAGAAAAAGCAAGGGATGTGGAGGACCTTACAAACTGCGTATTATACAAAGGGAAAGAAATAAAAGAAGAGGCAGAACATGGGAGCAGATGGACAACATAAAATTCTGAAGAGGACTTTTGATTTTCACTTTTTTTACAACTCAATCTGCTGAGAACATCTAATCCACAGGCTGCCAGAAAATGTATAGTTGTTGTTTTAAACCCAGATAAAAATTAACCACGCTCAGCCACTGGCTCAGTGCTCCCATCTTCCTCCCCGCCGTGGTGGAATGGGGAGGAGGATCTAAGTAAAACTTTTGTTTTAAGATAAGACCAGTTTACTGGTGGAAAAAAACCAAAATAAAATACAGTAATAATGGTAAATGATAATAAGAATGATTGTAAAAAGGGAAAACCAAATGATGCACATTGTAATTGCTCACTACCTCTAGCCCAATGCCAGATGCCCTTCCCAAACTCAGATCAACCACTCCACCAGGTAACTCCACCCAGTTTACTGGGCATGATGTTCTGTGGTGTGGAATATCCCTTTGGTCAGCTTGAGTCATCTGTTCCAGCTGTGCTCCCTCTGCTTCTTTTGAACACCTCTTCACTGGTGGAGCATAAGACAAGAAAAAAAGCCCTTGATTTGATGAGCATGAATTCACAAAAATAGCCTTCTCACACCCTTCAACCTGACAAACCTTTCCAGAACTTTATACAATACTTTTTAATGTGTCATTAACTAGGTAACCATTAATTAGATAAAAACCTTAGGGTTGAATCCATATAAGCAGCTATATAATTATTTTAAAGGCTTGGAATCAGAAACTTTTCAGTACAATTGAGTATAAGTACTAGCAGTCACAATTACAATACAATTTGTCAAATCCCAAAACAAAGTCCCTACCCATCTTTCCTGTAGGCCACCTTTCAGTACTGGAAGACCACTATGAGGTCTCCTGGAAGCCTTCTCTTCTCTAAGCTAAACACCCCCAACTCTCAGCCTGTCCTCAAAGATGACATGCTCCTGTCCCTGATCACCTTCATTGCCTCCCCTCAAATGGGTTCATATCTTCCTTTCTTCCTCACACTGGGAGCCCCAGAACTAAACACAGTACTCAATAGTTTATGCCATAACAATTAGAGACTATTTTTATCATTCTAGGCATCCTAACACAAAGTCAGTCACTTGCTGATAAGACTACATTTAAAGCCTTTTAATATACTTCTTTCCAAATTAAATTTAAGCATGGCTTCCTTTTTCTTTTTGCAACATTGGATTTAGCTATTTTAGAGCAAGGTTGTGTAAGTCTGAGGAGATGCAGGTCATAGTGTTAAATAAATCTGGCTTTATTTATCCCCCCAAAGCCCCACAGCATCTAATGGTAATTGTCTTCTGTTTGTACTCAATGTGGCTTTTTTGCAGGCAAAGTCTATCACTTGTGTGTAAATCATAAAATTATAGAATATATTGAGTCAGAAGAGACCAACAAATATAATCAAAATCTAACTCCTGGCCGTGTACAGGAGTGCCTCAAGAATCATACTGTGTGCCATGTGCGAGTAAGTTAATGGCTGAGAAATGCAGGTATGCAGATGTAAATTTAAAATGTCATATCCACTCAAGTGAAAGCCAAGATATAAAATAAGACAAAACTTATGCCTTTGCTTTTCTTACTCACACAGAGGTCACAATTTTTTCAAGTTCTTTGTAAATTCTTGTATATGACAGGAAAGAAAAAATGAAATGCATGTTTTAGTCTTATTATTAGCTTGTAAACTTTAATAGAAAGACTGTCATATGCCAGTTGAAGATGTGTTCTGTTTACAGTAATTTCAAGCATTTTTCAGGCTGTCAAAAAGCAGTGGTGATTACAGCCCTGATGTCTTGTCTCCTTGCATCATGTCATTGAACCACAGAAGAGAAAAGCACATGTTATTCAGCTTGCTCCAGCACTGCTGAGTCTCTTTGCCTCCCTGTATCTCAGAGTTCAAAAGTCAGGAGAAAACTGCTGCTATCAAAGCTTTATGTTTAGAAATAGGAGTCAAAAAATTCCCTCCTCTCTTGTCAATACAGAGATGATAATAGCAACACTTGCAGCAGAGAACCAGTGTGACCATGGCATTTAAGTGCCAAATTTGCTGAGAATAGGAGCTTATGTAAGAAATTTAATATGCATTGAAATTTGCAAAGGCCTGAACATGAAGCTAAACCCCACTATCTACCACACAGACTCCTCCCATGCATTTGCAAACAATATTTTTCCCACTGCTGCGCTCTACACATGGGGTGGAGTGATGCAGTCCTATCCCCTAAGCCCAAAATTCCCGGCTAGCTAATTAGGAATGGGAAGAAGGCTGCATCATAAATAGGCAGACAAAGAGGGGCTCTTTCTGTCCTGGCTCAGTTCCAAGGTTTATTCTTGAAGGGGTCCACAAGGAAAGAGAATGAGCACGTGGTACACAGGGGTTATATAGGATTTAGGATACAAGAAATGACATAGAGTTTGGGATTGGTTGTAACTGGATACCTTCCAACTCAGTGTGGTTAGAGACCAAGGGTCAGACCAGTGGTCATAATATGTTGTGGAATGCAACAGTGGAGGGGCAAAAGGAAATGAAGACATGAAGAACTGGGCCTAGAGTGTGAATTTCAGGGGGATATCCATTGGGGTAATTAAAGAGAATAATTAATTTTATTTGTTTTTAATCTGTTTTCCAATGTTTCAGTTTTTTAATTGAAACTGCAAACAGTGTGTGAAAGAGTAGACCTGGAATGCAGACAATGCAAAAGGAATAAATAAAAAATCAATATCAAATATCAAATCAATAATGCCAGATCGAGTTCACACCATATATACAGTGAAGGAAGCATGAAGAAAAGCTGTTACATAATTTAGGCTATTGGGAAGTGTTCAATTCCTCTGTGAAAGATTTCCAGGTGCATAGGTTTATCAGACATTTCTAGTCTGAATCCCTGTGGCTCTTTGTTCCTTTTGGATCCAGGCTATATCTCAACTTGCCTAAATCCCCATAATTTGTTGGTCTTAAAATGGGCATTTTAAGTAGGCTATGGGAACCTTATATAGAAATACAATAATATATTACAAACTAACCAAAATAGTCTAATCAAAGAATTCTTTTCAGACCAGATTTAATTTCCAGAGAAAAAGAAAGAAATAATACTACTAAATAAATGATGATTTCACCATTAAACTATTATACATGTATTCTGTGCCTTTCTGTGTTTCCACTGGGTGCCAGGACTGATGGCTGCTACTGGGGAAGGTTGTATTGAGTCATAAGCATCCTAAGTACTTTAAAGAAGGTTAATGGGTTCTGATGACAAAGATTTCTTCCTTTTCACTCTGGAACATAATTAAGATAATTTTTGTACATTTTCTGCCATGTCCTACAGTCTTCTCTTTATTCATTGCTCTATAATTTCATGCTCCAAATCCAAATTTGGGATATATGATATTGAAGATATAGTAACATCTTGTTTTTTGTTATTCCTTAAAGTATTGACATGCAAGATTGCCGTAATGGTATCTTTGGTAGTGCTTATATAAAAAAATCCTCAAAGTAGTCTAGCAAGGACTTCAGGATTTCAACATAAGCAGATGGTATAGTTGGGTTTTAAGACATGTAATGGTTCAATTACACAGCTTACAGAGGCTCAGCTCTGGCATATTGTTTGCAACCTCGGACAGAAACCACTGGCAGGAATGTGTGTGTCACAAGATTTATCTGGGGATTAGGAGTTCTATTAGAAAAGACTTCAAATGCTGAATATGCTCTCACTTCTTCTTTTCAAGGATCAAAAAGAACTGGATTACAGTGTATAAATGCTTAAAAGGGTCACACATGAGGACCCTGAGAAAAACCTATTTTGATTCCAGGGGATTATTAAAGCAAGAAGTCACTGCTCTGAAACTAGTAAACGATCCTTCAGAACCAACAGTATACTGGATTGATATGTATGTGAATAGAATAAAAAAACTAGAGTGAGCTTCCAGGAATCTATGATTATTGATTACAACTATAGTGCTGACTTTGTAAGGAATTGTAAAAGTTTTAGCTGATGTTTTAAAATGTATTGCTAATTGATGAACATCGGGGTAAAACCTAGTGAATAGACTATGTTGCTTGTATTTTTCTTAGTGCTCAGAACACCTTGCATCTGCCCTTGAAATTTTAATAGCTGACAAAATCCTGAATAAGACAGATTATGGCCTAGCAGGGTAGCAGACACAAGTAGGAGAACTACTTTGAGATATCCAAAGTGATGAAAGAAATTCTTCTTCACAGAAGTAACATGAATCTGACCCTTGTGGCAAGATCAAAGAAAGAGCCTAGATACATTTATGAACATATGTTGTTTACCTTGAAACAGCTTTTTTTCACTACTAGAATTAAGAATGTCTGTCTCTTTTGCTTCTTCTTATTCAGAAATGAAGTCACACAGTCTGATTATATTTGTGCAAATTAAAAGAATATAAAAAACGTTGAGGTAATAGTGAATTTTTTTGTCCTCTAGAAAATTTGTCCCAATGCTTGTAAAAATTTGATATTTGTTCAGATTTTTAAAAAATACTTGTTTACAACTTTCTGGGCTTGATGTCCGGGCTGCAGAGAGGGGCTGGAGCTTAGAACAGTGTGGGAATGGCCAGGTTGCCATTTAATACCACTGACTTCATCACTGGGGTCTGTGTTTTCAGGGAAAGAAACGGGTGAGCACACACTGCAAAGGCACCAGTTTGTTCCCTCTCTCCCTCTGGGGAGGTGCCAGCTGTGGCAGTGCTGGATTCTCATGGTCAATGCTGTGGACGCTGTCCCTCTGCCACTGTCACCTGTCCTTTCCTTTTTTTTTTTGAGACATGGCTCTGAAAGAGGCAAACACAAATGAGATGCAGCTCCTTCTCTTTTGTATACTTTTGTTATTAATACTGCTGCTGTGACTGTGTGGTTTTTATTCCACTGCTGTTTGCTTTCAGTAAATTGTTATCTCTGCCCATAGTCTCTGCCTTCCTGGTGGAGCTGAGCAACAGACGAGAGGCAAAAGACAGAAACTTAGCCATCTGAATATAAAAAATAACTTTACTGTGCAGATGGCTGTGCCTTTGAACTTGTTTCCCAGAGAGATTATGTAGTCTTCTTCTTTGGAGTTACTAAAAACATCTGGACAAAGTGTTGAGTAACATGCACCCTGACTGAGCAGGGAGGCTGGACTTGATGACCTGCAGTGATTCCTTCCATCCTTACACGTTCTGTGATTCTGTGATTCTTGGTGGAAGTATCCTCACCAATCAAAAACCAAAATCAGCCTCTGGTAATGAGAACATGTCAGAAAGGGAGACCCATCTTAAAGAGAGACCTGGATAGGCCGGCAGAGTGGGCAGCCAGTATGGGTAATCTGTGTGACTGGGGAATGGCTGTGGCAAAAGTGACTTGTGAGGCCTGGTAGACAACAAGCTGAACATAATTCAGCAGTGCGCCACTGCAGACACAAAGGCAAATTGGATCTTGGGTTGCATTCACAGAGGCATTACTAGCAGAGAAAAGGACATGAATGCCCCACTCTACTCTACCCTGGTCAGGCAGCACTTGGAGCACTGTGTCCAGTTTTGAGCTCCACATTTCAAAAAATGCAGCGTTTTCCTTTCCCGTTCTAAATGTTTCTTACAATTACAAAAGATAAGTTTTCAGAAGAACCATAATATTCACATTACAATGGAGCATCTGCCATAGATGATGGACAATAAGACACCAAGTTCAGCTGGCACAACGACCCTTCAAATCCTCGTAGTTTACAAGAACAATGTGCAGTTCTTTTTGTCCACAGTAAAATTGAATCTGTGCTGTACATTCATGATAGGATGTTTTTGATTACAAATAACTGTTTGCTGGGAATGAAAAACTTTCCATCATACAACATAATAATTATCCTCATACAAGGGAAAAAATAAATACACTGAACCCTTCATGCAGCTAGAAAAAAACACTAAGTAATTACTTTTTTGTAAATATTGCTGAGATAACCTCAGCCTCAGTAACAGGTAACCAAGGAATGTTTGCTGATTTTAAGATTGTGAAGTTTTTTTGCTAAGACCTCTTAAATGTTTGATAACAGAAAGATTAAATATCCCTTTTTTGTGATGATGAGCTGAGGAAGAGTTCTATCCTTTTCAGCCAGAAGACACATTAGTTCTATTAAAGGACTTAATCCATTCCAGTTCTGGAAGGGATTATTTCTCAACTCATCTTTTGGTTTTGCCAGTAATACCTTTTTAATGAAAAACTCAAAATTGGAAACTAAAACCAAGGGGTTTTTTTCTTAAGTGTTTTTAATTTTCTATATGAAGTTTTAATTTATCTTGGTAATTTTTGAGAGGAAAAATGCAGATCTCACTGAAGTTTGTATTCTGCCCACCTCACATTGCTGAATCCATTTGATCAAAAGTAAAACAGCCAGAATAACATTGCCTCATGGTGTTCAGCTCTACCATGTATTAGAGCATGTAGAATTATTTTATGACTGCCTTAAAGCCAGTGTTTGCTCTTTATTAGCTAGATCAAGGCCTCTCAGAGCTGCTCCTTTTCTCAATTCTGCTGACCAATATTGACAATTTACATTTTCAATCATTCACAAAGGAGGCCACAGCCATCTACCCAGCTGCTCGTAAGGAACTTCTTCCAAGAGCTTTAGAGAAGATCAGGCAAGACAAGGAATAGTTACAGGTGAGATGTTTATATAATTAGAATAGGTATACATATGTGCATGTTAATGAATGCACAGACATACATTCACATTTATATGCATACATGTTTATGTGTGTACATATGTATGCATACAAACACACATAGAGATTTTTTGCAAGAATTATTCTATTTGACCTAAAAGATCATAGATTTGTGGAAGATGGTTTCTTGCGCTGAAAGTAATTTAAAAAATAATCAGTTTTTTTAAAGTCCATGACACTTCCAAATCACTTTGTCATCAATTGTAAAGTATTGTCTAAATCCAGTCTGCAGGTGTACAGAAACAGGATATATGCAGTTTTCCTAAAACATGACAAGAATCATGTTCATTAATTTCTCTTGTGAAATCTTTGCTTAGAATCTCAGATACTCTGAGTGGTGGTAGAGTAATTTTTGTGAAAACATTTCAGGGAGCCAGAAAGATCATCTTTTCTTGTCACAATTTTTTGATTTTACAGATTTCATTTGACCATTCTGAGACTGAAAGTGAACTTACACCACCTAGTAAGTCTAATGTAGTTTTGGGATTTTTTCAAACAGAAAAATAAAACTAATGTTTCTACACCTTCTTTTTTTTTTTTTTTTGCTTTAATTAAAATTCAACTTGATAGACTGTGCCCTCTTAAGGTTTCTTTCTACAAAAATAATTCCTTTCTAGTCTCAAACTGCAGCAGCTGCAGAGCTTCATTTTTTCCCTCACAAAGAACTTAGGTTTTCTATTCAGTGTGTTAACTGAAAACTATTCCAGATTTCTATCATAAACAATCTTTTTGTATACAGACAAAGGAGACTATCAAGAAAGGGGTACTTTGACTGTCTTGAAATGATTTCATTTACTCTGCATGGCACAACTCCATTAAAAGCCATGAACCATCTTCATTCTCTGCTGAATTAAGAAGGTCTCCATGTTGCAACATTTTCCTATTCCATTCCCAATGTACTTTTTCAGAGTATTATCATTTCAGAGGTGTTAAATGCAGAAGCTCCACTGCTCTTGGTACTGATACTCTACATTCAACAAACCAAATACATTCTTATTTAATCTCAATAAAGTCTTCCTTGTGGAGATCTTAAATGTATTATACATAATACATTTTAGGAGCTATTTAGTGCACGTCCTTTGGGAGTGTGCAAATATTAATTTTTAATGTGATTTTTAAATAAAATACATGTTTTTTAAGCACACATAACAAAGTTCTCACTGGCATTCAGAAAAATCAGTACAGTAAATATTGTGACAATGTAGATGTATGTAAAATATAAAGGTTTAATTAGTTTTAAAGTATGCTGTGGGAATATATTTTGTATGTTCAGCAAATACAGAGGATAAACTATTCTTTATGAGTCGAATCCTGCAATTCAGTTCTCTAGAAGACAACCAAAGAAAACAAGAAAATACTGAATAGGAAGATCCATGAAGTCACAGGGTCACATTTGATGTATGAGTTACTATAGTGAGACAATTTATGCTTTCAAACCCAGAATTGAAGGCCTGAATTATCCTTAAAAATATTTACTAAATGAACAAGAATTCAACTGTTGATAAAACAACCAAGAGATCTTCGGCAAGAGTGGCCTCATAGTTTTGCTCCTGACATGGGAACACAAGCAGCAAAGTATGATAATGTGATATCATTTGGAATCTTCCAATCTTGCAAGGCTTCCAACCAAAAGGAGAGAACAGTTGCTTAGTGGCTTGCCTGTTTCAGTTTCATCTTGCTGTTAAAAAAAAAAAAAAAGCATCCATGCTGAAACTTAAAAATTGTTTACCTTCTTAAAGGTCCTATTTCATCTTAGAGTCCCAAAATTTAGAGTCATATTGCATCATTATTCTGAAGGATTCATTTAATGAAAAAATCCATTAAATTTATGCCAAAGCCCTTGTACTTGCCTATCTTTCCCTAATAAGTGCTTGTTTTTGATAGAAAAATGGCAAGATTTTCCCTATTTAATATCCTAGAACGTTCTTTATCAACTTCTGCATAGTACCCTGTACACTTTTTTGGCTTAGTCTTTGCCATGCATTTTAATTTGCAGAATATTTTGAAAACCTCCTGCAATCCTTCAATGTTGATTTTAATTTTTTATTTCAATTTAGATTTTGAAATTGTATGGGTAATACCTTAAGTCCTCCAATGTTAGACTTCATTTACAGTGTGTGAAGCTAATTATGCAGCTGTCTTGTCTACCTGAACTCCTTTTCATTACCATTTCAGTTGATTATCCATTTCATTTCAGTCTTCATTGACCACTTTTTCCAAGTTCTAAATCATCAGAACATTCAACGAGTTGTTAACTGCCAAGCAATTTATATATAACCAGAGGGTTTAAGAGTGATTTTCTATCACGTGGTTGGTATATCTTTTCCATTTATGTGCCACTCCCTGATCTGATGGTACGACATGAGCAGTGCAACTTCCCATTGATATCAAAAACATCTTTATGTGATATTTTTCAAAGTAATATTAAGGTTTTCATCCTTTGAGCTCTTTTATTTCCAAAGGAAAATGATATTTATCCCTATAATTTACCGAAGGACTAATAAAGGCCCAATAAATGCACTCATCTCAGCTACCATTGTCATAATTTCTTAACTATTTCAAAAAGGTAAAGAAGTTAGTCAGGCAATATGTTCCTTTTTTATATTCATTTGGGAAATCTTCTGTTATCACATTACCACACAGGTGCTCTTTTCATGCTATTGCTTAATATAGTCTATTAGTTTGCTTACTCTAGAGAAAAAAAATTGCCTAGTTAAAAAAATTGGTGGATGTTAACATGTTTGAAAAATTAAAACTGTAAGCTCTAATAAATAAATTACTTTCTTTAAAACCTTCAGTCTATTTTTCCATGGTTTGCAATGATATGATCCTCTATCATCCTATATTTGATGATTTTTTTTTTCCCAGCTCTCTAAGAAGATAGCAGGAGGACCAGTGAAATGGTGAGTAAGAGAAAATTAATGCCACCAAAGTCAAGTGGCCCACACTGGACAAAAAGCTACTTTTACACGTTCATATTTCAATTTCTGTCTTGTACTCCTTAGTGTATAAAATAAAGAGGATGATTTGTGGGCAGAATTCTGGATCTGCTTCCACTTCTTTAAAGCCTGTGTGATTCTGCTGATGTGAATGTACAGGTTTGAATTTCAATTTAGAGTTATAGAGCAGAAAAACTGGAAACAGAACAGAATCTGCATTGTAAAGATGTCCACATCTTCCCCTGTAGAGACTCAGTCTTTATAGAAATTTTTATCCCAAGGAGTGTCATCACAAAGTTAAGAGGTCTTGTTAAGTCACACAAGGATCATATTCAGAATTCTAAGTTGCAGGAGTAATTTTAATGCACATCATTTTGACAACAGAAATATGATGTGGATTAACTCACTTTTTGAAAAAATAGAGGAAAAACTTTCATACAGAGTAGGAAGTGAGTTGAACCTATGATTATCTTCCCACGCTGATGAACAATTAGATGATTAAATCACTGCTGTCATGGAAGTTGAATAATCCTGAGAAGCTGTTTCAGCTATACCTAAATCTCTCTTGACCTTGGTGTGGTCCTGTATTACTCTGTTTTGATCTGATTTCTAATTTCTTATTATTTGCTACAGAGTTAATGACTGGGTTACAGTTTCCAGTACATTTTGCATGAATAGTATCTCTGTTTGAAGGGTCTTTGGATATTCCACAGATGATAACATACTGCAAAATTCATCACACCATGGCTGTACCAGAATTGGCTTTCTGTCACTGTCTGCTCTGTATGTTTCCAGTCATACAAATGCAGGGTTTTTGGACCAGCAAAGCACACTTCTAATGCACGCCCTGTTTTATCAGCCATTAGTACACCAGGAAAAGCTAGCTATGACTACTAAATTAAAGCTAAGAAATAAGCAGGAATTCAGTAATAAATCAATATTTTGCTGAATTGTTGTTTTTCAAAACAGCTCTGAAACTTGTAAAGAGGAAAGTCACTGAGGTGAGGTTCCCAGTAAAAAAAAATCAGGGCATTTTTCTTTTGATACGAGTAGTGCAGAAGGCACTAATATGACTTAAAGAGGAGTCAGAGAAAAATGTAAAAGTCAGTAATATACTGCTTTATCTTTTCTCAAGTTTTGTAGGAAAGTAGAAAAAGACCTGTGTTTAATGACCCAAAGGATATTGCTGTCACCCAGACATAATTTTTCAAACAGAAGACATAATTTTTCAAACAGAAGAACAAGAAGGCAAAATACTCTGTTTTGTTTATCAGGATTCAACTCCAATATTCCCTCAAAAGCTAATTCTGAAGTTACAGTCCATGCAACCCTTTTATTTCTGCTTCACTAAAATATTAAGAAATATTTAGAAAGCAAATTACCTCAGTTTTCAGTATAACAAAATACATTTTGATGTGTTAAACACTTAATAGTCCCACGGCAAAATGCCACAGACAGAAGAAACACCTTTACTGTACTGTGTTTGGAACATCAGGAATATCCCAGTCAAGTAGAACAATAAAAAATGAACAAAGAAAATAGTTCTAACAGCAGTGTCCTGACTTTTGACTTCATTGAACCTCATTTTCAACCTTTGCAGGTTGCTGTAGCAACCTGTATCCAACCAGCTATAGTTTGACTCCATCCAGGCTAGATTTCACATTTGCAATAATGGTGCTCTAAGTGAATTCCTGACCTTTATTTCAAGAAAAATAGGTTCAGTTAAGTATTAATACTTATAGTACCTTGAGATACTCTTGATTCTTTTCATTTGATTAGGAGGTTGATTCCAGTTCTAGTAGCACAAGCGCTTTTCTACATAAGTATATTCTTGTGTTGGCTTAATTGCAATTTGTGGTTTTGTTTGCTTTGTTCTGTTTGTGCTGGTTCTATAATAATTTTTTACCACCGTAAAGACTGAAGCATATGCCCAAAGAGGCTCGTTGTTACCACTCTTTTAGAGAAATCTAATATTTGCTGTGCTTTCTTAAGAGTTCATATTATTCTGAGCTCTACTGTATGTTCATAAAACATCTTTGTTTAAGAGTATTCTGCTTCACAAACTCTGTAGTTCTTATACAGCCAAATGGTTGTTCAAGATGGGCTCTTTGGAGCTGATGGAAAGACTCCAATGCCATCTAAAGGAAAGGGCATTACATCTGTGAGCAGTTGTGCCTTTTCTATAGTGGTGAAGGACTAAATAGTTGAGTAGGAAGGGAAGCCTATGTCTGGTTGAAAAGACAAGCAACCTAAATCAAGCTCTGCTAAATTGCATCTCCCTGAAGTGCATCCTGCCTCATCTGATTCTGAAACACCACTGCTGTCTGTTGTGATGTGTGTTTGCACAGGAAACGTGGGGTTTCAAAGCTGGGAATGACATATTTAGAGTGTATTTGCTTTCAAGAAATCAGACTTCAAGTTGTAATTTCTACTCCCAATGACTTAGTTCTGAAATAACTCATTTTCTTTATAGTTTCCAGTACTTTCCCTCATTGTCTTTCATCTAGACATTTCATACTCCCAGAGCCCTCATTGAGGCACAAATGTTTACTTCCTATAGTACCACTTCTGCCAGCATGAGAAAAGCAGTTGTGTAGATAATAAGGATCTATCTTTATGAAGAAAAAATATTTATTCCTCAAATGAATTTTTGATTTGTAGCTTTAGTTATTCAAACTGCTCCTTTTGTGGGTTTGCTGATGTGTGGTGACAATTCTTACTGTTAGGTGTAGCAAAGCAAATATATCTGGGCTCCAGGGAGCACCAGGGAGTTCATTTTTGTTGACTAGAGTAACTGGATGGGTAGTATTATTTTTTGGCTGTACCTTCTAAATTGATGTCATAGATACCAATTCATTTTCACTTTCTTGAACTGCCCCTGCATGCTAAGACATCTGAATCATATATAATTTATAGATTCCATAGTAACCACTAATTTTGAAAATGAACTTTCCATTTCTCTCTGAAAGCACATTATATTTAAAATTCTCTATCTGTAAGTGTATTTTCAATATCCTTAAATGAATTGCATACATACATAAAACACACAACCTTTAAATAAGGTTTGTGACATGGTAACTATGGAATAGTGTGCACCTCTGGAATATTTATTATATACAGTTATTTATAGATATACTTCTCTGACATTGCTTAGAACTTATGCTTCTACCCATTACCTTAGTGCGAGAGGGGAGAATAGAGAAAGGAATCCATTTTCAGAAGACAGCACAACATACGGAGAGTTTTTTAGATTTTCCACTAAGAATCTGATAGTAACAACTTTCATTAGTATAAAAAAGCAATATTTAAAATAAAATTATTGAATGTTTACAGAGGTGTAGAGGTTTTTGTAAATCTGTAAATGTGAATACTATAGATACTTGGTTTTAATTTGTGGTGATTTCATTTTTTTTTCTTAGTAACAGATTTCCTTTTTTATTTTTTGCATCAGACAGTATTTCAGGCTTTAAAACCTAAAGAGTATAACGTCTGACTTTCTTATTCTGTAGTAAAAATAATATAACACTTTCTTTGGAAAAGAGTGATTTTCTACTATCTTAAGTTCTAACAATAACTTCCCAGGGAAGATAAAGGGAAGGAAGTTAAGTTATAAGCTATAATTTATGGCACCCTGAGCCTGATAAAGGTGAGATACAGACAAATGTTAGAGAGTGAAGAAAAGAGAACAATTTTATTGTTTAGTGCAAGTCACATTACTTAAATGAGCTGTTCATAACCTATTGCTCTTTCTAAAATAAGAATTAATATGCCATTACTTTGATGCCAGCTCTTCCATGGGAGATGTTCTAAATTTGTTTGGGGATTTTTTTTCTCAAAATGAAAACTGTTCATTCCTTGGTTGAGTATACTACTACTACTACTACTAATAATAATAATATATAATGATTACAACAACAATAATAATAAATATTTAAAATCTGCAAAATCTCAAAAAAGTGAACTGAATTTCAGGCTTTTGGAGTTAAGTATTAGCTGTGTCTGTAGACTATATGGAAAGGAGGATATTTTTTTAAATGCTTACTTTTCCAACAAATTATTCTCTTTGGCACAACTTTCCAATTTCAATTTTCTTTCAAATGAGTTTTATTACAGACAGTAATTTCACAATTATAAGCCACACATGATTATAAGCCGCACCTCCCGGTAGCTGGGTAGACTACGGTATTTGTCCATATATAAGCCGCACCTGAATATGAGCTGCACTTTTTTTTATTTTTTTTTTTTTTTTTAAGTGAGGATCCATGTGTAACAAAGTAACAGAATCGCTGCAGCTGGGTTTGGTGTCAGGTGCTCAAGTTGCAACAGTTTCCATAGACCAGTGAAGCCTTTAAAGGCAGCTCCAGGTGCCCTTCCTGGCTGGCTCTCACTTCCAGGTTGGCATTTCACTGGGATTTGTCCATAGGTAAGCTGCACCTACTGGGGTAGGCTGGATTCTCCAATGAAAAAGGTGCAGCTTATAATCGTGAAATTACTGTATTTTAAATTGATTATATAGATAACAGTATTTTTAAATATAAATTATAAACTCAGTATAAAACATGAAAAACCAGAAAATATTCCTGAAACAGAAAGCAGTGCACTTTGTTATGAACAGATTTAAATGTACATAAATGTCATTTTTTGTTAATATGTGTTCCATTGACTGATTGATACTGGAAATAAATGTGGTATTTTCAGTGCTACATTTGAGTGCTCTAATCTCCACTAAATCATTTTCCCCAGGTGTCACCTCTGAGACAATGATTAATGACATACTAATAAAGTTCACTTTGGCAGTCTAAAGCTAAAATGTCATTTCTATTGGGCATGAATAATTTTCAGCTAAGAAGAGCCTTGAATCAGAACCATTGTATTCTTTGTTCAAAACCTTTATTTTAAAAATATTTTAATACAGCTGAAAGTGGAAAAAAAAAAGTGGATGCGAGCTATCTAAATGATGAAGTGATGTTTTTGTTGGCTGATTCTTTTAGTCTTGGCGCTGTGCTATTTGAAATAAATGAAGCGTTATCAATCACTGAGTATAATCTGGTTTACAAATCACTTTTCAGTGCCATTAGCCAATCGCAAATGGGAGGTCTAATCCCTGTCCTCATACTAATATATATATTCTTGTCTAGATGGTGTGTCTTGCATGAAAATGGAAGCCAAACCTCAAACTAATATTATTCCTCTAAAGTTAGGCATTAAGCGCTGCTCAGAATGAATGGCAAAAGCAGCCCAAAGAACCTAAAATCTTAAAGACAAATAAAGATGTTGGGAGGACACACTGAGAAGTTTAGAGAAGGACTGCAGTGGGGACCTGTAAAATTAATATCGGTACTGTTTTGTATATTACAACTGAAATGACTTTTAGAAAGGATTTAATATGAATGCATTTCCTAAGAAACATGGAAAAAGGAAAGAAGGGATACCCATAATGAGATAGTGTGAAAAAATGAAGACAAAAGGAACACGTAGGAAAAAATTAAGTTACAAGATGAAAGATCTGTGAATTTGTACAGATTTAGCAGAAGGGAGAGCCTAGAAGAAATTTAATGAGGACTTGTTTTGATCAGCAGTGTGAACATTAAGAGAATGTGAGATTTTCTAAACCACCTATATGTAACAAAGCAAAAATCACATTGATTTTCATTTGAATTCAAGTTTTTAAATTTAGTATTTGCAAACTGTGGTATATATTATATCAGTGATCCTACATCAGGGTACTATTCAAAAGTATTTGTTGGGCATGATGGCACAAAGGCAGAACCCATTCTTCAAACAGTGTTGTCATTTTGTCCCCAGCTTTTATATTGTTACTTCTACATTGTTCTATTATTGAACTTTCTGGATTTTGTAATTTCTTTCCTTTACTTACATTTTCATGTCATAATAAATAAAATACCTTTATTATGTGCGAGCACTGCTTAGCAACAGCTGAAAGACTGGTGTGTTTCAATGCTATTTTAGTCACCAATAATAAATTTGATTTTGACAATTTTTTCACACTTACATTTCCAGCTACTATAAAGCTGACAACATTAAAAAAAAAACAACTAGGTAGAGCAAAATATCTTGCCTGTTCAAGGGCATGCTCTAGGGACTGAGAAGAACTCCTTAACCTCACAGGATAATTAGGGCAAGACAAAAATATCCACCTTGAATACTCTGAAGATGGAAAACAGAACAAGCTTTTTAGGTACATGAAGATTGGTAAACTCCCAGAACAACCTTATGAAGGGAAGATTGAGAAAAGCACAACTAGTTTTAAAATGAGGCTGATCCATTTTTAAAACGGTTTCTTCCTGCATTTTTGATTTCCTCTCTGTCATTCTGTGTTTATGATCCAGAGTTCCTTCCCAGGACACAATATCACAAACCTCTCAAGATAAGGGTTATATTTCCCAAATTAATTTTTTTGTCATCCTTCTTTGAGAGCTCTCTTTCCATATACTTAGAATCAAGTCGCAAGACTTGTTCACAATATTTTATTTTACAGCGCTGAATACTTAAATAAGAAAGATTACTCCATGGATTCCTCTCAGTAGTGATAATAAGTATACAAGTAGGTCATGTAGGATTGAGACTCAAATGTTGACAGCCATAAGAGAATGGTTTTTAAATGCAAAACATGTTCAAGAAAGATATAAAGTGAAGAAGAGGGTCAAATCGTCATCTAAATAATTCATAACTCTCTGATTATATTAAAGCAGACTGGCTTTGAAGATAAAGTACATGATAAAATCTTAGTTTTCAAGCACTAAAAAGATTCATATAGAAATTACAGAATCTCTGTAAAACAGCTATTTTCACAACAATGTTTCCAGTATACATCAGTATATTTAGTTTTTAGATAACTTCAAGTGACCTGATGGGTCAGGAGAACTTTCCACTTGGCAAAAGTGTAATTAACTTTATTCCCCTCCTTATTTTCAAATTGTCTTCTATTAACTATTATAATGCTTAGAAGGGGTAAGTTCACCCTAGCTGGAATGCTGCTCCTACCCAGTTGCTTCCTGACTTTCACCAGCAATTACCATTAACTTCTGCAACACACCTTGTCATTGTTTTAAATAAGCTCAAATGTCATTTAAACTTTTAAGATAGATGTATTGCATATCACTTCTTCCTTCTCTTTTTATGTTTTTTCTTTTTACATTACATGCATATACCAAACCTCAAGATCCTGTCAAAGCAAGGATTGTTGTCTTTGTCTAATGTAAAGTGGTTGAGATTCCCTTTTATGACAATTATAAAATGTAACATATTACTAACCATTAGAAGAGAAGTTATGAACCAGGCTTGTAAATCAAGACCATTTGGAATTGAAATAACACCCACTGTGTCAACTTTTCTCTATGACACCTTGTACTCTGGTAATTACTTTTGTAGCAACATACATAAGCATGATACTTCATAAATAAATGAAATAACAAAAAAGTAAATAGTATTTGTCAAAAAATATAAAATGCAGTCTTAGTCCTTAATTGAAATTACAAAAAAAAGCTAGGAAAATCTACCAGGTAATGTACATTCCCAATATTTGAAAAATGCACTTTGAAAAACAACAGTAATAAAAAAATGACATTTGTGTATTAAAATCCTAAATAAAGAAAAGAGTGAAACAAAGGCTTCTGTACTGCAGCCAGATAAAGATGGAAAATAATCTACACTGTTTTATTGTAAAGCTAGGACAAAGTGATTTTCCAATGGATTTTTTTCAGATATATTTACTTGCATCTTTCTTTTAGGGACGAATGCTATGTATTTTTTGAAATTCTTTTCCATTTACAGTAATTTCACGAATATAAGCCGCACCTTTTTCATTGAAGAATCCAGCCTGCCCCAGTGGTGCGGCTTATATTCAGGTGTGGCTTATATATGGACAAATCCCGTGGTCTTCCCAGCTACCCGGAAGTGCGGCTTATATTCAGGTGCAGCTTATAATCGTGAAATTCCTGTAATTAAAATTTTATAGAAAGAAAAAATGTCTTGAGAAACATTTTGACACTAATCACTAAAAATTTAATTTTGGTTTTGAAAAGTATTGATCAGGACAGAGACTTAAGAATTGTGTTAAGAAAGAAATGAGCCATCATAAAGAAATTCTAATCATGATCCAGGATTTATGCTGGAAATAGCATAGGTATTCACTGAATTAACATAATTTAACTGAAGCACATAACTCTGGCTCAATATAACATGTATCGTTTTTGGTGGTACAAGCAGAACACTTTCTCCCTAACACTCAGGAGTCGAGGATTCAGAATTGAAGCTTATGGCTTCTAACTGCAAGACTGAGGTCTGTGAATAAAATTCCCTGAGTTCTAAAAACAAAACCATGGAGTGATTATTCAGTATGTGCTTTTATCGTTAGGTGTTCTCCCAGAAATTAATCTATACAACAGCTTCTGTAAAACCTACATGCCTTTCTCGAATTCATAGACTTTTTGAAGGTTTTAGGCTGGAAGTCAGCTCATTTAATTCATGCTCTTGTTCAAAGACATGTAAGGTTTGAGCATGTGGTCCAGGACATTTGCAGTCAATTTCTGTAAGTCTCCATGGATAGGGATTCCTACAACCTCCTTGGGCCTCTGACTCTATGCATAACCACTCTTCTCTGGAAAACTCATCTCCTTCATTCTCATGGAAATTTTCTTTGTTGCAGCAAGTAATCAGCTCTTCCTGCACCTCTGAGAACAGTCCGTTCCTGCAACCAAAAAACAGGATGTTGAAGACAGTGATTATATTCTACTTCAGCAAGGTCTCCAACCTCTGCTACTGAACAGTCTCCCAGCCAGCCTGGTCCTTTGCCTGTTGAGGAGCCCAGAACTGCACAGAGTACTCCAGCCTCAGCTCCATGACAGTGAAATGGAGAGGAATAATCACTCCCCCAGGTGTGTGGACTGTCTTGTTGCTAAGGCCACCCAGGATGCTCTTCCTACCAAAATTCTTTGCAAATGCTTTAAAAATTGTTTGATTTGACAGACACCACGGGCATTTGGACCCTTTGGATTGCTGAGCCTATTGGTATGTTTGATTTTCTAAAATTATTTAACTCTAGTCATTTCATATATATGAGAAAAATTAAACCTACATGAGAGAAGATACCAAAACTTGCAGGAACCATTCATATTCAAGCCAACTGGATGCAGTTACTATTGAACTGTGTGTTAACAGTGCTTTCAAAACTCAAACTTTAAAATAAAGTCAAAGCCATGTTTTAAAAACAGAAGGAAATCAGAAGCAACTTTAGCTTAGTAAGATGAAAACAAAAGAAAAACTTAACCAAGTGCAGAAGATTTTACAACAATGAGAAGAGCTTTTGTTTGGAAAAAATTCTCTGTCGTGTTTGGTGAAATCAGAATCAAATCCTTCCAACTTTATTTCATTTTTTCTCACATGCATAAAATACAGTAATTTCACGATTATAAGCCACACCTTTTTCCTTGAAGAATCCAGCCTGCCCCAGTAGTGTGGCTTATATTCAGGTGCAGCTTATCTATGG
>VRYO01001463.1:27018658-27086369 GCA_009812075.1 Sialia sialis
TACCTGAACAAGGAATAGAGGAAAATAATAAGGTACATCCCTGTAAATGGCTAGTTGTGTAGCAGCCCGACACAACACTCATACAGGTGGAAAGTGACTTTCTTTAAACACATGTCTAGTCCCACAGGTGTAAATTCAGTTGCAGCAAAATGATGGAACTTTCTAAATTGTTGGAAGTAGTAGTTGGAAAGTAGTTGGGAAAAAAAATCAAATTGAGAGGCATCAAATTTGAGAGACAACTTGGTCTCGCTTTTTGTCATACCAAATTCTTAACTTATGTAAGGCATGTATCTTTTCAAACCTGGAAAACTTCTTCACACGACTGAAAATACTAAAAGTGAAATAAAAAATCCTGAAATTATCATTAACATCCAGTAATACCTTCCTCTGTTCCACCCATTGCTGGTAGAAAAATCCTATTTAATGGAAAATTTAATATTGCCTTATTCCTTATTTGCCTTATTTTTCACAACTATTAACATTCTTGTTACAATATAATTTGAAGGTATGGAATAGTCAAATAGTGCCTTGTTTAATGATACAGAAAACAAAACCTGACTTTACATATATATATGTATATGTGGAATGTTTCTTTGTTACTGGGAAAAAAGAGACAAATAACTAGTAGATATAACTGAGTCATGAAGTCATAAATGGACTAGATGAAATAACACACCTTCCATGTCAAATCTTTTTAGGATTAGAAAAACCGTGGGAATAAAATGGCTATTTTTCTGGAGAATATTTCTTATTTATGTCTGAAAATATTCATCTTTACTAAAAAATAAATAAATGCACAAGCAAAACAAAGAAAAACTCAGAAATTATTGCAGAATGCCAAGAAACAGCATTATCTCAACAAAACACAGGCACCCTAAATTCTAATTGATTAATTAAGAAACGCTGGGGAATTAGAGACCAATGCTGGCAAAACTTCTTTAGGGATAAATTTATTTGCATGAATCAAAGAGCTCAGTGAGTATAACTGCTCAAAAGCAATGGGGAAAATCAGTATCAATCCCTCAACATTGTCCCTCTTCTCACAAAAACTCCTTTATTATTCACAGAAAAGAGATATATATTCTGTCATAGTGAATGGCAGCAAGTTGTGCTGTGGGAGGTTTAGGTTGGATATTAGGCAAAGGTTCTTAATCCAGAGGATGTTTGGGCACCGGAACAGACTCCCCAGGGAAGTGGTCACAGCTCCAAGCCTGACAGAGCTCAAGAAGGGTTTGGACAGTCAGGCACATGGTGTGACTCTTGGTGTGTCCTTTTCAGGGCCAGGAGTTGGACTCAAGGATTCTTGTGGGTACCTTCCAACTCATGGTATTATACAATACTGTGAAAGTTCCATCATTCTGGTTTATGAAAAAGCTAAAACTTTCTTTAAAAGGAGGAGATTTAACCAGTTGTCTTCAATGTGCTGTGTATTAAAAGAAGGAGTATTGCTTATTGCTATCTAGACCATGTTCTGATTGGCTGTTTTACTATGTTGCTGGATTTTTTAACACTCACAGGAAACACCAGGAAATAATATGATTATTTTTTTAAATGAAAGCAATTTCCAAACTGCAGCTACTGAAATGAAAATGGGTTTATGTCAGAAGAGGGAAATTGTAATTTCCTATAATCTTCAGGTCATTTTGACAATATAGAGGCAGTTATTTTCTTACTTCTTTTAATCCTTATGGCATGAAATAATGAAACAACTTTCTTTCCTAATAGAGAAACAAAAACTGGTGATTTTAATCTATGACAGCAGCCTAATTTGAGGGACAGAACCTCTCCATTTTTATTTAATTTTTTTTTTTCACAATTTGTACAAAAATGCAAAGCCAAAATAAATAAAGAGGGCATTGATGTTAATTAAAGTTACTTTAAATATAGAATCAAAATTCAGTGTATCTCAGTATTATGTTGACTTGTTTCAAAACAAACTTGGTAATAAAATTATGTCTCAAAATATAATTATGCATAAAACTTAATTATTAAATTGCTCTTATATTTCAATGAAAGATAATGCAGACTACAGTTTCACCTGATATCTAAAAATAAATATTGAAGATTTTAATATTATATTTACATCATACTATCAAAAATTGTCCTGGAAATAAATAATATCGTTTCATCTTTATCGACAGGTAAACAATTTCACACTAATGAAGTTGATGAACAGAAATTGCTTATGTAAACCAAATGTCAGTTTAAATCTTATGTATGTCTAATATCAATTTAAACTGTCAGAAGAAAGACACTTCCTAAGAATAGTCTCTATCATTTTGCAGGTTTGAAATACACTTGATTTTTTTTGAGATAGGTGACATTTTTTCCTCCACATAAAATGTGCAAGTGAAATTTATGTGCTAAAAGGCATGGATACAGATTCAGGAGGGCAAAAACAAATAAAAATAAAGAAAGGCATAATTTCTTAGTTTTTCTTTTCTATTTAATCAAATCTGGTATTTCTCTTTTACGCATTTAATCAGTATTTCTTTCCCTTAGATCATACAATTTAACTGTTTCTATGTGGAGAGATTCCTACACTGTTATTACTTTTCCTAATCATTCTAATATAATAATGTTTTGAAGTGTTATGAAAACCCTTTTTAGATAGAAGTGTTTGAAATGTCCTAAAATATTCTAATAAAGGATCCATACAGATCATTCCTCATTCTCTTAAAAGACAATGAAGAAAGTCCCTGCAGATTAAACAAAATTTTAAATTGATTAATTACATTACATGAAACATTTACTCATTGACTCTTCTTCCTATGGAAAGTATTCTTAATTCAACTTAACTCACTTAATTTCCAGGTGAGTTAGAAGCTCTTTAACTTAAGTTCTGTTTTTGAATGTCTTTTAATCCTTGAATAGGGAGCTAATAGTCTTTAACTCAATAATTGATATGAACTAATTTCTCTAAGGGGAAAGTACCCTAAAGGGAAGTATCCTCAAAACTAGAGCTTGAATTCAAGATTACAAAGGAAGGTGATTAGATTTGTGAAGCTTTAGGTTCTTTTCTCCTATTAGGTGCAGTGTTTTTCTGCTTCTGTGTTTTCAGGTAGGACTAATCATGAATACAACTGTATTTTTTTCTAAAAAGAACTTATATAAGCAATATGATTTAGATATCTGCATAGGTGGTAAAGTCATCTTTTCTGTTCTGCTTTTTGAATATTTTGAGATTATGTCAGTCATCGATGAAGTGTCCCGTCTGCCCTGCACAATAACAATTCTCTATTACTACTGTTACTAACTTTTATTTTTTAATAAATACTAATCACCCTTATTTAATAGTGTATTGGGTTTATGTGGTCAGGTTTTGGTAGCCAGGAGTCTACATGGGTGGCTTTTCTGAGAAGCTGCCAGAAACTTTCCCCATGTCTGGCAGAGTCAAAAACAGGAGGCTCCAGAGTGGAGCCACTGCCAGCCAATGAGAAATGATAGTCATAAATTCTATGACTATTGATCATTCCATGAGGATGTTTAGGAAAAAAAAAATAAAAGTTAAAAAAGTGTGTGGAAATTCACACTCAATATGTGAATAAAGTGCTCTTTGGTTAATTTGTATTCCACCAACCTAGTCAATATATAGGAAAGAATTTCTCAAATTTGCTTCCTAGAAACTATTTGGCTCCCCAGAAAGGGGATATTTAGACCTCTGTGGGATTGCAGGCCAGAAAAACTACTGCATGCAGTCCAAAGTAGGAAAGATGACTTAATCTGGTGAGGATATCTGATACTCTGTACATCTGCTGCTGCTGCACAAGATCATGCCTTCTTTTTGTCACTATTGAATGCATGTATGGCTTCATCTCTCCTGAAACACCCTAAACCCATGCACAAAATGAATGATTATTTGGTGTTAAACTTCGAGATGAGACAAGTTTAGCAATGACATTTTTCTTGCTCTGCATTGATTACATAACTTATTTACTTTTTAATTTTTTTATGCTGACAGGCTAGAGATCAAATTATCCTTGCTACCAGAAAAAAAATTAAAAATTTTAAAGAAATAATTTTTCAATTGCTGCGCTTCAATAATTGACACTTTTCACACATTGAAATAACGTGAAGTCCCACTTCAATTTGAAATGGATGATGAAATTCTGCAAACTTGTTCTGAAGATGACAGACTACTTGTATTTTCAAATGAGAGTTAGTAATTGACTCTACACTAACATTGCTAGAAGTTTACATAAAACCACGGTGTTAAAAATGTCATTCTTTTTACATTTCACACTAGGTTTGTTATTGGCAATGATGATTGGTGACATACAGTTGCCCAGCAATATCTTATAGCTATATAATTCATCATAATTTCCTGTACATTGAGCTAAACCTCTTTTACACCTTATTAGTTGTATCAACATTCCACTATTATTACTGGGGATAGTAAATTAGTTCCATAATATTTGCCATTTTTCACCAATGTATTTTCAAATTTACATTTTATGGCCAGTTTTGTAACATTGCAATCATTGATTCACTGAAGTGCTGAAAATTTTGTCGAATTTCTGTCAGATTTTTGACAAGGTAGTGGCAATGAAATAAACCTGGACAGGCTTCTGTAATGAATGACTTTTTTCTGATCATGGACCATCTGCTACTTTAGTTTAGATTTATCTCCCTATTTTAGCTTACTGGTCACAGGTAGCAGTGGCAGTTACCTTAAAATATATGGTAAGCCTGACAGGAAAATTTTTTCAGCTACTAATCTTATTTTTTTCTGTTTTTGCTACTTACCTCTCTGTTTCTTCTGTCAAAACCTGGTTAAGGTACTAATTTCTGATCAGTATCACTTTTCTATACAAAATGTATCCTAGAGAGCAGAGGATCCAATACTATTTTGAGAACTAATGAAATTGCAAACATATGTTGGAGCCTTTTGAGACCAAAAAAAAAAAAAAAAAACCCACCAAAAAAACCCCAAAAAACAAAAGAAAACAAAACAAAACAAAACAAAAAAAACCCAAAAAAACCCAAAACAAAAAAAAAAAAAACAAAAAACAAACAAACAAACAAAAAAAAAAACCAAAAAAAAAAACCAAAAAAACCCCAAAACCAAAAAAAAGTCCCTTGTTTTCTTAATGCTTTTATATATGAGCTGAAATAATCAAGAGGACAAAATAAAATTCTCAATTTTGAAGAAATGTTGTGGGGTAAAAGCAGTATGAAGTATATAAGTACAGTTCAATATTTTTTCTACATTTCTATATTTTTTGTGAGATGTGATAATCAAATAAGTTAATTGATCAGAAAGGTCTTTTATTCAGGAGCTCAAGACTGTAAATTAAAAAACAACAATAACAATGGAGATCTATTTTTCAATTCCAGGTATATTTTTATATATTTTAAAACACTTGAACTATTAAAAGTGTGACTGCATACTTAATTTGTGTGTCACTTTCAGCTGGAAGAAAACCAGTGTACAAAGAGGAGTCTTACCTGAGCATTTTTTCAACCTCTTAAGAACACATTTTTCACTCTGCTCTACTTAATTTACTGAGAATCAAGAGTCAACATTTTTAGCAGCTCTAAATGATCCTTCCTGAATATCTCGTGTCTTTTTTAAAATATGTAAACTGGGTACTCAAGAAGAGAATTAAGTCCCAGTGATCAGCACAGCAAACCAACTACTGTAAACTATGAGCAGTAATGGAAGTCAAATGGCCATGGCTGCTAAAACTCAGCATCAGCCAGTATACTGGCAAAAAAGAAGGCTTTTAATCAATTATTTGAAAAAATCTTGATATAGTAAGCATTAAATAAACCCTGTGAGAAGTTATATATATATAGTTATATATGCAGTTATATATAACTGTAATGACTTTTTAATGTACTCACCTTTTGTCAATAACACTGGCACAATGACTAACTACTTCACATTACCTTTTCTAAATTAATTTATCCATAGCAATGTTTACAAGACCAGTAAAGCAATCTTTTTGCTTCTAGTTGTGTGCATAACTTCAACACAAGCACTTCAGAACTTGTTATTTCTAAAAACATACAGAAATTATACATGTATAGTTTGAATATATGAATGCAATTCTGACCATCTATTAGTGTATTATAGATTCACGTTTCCCCTTCAACACTGCTAAACATTAAAAAATTGTATTTATTGCTCTACATTTCAAAATCATAAAAATAAAAACATATGGTTCTTTTCCTCTCATTAATATTTTTAAAATAAAACATTGCAAAAGTATGCTCAAAATTATGTTCATAAATCACAGAATGCTTTGAGTTGGAGGAATCTTACATACTATCCAGTTCTAACCTATTGATTTACCAAAATATGAGTATTGGTCTAACACCAATACTCAACTGTGACAGACAAAAGACACTCTAACAATTTAAAGTTAGAAAGGGAATGTTTATTCAGTGCTGGGCAGCAACGTGGGGTACCCCCCTAATACGGACTGCAAAGAAGCAAAACAAGAAAGAGTCTTGTGGGTTGTAGCCATGAGCTCTTAAACCAAACCTGGTCCTGAAGGACTAGAATGTCAAAATTAAAAATACGTTTTTCTAAATAACTCTTATGCCTAAAATTATGTAAATATAGCAGGTTGGGTTATTTCCATAACGTAGTTTTACTTGATATCAAGCAAAATAAACCCCTATATTATTATCCCGCATTTGTGAGAAACTGACTTTTTTTGCCTTTGTGTTATTTATACCCTTATCCTTCACCTTATATGTTTCACTCATTTTGACAACTTCACAGGCTCTCCTTCTGCAGTTACTTAAAGTGGATTCATGGCCCAGAGTTGCAGACTGTCTGAGCTCTCTGCCCTTGCAGCATGAGTAGAGAAAACAGGAGTCTCTACTGAACACTGATGAGAAAGCTCACTTGCCATTTCATGTATTCACCAAAACCCTGTCTAATCTTATTAAGCTTTTGTATGCCTGAAAGGTTGTTTTTTTGCCCACTCGATCTAGTAAGAGACAGTTCTATAACCATTATATGTATAATTATGGAAATCTGATTCTAAGGAAGCTTTAACACCTACATATGCAAGAATGAAAATTCTGCACCTTCCCCACAATTATGTAATCTGCCTTCATAGGCAACCACGGTAATGGAAATGATAGTTAAATCACAATTCAGGGTCTGAATGTCACTTCTTAATAAATGTGGGCTTTTTAATCTTTATTAGGGTTAATTCTTTTTAAATAACGTTTTCCCAAAGATTTTCAAAATTTAATTACATTTACTATTAGGAGGAGGATTAAGATGCTTTGAACTTCTCTACTTATGCCATGCACAGTTAGAATTTGTTAGAATGTGAGAAAGAGGCAAACCATAAGAACAATGCATATCATAAGATTTAATTTCATCTGCAAACCTTTCTCTTTCTTTAACAGGTATATCACCTTATTCCTCTGATGAACATGGTTCTTGTGTGAAATGTGAAAAGACAAATACAGCCATGGCCAAAAGGAGATTAAATCCTCTTTCTGTGATAAAACAAGATCTTTATAATGTTACATTGTGTTAGGTATCTTTAGGTACACTTAAAATGAAAGTGGTTTGAAAAGAGTATCTCCAGCAAGATACTGCAGTTTTCCTAGAAATCATCAAAAAGTCATCTGGCTCATTTCAGTCTTACTCTTGTTATGGCTTTTCTCAGCATCAAACTGATTAAAAATCATTCAAAATCGAATTCAAGTGAGAGGATCCAAAGTGTTTAAGTCTTCCATCAACTTTCAACTTCATTGAAACTACATAAATACAACATACTACTAATGTTCAGTAAAATGAATAATACAAATGGTATTTTCTAGTCCTTATTTTGAATACACTGAGATATTATCAACATAATTTACACAATCGACTTAACGTGTAATTTGAAATATTTAAGATTTGCTAGGCCACATTTTAAAGGATACCAGAGCATTACATATTTGTCCTAGACACCTCAGTTACATGCCTCAGATGAGATGGGATAAATTTGGTCTATGATATAGACAATAGGTATAAATAACATATAAACTCAACTAATTTTTTCAATTACATATTATGTATATATTGCAGAATATTTTTTACTTTTGTTTAAAAAATGTAATGTTCAACAGTTTCTTTTGAACTGCCTTGTTGGTTGTGAGTTGAAACACAATTTATCTGCATTTATAGTCAAGAGTATTTGACCAGGGTGCCTCTTCTCTCTCTCTATTACTTTCTCATGGGATTTTACTGGGGCACATATAACTCATCTGATTCATGAATTATGTGTATAGTAATAAGCCTTTAATACTATAGGCAAAAGAGAAATCCTAAACTGATTTATTTATATATATATGTTGTTAGTGTGTTTTAAATATATTTTTGTGTAAAAATATATATACATAAACACTTATTTTTGAAAAGAAGTTGGTATTTCATAAAAGTTAATAAAAAATATTTTCCCTCTCAGTTAATCAGGCAAATTTGTATCAGCTGAAATGCAAATTTCCATATTTTGCTATTCACTTAGTATTTCAAAAAAGTCTGTCACAATTAAAATGTAATCTGAAAAAAGGTATTTTTTGCTCTTTCACAGTGTTATTAATTTTCTTCCTATCATTTCCAGGGTTTGCTCGAGCCTTATTCAACTCTGTGGGCACCTTGAAACCAATTTTTTGTGAATTAGACCAGACCTTTAATCTCTGAAAGATTAGTACTGTACTATAGTTGGATAATAGCTTTCTTTTTAAGCACCTTTTACATGATAAATGAGACAAGTTTAATTAAGATATGTCTTTTGGCAACTTATGCAACGGTTGCTATCAGTTTCATCTCTAACATGAACCTGAAATCTATGCCTTAAAATTAGCTAAAAACTTGGCAAAATGGGATATCGATAAAGGAAAAGTAAGAAATTAGATCCACCTTTGGGTCAGATATAACAAAAAACACTTTTACAGTGATATCTGAGTCTTTAAGATATTAGTTTTTGTTTTCCTGTTTCTTAGAGGTGAGAACTGAATATATCTGCTGATCTTTAGAGCCACCTGCTCCTACCAGCATAAAATCCTGCTGTACATAAAGACTGTGGACCAAATTTGCTCGAGCAAGCAGAGGTGCCCAGTGCCTTCTGAGGTTCTAGAAGGTAAATAGTCCAGGCTCTGGCTCCTCCTGCAGAAGTATGCACATCTCTTGAAGGCTTGGGCTGCATCTCTTCCTCTATCAGCTCAAAAACTCTAAAATAGCTTACATAGCACTCCCCGCCTGTGATTAGATAAGTGAATTGTTCCCTGTGAGTCATATTTCTGTCTTCAGTTTCAAAGAAAGAAATAATTGGTATTGAAGTACTATAGGCATTTATAATTCAAATCAGCGGCACTAACAGGTAGAAGCATTTTTAGTGCATTTAACACATTTGGGTAGTTCTACAATGACAGCAGATTCATTGCAGTAAATTAATCTCTACTCCCGTTGGGTCTCAGATATTTCCTTTGGCTTAGGTCAGCCAACCATTGTTTTGAAATATTATGTTGTGGAACTCATACATGCCTCAACCAGCCTAAAACAGCTGGGGTTTTTTTCGGTATAACCAGCACTTTCAAATTAATTTCAAACAGAAAAATCAAAATGGAGTCTTCTGTGAATTTACAGAATATTCCTAGTGAGGTAAAACAAAAGGACCTGCTCACATTCCTTCTATGGAAAAGCTCATTTAAAAACGTGTTTTTTAGAAAAATACAAAGATTTGGAATTTATATTTGTGTTTCTTCCAAGGAAGTTAAAGAATCATATTTTTAGATATCCCACTTATAGTAGAAGCCATTAAACATATGTGCCCACTGAATAAAAAAAGCAAATTAGACATATTTTTCTTTCAGAGGCCAGATCTAGCAGTTAGTTTACGACAGAAGAAGAAAATGAGAATTGAAAATCACTGAATTTACTGGAAGGTTAATAAATCACAATTAGAGACTGACTGATTGACGCTTTAATACTTTTTGTATCAAAGGATATTTTTGGAACATATTTGAATTAATCATCATGATGAGGTATTGTGATATGTTGGACAGAACAGTTTTAGCAAGAAATGAGTCATGTAAAGAGAAGCGCAGCTAGAAAGAGAGATGTCATCCATGTGGCCAGACACAGTACTTCAAAAGCCTATAGCAAGTGGCAAAGAATACACAAAGAAAAGCTTTCAAATGCTAACACTAATTCGGGCTATTAATTTAAATTGACATGTTATTAACATTCATGATTTTAATTTAAAACTCACAAACTGTAGAAAAGTTTACAAAAACACATTTTTAAAAATATGGTAAACCTTTGTCAGCAGTTTTCACTACTCAGTTTACTTTCCATTCCTTTTTGATGCGTTGGCAACCAAGTATTCAGCTTTTTTCTTCATTTCTTGGTGCTCTTCAGCTCCTATAGCCACTCCTTTCAAAGCCTTCTAAAAGATATTGTCTAATTGAATGTTTTTGGCTTTTATTTTTCCCCAAGCTCCTTCTCTTTTGCTCTTAAGGGTGAAAAAAGCCAATCATAAAAGAAGCTCTTTTAATTCATTTAAGAACTATCTCAGGGGAGGCTGTTTCCCTAAGTATACTGCCAGCCATCTCCATGGAACTACCTAGTAAGCAATATTCCGTTTATTAGAAAAATGAAAATTCCCTCTGTGATGAATGTCTAACATTACCATCATCCAGTAAGGAGTATATCTTCCATTCTTATTCAACATTTCAACTACAATAGATTTTACATTTAAAATGCCATACAAATTTCTAAACAGGTAATTTTCTGTTGTTGATTCTTGACTAAGTACAGCAGCAATGCATTGCTTTGCAGTAGAAATTTGAAGATTCTTTCTTCAAGATTTTTTAAACTGTACAGTACTACAGTGATTTCAGAATGGATCCTAAACATTTGTGTGTGTTTTGTAAATATTTCATCATTGCCATTATCCGTTTAATAAAGAAGGTGTTCTCAGGTTTGAAAAAACAAATAAAAATAATTCTCAAGAGACAAAACACTAAATATTTTGTTCATTCTTTAAAAGAAGAAAGTTGGACTAGACTTTATTCTTCCATGCAAAATATTCTTTCTGAGTTCAAAATTCCACTGTATGAGTTGCTACTTAAATTTTTATAGTACTGAATTTATTTTATAATTGTTTTTCTCTTAGCTTTATGTTAGCTTTGGATTTTTACCTAAATGTCATTAGAATTAATGAGTAGGGTTGAAGGGTATGAACAGAAATTTTATTGTGCAAAATCACTACTTTAGGTAAACTTCTAATTTTCATATTATGGAAAAAAAGACACTTTACAGGAGAAAGGAGAGCTGATCAGCATACACCTTTTTTTAAACTTCTACATTACTCTTTAGACTGAAACATTAGATATCACTTAGCCATGTATGAAACAGGACTACCTGGTGCATAAACCTAACTAAATGTAAAAGCAATTGCTAGGCTTGACTGAAACTATCACAGATACAGTAATTTCTAATTCTTTTATTTTATGGTGTCTAGGAAGGGACTCTGAGGAAAAGGCTGTGATGTTCTGTAGGCAGCAGGTTGACCATGATGCAGCAGCATGCTCTGGCAGGAGCAATAGAGACCAACAATATCCTGGGTATAGTGACTATCTCATTTACTCTGAATTCAGTAGGGGCATATCTAAAACACTGCATCCAGTTTTGGACCCTCAAGACAGAAGAAGCATTGATAAACTGGAGTGAGCTCAGCAGAAGACTCCCAGGATGCTGTACTACACTAATACATGATAAAACAAATGAAAACCCCAAGCAAATACACAAGCATTTTCTTAAAATGGCGTGTTTCTTTGTGTTTTTTGTGTAATTTCTGTACCTTTAAATTTCCAGTGAGATTTTGAAGCTTCTGTAGAATTGAAAGTGCATAGCAAGGCATTTGAATGGTATGTTAATCTGCTGACCCTTAAGTTTATTTTGCATAATATGCAAATCACTCTCTCTAATCAAAAGTATTTTCTTGCTGAGCAACCTTATTGGTGAATTTCAGCTCCCTACTGAAAATCTTTTATAATAAGAAGGGATTATTAAATTTTGATTAGCATCAGATTATACTCATTTTATCCACCAGCTGACATTTCTGCTAATTGAGGATAAATGCACTAGTCTGATACCTCCCCAAAACACAGAACATATTGAAAGTCTCAGCGCAAGCTGAAAATTTAATTAATATTCATTGTACTTCTTGGAAGCTACTGGTTGCCTAAACCAGAGTGTTGCAGATAAAGCTGAAAATGCAGCCTCTACAATATCATTATTTAGCACATTTTGTTTGAATTACTAAATAGAAGTGATATATCTAAAGTTATTAGCAAAGTATTAATGTAATGACTTTAGTCATTACAGACCTTTCTGTGATAAACTATGCTTCTGTGCAGTTAGCAAAGAACACCAGGCTAAGGCTGATTTCCACATCAGGAAAGTTTCACAGACACTTCAAAAATGGGAAGAGAAAAAGAATTAATGGGAACAAACCTCTTATTCTTTTCTGGTCGCAATGAGTGGTATTGGTAAAAGCATGGACATCTTTTTCTTTCTTTGAGTACTTTCAACAAACTTGGGCAGAAATCTTAGCTATTGGAAATGACAGATACTATTGGTTTTATTGTGAAGACACTTCCTGCAATGCTTCATTGTCATACTCTAAAATGGCTTTATTTTGATGTGAAATATTGTTATTCCAAAACATTTGTTACCTAAATGCAGAGCCTTTCTTTAAAATCTTGTATACTTCACAGTTTAAAATCAGCAGTTTAGCTATTTCTCAGCTTAGATAAGGAATCCAGAAAATGCAGCTTTTACATAATGACTACAAAAATGAAGCTGAAAAGAAAGTTCTTTTTTCCAAGGATAAAAAAATGGATAATCTCTGATATCCTTTCTTCTGTTAAGAAATAGGGCAGATCACATCAAATGCACAGCACTAACACTCTCATCTAACTGCAACAGTCTTAAAGATAATATTGATTTAGATAAAGGAGAAAGAGGTTGAAGAAAATCTATGCCAAATTAAATATCAGTTTATTGTGTCACTTATTATGAATATGAGTATATTAGTGGATTTATTTGACCAGCTAATCTCTGGAATATGCAATTCTTAAGAAATAATTTTTTGTTTGCATTTATAATTGAATTAGAATGGAGTATAGTAGAAATATAATTAGCAATTCAAATCAGATTCAAATTTGAGAAAAGTACACTAAATTTCAGTTGTAGCTAATTCACAAGCATGGTAGGATTTTGAGGGTTTGTAATTTTATACCATTTTCCTTTTCATATTCTGACATATCCAGACACACAATATTTCATATTAACAAGTTTCAAACCAATCAAAAAATATGATATCAAATGAGTTACAATTTTTTAACCATTTTATCTTCTGATTTGACAATTACAGAATAAAATTATTAACATAAACTTAATTAAAATTGTTAAAATTCATTTTTAAATCATAATAACTCATTTTCAATCAGCCTGCTTTATTGTAAATCCTTCATTGCATTTTGTGGTATAAATGTCAACATAAAAGTTCTTATTGTTCCACAAGCTCAGAAATCCAGTTACATGGTGACTGCGACTTCCATTTCATCAAGAGCATTTTCACTTGTTTTTATACTTTGAGATATTTTACTTCAGAGTTATCCCCTGAGAATTTTGCTAAGCATGTCTTGATTGAGAAAACAGAAGGAAAATAACATGTAAATTCAAAAGTATAATAATTTAATGCACCAAAGACCTTATTATCTTCAGACTGTGACTGAGTTTATTGATACTCTCTGTGCCTCTAGTTTTCTTTTGGCAAACTTTTAAGGGGAAGACGTCTTTTGTCACTGAAAAAATAGATACTAATATCTCTACTGTTGGCATTGTTCATCAGTGAAAAGCTCTGCGTCTTAAACTGCAAGCATATAGGTTGTTCTGCAATTATGGAAAATGCTCAGAAGCTGTCAGGACCTGTCCTATTGTCTTTCTTGCAGAAAAATAAGATAAATTTTTAATATTGGAAACATTGCCTATTATTCTAGGTTTAGAACAGAGATTTGTTGCAACTTCAAAATGGCATTAACACCAGCTGCAAAGTTTCCTGATTAAACTCCTGCTTTTTTGGAAAGTGGGCAGAACTGGTGCACACACATAAACAAAGTGTCGCACATGCCCAGGTTGTTTATTGCTCAGGTACGTGCATATTGAAGCAAGCATATGGAACAACAATAGCCTTATAAAAACATTCTGTATTTAAGTGATACAGATGGATCTAAATAGCACATGTAGCATATAAAACTGTAGCATCTGGCCTTTTGCTGTCCTTCTTTGAAATATTATTCAGCAATAATTGTGAATCATTGAATGTATAACAATCTAGATGTGACCTGCCTATCTTGACATAAGGAATCAGCAAAATGAAAAAAATCAGTAATGAACAAACTCACTTTTGCTTTCAGAAAAACTTAAACCTCTTCTTTTCCCTATGTTGATGTTAGTTTGGGGAAAAAAAGAAAAACAGAAAAAGTATGGAATTATCTTCACCCTGGGCATTTCAGAAAAAGATGTTGAAGCTACAAATGATTGTATCCCTGCAGAAAAAAAATGTTATTTTTTATGATTAAAAGGGGAAAGCAGCAATTTTCTTCAAGTTTTAGCATCTCTTGTACAGCTTTGTCCTCTCTAAAGAGGTTTACACAAGCAGCTTCCACTATTGCCTAAATAAAAATCATTAAGTAATTGTGTCTGTTAGCTACAGAAGGGCACAGTAATATAGCCTCAAAATTAGTGAAACTCATGTGAACAGAAATAGCTTGATTTTGATCTGTGGTATTCAGCAATGCTTTCACTAAACACTGCTTATAAAAACAAATGCTCTTAACATCTTCTCTGATTTGAAAATTAATGACTTTGAGTGTCAGCATCAGAATACAACAGAAAAACACATTCTCTTGTATCTACAGTTGTGATGATCTTGGTTGCAATCCTACAGTCACATAAAATGGAAATGTTCCTTCTATACATAGTTATAGATTATTCCTGTTAGAAGGGATATCAAGGTCTTTTTCAAGAATAATATAGAATAAATAATTAAATTATTGAATATTTATTGAATGCTATTTTAAAAAAAGAGAAAAAGGTACATTTTTTCTGAAATTATGTTGACAGTTTTGAAAAGCAACTTCAAATCATAAAACATTCCCCTGGTAAAACAAACAGAAACACACAATCACATTTCATATGATTCATATAAGATACACAAAATATTTTATATTTCATATAAGTTAATCTTTCAAATATGATGTCAATTCAATTTATAATACATCTGGGGAGACAGACAGTGAAATTTTGTCAGAAGTCCAATTCTTACCCTCACCAAAATCAATTTACAATGGGATTTAAGCTTGCTATGTTTTAACAGTGGTTAATTTAAACTTGCATTCTGTTTGCAGTTATGAATGTAGAATTCTATACAAGACAGTTGAATTGCAGTTGCATTTCTAGAGCTGAGCCTCTTTATGTAGGACTCACAGCAGGAAAATGCTAATTCTTCCTCTCACAAATCCTAACATTCTCCAGAGGTCAGGCATACAAAATTGCAGAGATCCTTTTCTCAATGTCAACAACAATTTTTTTTCTTCCCTGAACTCCAAGTGGCTTGCTTATTCAAAATATGGAGTAAGGAGAAAAGTAAGTGCTGATAATAATAGTAATAATAATATCACAACTGCAATACATTTGTGAGACTTTATCCTAAAATGAAAGCAATAACTTCTGGTGTTGCCCGTTGGGATATGTAACTAGAAATACTATTTGGGAATAGACATGTGAGGAGAATCTCAGCCCTACAAGGCTCTTACTACCTGTCACAGTTTCAGCAGAGAAATAATTAATTTCCTTCTTAGTAGAGACAGTAATTTCACAATTATAAGCTGCACCTGAATATAAGCCACACCTCCCAGTAGCCGGGGGTAGCCGGGTAGACCACAGGATTTGTCCATACATAAGCTGCACCTTTTTTTTTTTTTTTTTTTTTTTAAGTGAGGATCCATGTGTAACAAAGTAACAAATTAGTAGCAGAATCGCTGCCAGCTGGGTTTGGTGTCAGGTGCTCAAGTTGCAACAGTTTTCATGGAGCAGGGAAGCCTTTAAAGGCAGCCCCAGGCGCCCTCCCTGGCCCGCTCTCACTTCCGGGTTGGCATTTCCCTGGGATTTGTCCATAGATAAGCTGCACCTAATGATTAGCCGCACTACTGGGGCAGGCTGGATTCTTCAATGAAAAAGGTGCGGCTTATAATCATGAATTTACTGTAAGTATTTTTTGGATTCAGGATAAGAATAAAATAGATAACACATTGATGATTTTGTCATTGCTAAGTAGTGTTTACCCTAATTCAAGGACTTTTCACTTTCCCATGATCTGCTAGTGTGGAGCTGCACAAAAAAGGTGTGAGCATGGGATCATGGCCAGGACAGGTGACCCAAACTGGCCAAAGGGATATTCCATACCATGATAGCTACCATTCCAGACCATGATATCTAGTATACAGACTGGGGAAGTTACCCTTGTATTCATCACCATCATCATCATCACTTGTTTCAATTAATAAATTGTTCTTACCTCAACCCACAAGGTTTACCTTTTCTCTCAAATTCTTGTCCCCATGGGAGATAAGTGGGGTGGGAGTGAGCAAGCAGCTGCATGGTACTCAGTAGAGTCTGTTTTGCTCATGTTGGTACTTAGTAAGCAATTTCCCTTCTTATCTAAACCCGTGAGTCTTTTAATCTCCAAAGAAAGTGTGAAAAGGAAGGATCAAATTGAATGTAGTTTAACAAATCTGAGAAAGTGGAGTGGAAATGGAAGGGTAAAAGGAGTTAGCACAATTTCAACAAGCTGCAGTCAGTGTGCCTGTCTCTCAACAGCTGTGACCTCATCAAGATTGTTGTTCTGCCTTCTTGTTAGATTTCTATATTTCTTGCTGTGTAACTTTACTTTGTGCTTTCTGTGTCTGGAGGGTACATGACTCACAGGTAAAAATGGACTCACCAGTGAGTGGAAGGAAACCCAAATTTTCTCAAATTGAGCTCTCATCCTAGTACTAAAGCAAGGACTGAGCCTAGGATCTGATGACGAGTATTTGGCAGTCTTCGAGCAAATATTAATACTAAGGAATGTGCAAATGTGGGTATGTCTGTGGGTGGAAGAGATCTGTGTGTGTGCCAGTAGTCCCAATCAGGAGAAAACAGGATTGAGATTAGCCTCTTGCGTTCACATATTATGAGATGTCATGTTGTTGGTGCTTACCTGGGTGCTGGTGAAGACACTGTATCCTGTTGTACTGATCAGCATGTCTGGCCACCTCTGTGTGCAGGGCTTTGTGCACACAGACATCTGTACCTTTGGAGCTCACCCACACTACTGGCTCAGTGGAAGGTTCATAGGATCCATCTTTCCTTAACTGTTTCATTAGAGGTGAACTGTCTGTTACAAGAAGAAACAACTGAAACTACAGTAATTTCACGATTATAAACCACACCTGATTATAAGCCGCACCTCCCGGTAGCCGGGTAGACCACGGGATTTGTCCATATATAAGCTGCATCTGAATATAAGCCGCACTTTGTTTTTGTTTTTGTTTTTTTTTTTTTTAAGTGAGGATCAATGTGTAACAAAGTAACAAATTAGCAACAGAATGGCTGCCAGCTGGGTTTGATGTCAGGTGCTCAAGTTGCAACAGTTTTCATAGACCAGAGAAGCCTTTAAAGGCAGCCCCAGGCACCCTTCCCAGCTGGCTCTCACTTCTAGGTTGGCATTTCACTGGGATTTGTCCATGGATAAGCCGCACCTGAATATAAGCCACACTACTGGGGTAGGCTGGATTCTTCAAGGAAAAAGGTGTGGCTTATAATTGTGAAATTACTGTAAATTTGCTCAGTAGCATACTTTCACTGTTCTAGGCACATTTGTATTGGTTGATGAGGGTTTTTTTAAAAAAAAAAACCTTAGCCAAAGTTACTGTGTTCTGAACTGTATTTCACCAATAAGTCAATGTTATGATTTTTCAAAAGGTTGATTTTGGTGTTCCCATCTCTCCAAATATCTGGAGCTACCAGCTTTATTACCCTATACAGTGTGATTGGGCTTTTTGCACAGAAGAAACTCAAAACTCTATAGAGAGCTGCCAGAAGTTAAAGCAATCAATCAAACAAACAAAAAGTATTTATAGTTTTAAAAAATCCACAATAATGTTGTTTCAACAGCAAAATATGTAAATGAAAGAAAAAACAACAAATAAACAAACCAGCTAGCATAGTAGCAATTTAAAACTCATTTGAAATTATAGATATATTTTCTTCTCAAAAACCATAATCATGGAGATCCTCTTATAAAGCCACCAAGGTGTGTTTTTTACAGCTTCTGGGAATAGTAGTACACCAAATGCTTTTCAAAGTAATTATTGAAGAGTAAGATCTTTAACATATGTATTAAAACTTCTGGAGGGATATATATTAAAACTTCTGGAGTGAATAAATGTTAAACTAGAAGTTCTTTATTAAAGCAGTGTTAAGAGTGGCCACACTGTATACAAAACTGAGCTAAATTACTACATAGATGCTCCTGCAGCTCTTTAGAGCTGGTTCTATGAAGGTCCCTGACTCTCACCCTGCGTGCAGCAGAGCAAACCCTACCTTGCATCTCTTTGAGACATTCTGACACTGCTCTTCTTAGCAGGGGAGTTTGGCCTCAGCTGGCTGGACCTTGCTTGCAGCAATATAGGTTCTTCGCTGCTATGCAATGCTTTTACTTGTTGAGAATATTCTGATTAAAAGTCGTGTAATAGATGTTTAACCGTTTGTGTACACTATCACTGAAATTCAGACAAAATCTAGCAGTATGACAGCTCTTACAGTTTCAAAGATGTTTAAAGATGAAGGAGTTGGTGCAGCACAGCAGTACTTTATAATTATAATGTATGTGTGTATGTATTTTATTATATATACAGTAATTTCACAACTATAAGGTGCACTGGATTATAAGGAGCACTTCCAGGTTGTCGGCAATTTTCTGAACTTTGTCCATATATAAGACGCACCAGACTATAAGATGCACTTTTTTTCTTGTAGCGAGGATCCGCGCGCAACAAAGTAACGAATTAGCAACGGAATCGTGTGATCGCGGGGTTTACTGGCAGGTGCTCAATTTGCAAACATTTTTCACAGGTCAGTGTAGCCTTTAAATGCAGCCCCAGGTGCCCTCCTCATGCCGTGGGCCCCAGCACTCCCACCTGACTCCGTCGCCATCTGCCATGGCTGCTGGCTCTCGTAGCTCGCACTTCTGGGCTGGCAAATTTCCAAACTGTTTCCATATATAAGGCACACTGGATTATAAGGCGCACTTCCAGGTTTAAATCAGAATTTTAATCAAGAGGGTGCGCCTTATAATCGTGAAATTACTATGATTATTAATACTATCTTGTGCACTTTTCAGATTCCTTCTTTAATTAAAAATGTCATTAAAGACAAAACATCTTTTCACAGAAAAACAAGACAGACATACATTTCCCTTAAAAAGCCAACAAAGAGATGTCTTCAAACTAAATCTTCAGGTTTTTTTTAAATGGTAGCATCTGATTGTTAAAAGTTATGTAGCAGAAATTATTCCCCCCTCGCTTTCTTGTCCATCACTTTTGTGCTACAAAATGTTTACAGAGAAAATTTTCCCTTTTTTCTTACTTTTTTGCTTGTTAAAACATCATTTGCATGTTATTTCAAATAACTCATTTTAGTCATTTTGTCAGTTTTGTAACTGCTTCTGTCCATTTTATAATTTCACGCATGACATTTTCCATTACCTTTAAGTAGCCAGTGGCAGTTATTTAGAGAGTTTTTTCCTTCAAAATATTTCCATGGAGACTAGGATTAAGTAGTCATTAAAATAGGAGAGTTCTTTTGTTCCTGTAAAATAGCTCTTGCACAGCACCGAAGTTGCTGAAATTTACAATTACACAGAATCATAGAAACATTTAGGTTGGAAAAGACCTTTAAGATCATCCAGTAGGAATTTAGAATTTGTGTGTGTGTTTGTGTGCATCTATGTGTGGGTGATGAGACGTGCTGGTGATGCCCTAAAAAAACTTCAAGATTAGTATTTAGATAATGACTAGAATAATAGAGAGGTTGACATATCTTCCAGTCCTTCTGAAGACTAAAGTACCAATATACTCAAGAAATTTGTGTTTTGCAATAGCAAATAAACCTCTCTTCAATTTTTCCACGGCATTAATCTGCAACAGCCCTGAAGAAAAAACAGTGAACATAGGTGCTGGTGTAAAAAAAAAACACCAAGAATTAAATTTCAAATGTACTGTGCAACAAAATCCATGTGAAGCAGCAAATGACACTGGAGAAAAGAACCCCTAGTATTGCTGAATATGAAAATAATTTGAAACTTAAATGCAATTTACAAAATACAGACAAATATTTGTCTTTTTTGATATAGGAAACATGAAAATAAACATTTTGTTTCTCTTTCATGGGGACAAGACAAAAACAGCTGTCAGCTGTCTTTTGAGAAGAGGGAAAGATTGGTATATTTTTCAAGTTGAAAAAAAAAAATTGTGAAACCTGTTCTTATAGTTAGGATTTATTGTGAGATTCTAGAACACTAACTCTCAAAAAATGCTTACCATTTCATTAGGAAAAAAGACTAATAATACAGCAAACCAGCAGTTACAATTGGTACCACAGATATCTCCAAACAAAACATAACCAAGACTAACACTAAAATTAAGGCAGCTGAATATATTTAACTACACTAATCCTGTAATGTACATCTCATGGTCATTAAGGCTTGATAGCATCTGACATCACAATTCTCTACAATAAAAAAGACTCCTAGAAATTTCTTATTTGTTAAAAATATTTGATGGGGTGAAAGCTGTAACATCACACATTCAGCTGACACCAAAATTTTATGTGCTCCATAAACCAGGATTTTTCTTTGTATTTTTCAGATGTTCAAATAAAGTTCTAAACAACCCCTTTTTAGACTGGATGAAAAGGTTTTCCCTGGTTCTGCTAAAATACAAAAACCAGTCTTTAGAATAAACACCATGTAAAACTAACTTAAACACAAGGTACTTTCAATTAAGTTTTATTCACATCTCAAATTTGCATATGTAAATGAGGGTACATTCGAAACACTCTTCAATACAAATGACCTGTTTAGTCCTTTGGTAGTTTATTTAGACTCCCTCCCTAACAAAAAACTCTCAGTTTCTTATGCAAAATTTTCAGTGTGTTGGAAAGAAAAATCTACAGCTGTGAAGCTATAAATTCACATTACAGAATAAAATATTGAAAGATAATAAGAACTCAAACAGTAAAACAGTAGGATTATCTGAAGGCTTTCACATAAAACTGTTTTTAAAGGCAAAAGTAAATCTCCCACAAACGTCCCTTTTCAGAGAAACATTTCACCGCACGTATGCATTTAACTCAAAGCAAAAACATTTTACTTGAGGAACAAAACCACAGTAAAAGCTAATTCAACTGTGTTCTGTGACCATCAGAGTTTCCTCACTGTCTTGTGAAAAACATAGTTTGAGTTCCTCATGCTGTATTCTTCTGCTTATGATAAGTCTGTGCTCTTGTATCAGATGTAAAATCAGTAAGGCTTATGCACCTAAAAAATGTTTTGCAAATTTACCATCTGTTAAAAATCTAGAACTGTAAAATTATAGAATCATTTAGGTTAGAAATGATCCCTACAATCATCAAGCCCAGCCATTAACCCAACATTACCAAATTAAACACTAAACCATGTCCCTGAGTGCCACATTACCCACTCTGCCAGTAACACCAATTTTGGAACCAGGTATTGATCGGCTGTCTCCTTCTGTTTCTTCTGTCATCATTCCCTGTAAATGGAAGAACACTATTTGTGCTCTCAATCCTTAACCTAATGTCCCAAGCCCCTGAATTCACCCACACTTGTCCTCTGACTTTTTGTCACTACTTCATTGCTGACCACCTGAAAATCAATATAATGCAGCATAGTCTGAGGGATGTACTAAGGTGGGAATTTTTTTCTTCCCATGTTTAACTCAGGCCCCAGGGAGACAGCAAACTGCCCTACGGAGTGGGTCCAGTATGTCACATTGAATCTTTTGTTCCTTTCAGAAGGGCATCTCACATTATTTTTTTCTTGATGGAAGCAGTTTGATACAGGGTGTAGGATGACATAACCTCAGGACACCTCCAGCACAGAGAAACCTCTTTATTGTGCAGTTCCCCTTGCAGAGTCCCACATCTATTGTGCAAGGGCACCTGGAAAGCTGGGCAAGTCACAGGGAAGATGTGGCTCTGTGTTGGTCAAAAATACAACACAATACCACAGTACATTTGTTAATTGTTCAAGAATCTAAATAATCCCAAAATTTTAACTCTGAAAAAATGTCTAATAAGAAGGGTTTTATGGTGTTCCAAAAAGGTAGCATACATATCTAATTAATGTAACACTCACCAAATTAATTAATTAATGGTAGGAATAAAGTTAAATACTAAAAATTTGAGACATCAGATATCCATTTTTAATCAGCTAGGAGGACTGAAGGTTTTTTAATGTTCCTTGTGCATTCCAAACACAATGTTCTCTAATTAAAAGTCAAAAATTAAATCCCACAAAGCATTTACCAATGTTTTGTAACCTGACCCTTTTTGTTACAAAACAAACTATTATTTCTCTTTCCTTAGAAAATGTGAGATTATATCAAATCTTTAAATTTAAAACAAGTATGGAATACATTATGTAAAGATACAATCCAAATGCTTTCATATTCTCGAGGAGAAGTGTCTCTGCCTATAACATGAAAAAAATACTAATGTTATTCTTTTCACAGGTCAAAAATCTCGTTTCTTTGCACAGCAATCTTACTCCAACTGCGACAAATCAGGTACTTTGATTTCAGAGAATATTATGCCTCCTCCTTGACTGATATATTGATAGTGCTTTTACTTAGAACTCAACTACATATTTCTGGTTTTGCAAAATACTAAACAAGTTTTCTACTTGTGTATTTAAATTACAAATAGATGAAGACGGCACAAATATAAAGATGAATCTTGATATACAGATGATACTACAAAATAGGACATTATACTGATTATTTCTGTCTGGCACAAAATAGGAAAAGGGTTCTGTGTTTTTTTAAAGCAATGTCCTGTCTGTAGTATTGCCAATTTCTTTTACAGAACACTTTAAACTTTGATGTTATTTTTAGTTTTCAATCCTGTTACTATGGAAACCATTATGGCTGCAGTTTGCTAAAACATTTGATAAATGTTACTCTATTGGTTATTACAATCAGATACATATCAGAATATAAAGGAAAAAATGTGAAAACTTAGTTCCGTATCTAGTTATTCAAAAATCCCAATGGGGTAAAGCAGTGAGCTTTTACCCAAACTAAAATTCAGTAAACATTGCAAATTTAAAAAGAGCTTTCAAATTGCCAAAATCTGCCATCATATGTTATCTAAAGGAAAAATTAAAAATCTACCTTGGGCAATAAAAGAGTACTTAGAGTTTTACTCAGGGATCCGTGTTAAGAATGAGATATAGAACATAAATGGTGGTAAACTGAAGTGAAGCTGTATTATTTAAATGGAGGATCGCAGTAGCATATTTACTGAGCACTTCTATTTCATTTGAAGATTTCATTCATCATGCATAATCTGACATTTCTTCTTCCAAAGCACTTATTTAAACTCATTATATCACTGTAGGATCATATAATTTGGAAGGACAAGAAGTTTCCAAGGTATTTCACAAAAATAAGTGCACATTCTAACATATGTAATTATACCAGCAGGTTATATCTTCATCTTGACTGCAGGCAGATTGAAGCTGCAAGTTTAAACTATCACTTAAATTCTTATTTGATTAGTTGGGTTCAGGGTTGTATTTATTATTTTTTTTATATTTTAGCTTTAGTATTATATTAAAGACTCAGAATCTTTTCTTAATTTTTGTTATCCATGATTTGTCAATATATTTAGTAAATTATCAATACAATAAAATCCAACTTCTGCGAATAAGCATGACTTTCTAAGCCACTTTCTAATGGTTTAGAGAATATGGTCACATTTATGTCTTTCATAAACAGGAAAAAAAGAGATTCTATAAATTCTAAAGAACAGAATTTATTTTGTTTATCATGAAGCATACACTACTCAATGTGCAGAAGCACACCTGTATTTTTCAGCTGACAAATGAAGATGTGATCTTAGAGAAACCTCACGCTAATTTATGGGAAGATGATGATACAGTTTGCCCAATATATATTAGGATTTGTTTGCCAAGAATATGTGGAATCAGTTGGGTTACGCTCTTATTTATTTTTTTACAGTTATACAGGTCCAAAAATTCCTGGTTTTCTAGTGGAATATCAGTTACAGAAAACTTCAGATATATTAAAAAGAAAACAAAAAATCTACAACATATTAAATAATTGAGATTAAAAATAGACTGCAAGCAATAAGCTCAAGCAGTAGAGTTTTGAATGTTGATTCCAATATTAAAATCAAAAATAATGTAAGTGGAAGAGCTGAACTTGTCCTCTATCAAATATTAACCCCCAGCTGATTAATCAAAAAGTATACCTGCAGAAATGAACAAACATAAATTAAGGAGTTAAATCAAGTCAAAAGTCTATTGTAAAGCACTGACCTTTTTCCCAGGAATTGTGCAGAGGATTTAGACATATGACCCTTTTCTTGAAAGTAACCACCACTTTATCATTCAGCAGTGCACAGCATGTTTCTCAGTCTCCTTTACACTATCCTTGTTTTTATTCATACAATTTCCCCTGTTGCTAAGCGGCAAGAGGTGAAACTTTTAATTCAGTTAAACTTGGGGTCCATCTAAAAGACTACTGTATTTTTTCCCACCATTTTACTATTTAAAGATTTCTCATTTAAAAAAAAAAATCATGGAAAAAAGCATATACCTCTGAGGCACTATTTTTCTTGCATTTCTTTAACTGCATGTTGTTAGTGAAAAAAGCCTGCTCAGAATTTGAGTTTGAATATCAAATATAATTAATATTTTCAGATAACTGAGATGTTAGGTGACCTTACACCTTGTTTAATTCTGTAAATTCTGTTTAATTAATGTAAATATCTGTTGATCCAAGATGCACTATCTTAAAAATGCAGTTGCAAATTATTCATCCTTGAGACATTTTATTAGAATTAAGAACAGAGAATATTTTTTGTACATTAGTCCATAGACACTTAGTACTACTAGCTGTTAAACCTGGTGGAGATCAATTGCCATCCATAGGAAAGAATTCATTTAAAAGAACATGACTTGGTGTACTTGGTGCTCTCTTCCAGAAACTTCAAGTCTGTAACTGTAAGGAGACAGACTATTCTCATATTTAAAGACCAGGATCAGTGAAAAGGTTCTGAATGGTAGCCCCTTGCTCCAAAAGCTATTCCCATCAGGGACAAGGGTTTAATCTGTTGTGTGGAAAGTTATTGAGCTAGTTATGATGCTTATCATTAATAGGACACCTTCTGCGTTATAGTTTTTTGATATTTATAAGAAAAAAATACATGTAAAAACTTCCAGTGACTGTGATGTAAAAGGCAAATTAAAATATTTTCATTTAATAAAAAGGAAATTTATTCTTCTCTCTTGAAGAGTAGCAGTTAGAAATCAATATACACAATTAGGATGAAGATATTAAAATTAGGCAAAGAAATATTTTACAAGTATACTATCAGAAATAACGAAAAAGCAAGAAATAGTTCACGGTAACAGCAAGAAATACAAATGAACACTTTAAAATAATGATCAGAGTTAATTAATGAATGACAATCCTCCAGAAATACTCATTCACAATAATAGTAAATGAGTTCATCATTGCTTTTATGAAAGCAACATTAAGCCAGTGAATTGGGAGTAAAAGCAATTATGTGCACTATGATATTTCTATTCCTCATTTTGTTCCTATTTTGTCTTCCCACAAGTTCAGTCCTTCAAACAAATTCATGAGTAAATGAGTCCATGAGTACACATTATCCTCATGCATAATTCCATGGAGTGAAATTTATGGAAATTCAGGAAGATTGTATTAGTGATGAACCATTTGCAAATCAATTCTGTGGTCACATTCTTTATCATGTCTATATTTGTAGTTCCTGCTAAAACATCTAAACTAGGAATTATCTCCCTTCCTTCCACACAGAAATGGTGCATTACTAATTTGTGGTAAACCAGAATTAAAACAGGTAGACTGAGTCAGACTAAGAAACAAGTCTGCCAGAAAAGCTGCAAGTGTCATTGCTCCTCCCTGGCGATTGTTATCCTCTGTTATTTTCTGGTTTTCTTCCATTTTAAATACTTAAAGATGCACAAATGTACATCCAAACAGAATTGTCTGATCCTTAGGGCCCAGAGAGATAGAAATATGTTGTTGTTGGAAGGTAAAAAATTCCAGTAAGAAATGCTTCAGTGAGGATAATGAACTTCTGAAGAACAGGGATGAAGATGCCTGCCAGTCACCCAGCAGCTCCATCACTCCCTTCCTCAGCAGGACAGGGGGAAGAAAATAAGAATAAAAAGAGCTCATAGGTCAAGTCAAAGGCAGTTCAATAGGAAAAGGAAAGATCACATGCACAAAAAAAGGAAAGCAAAAAAAAAATTTAATTCTCTACTTCCCATTATTAGGCCACTGCCTGGGAAGTAGAGCCTCAGCACTAGAACAACTAGTAGTTGCTCTAGATGACAAATACCTTAATGATGGATGCTCCCCTCACTCTCCTTTCTCTGAGCTTTTATTATTATTGTTATCATAATGCCATATGATATACAATATCACTTTGGTCATCTGTCCTTGCTGTGTCCCCTCCCAACCTTCTGCCCACTCCCATCTTCCTGGCTTGGCAGCAAGGGGTGTTGGAGATAGGATTGTGATGATGGGGGAACAGTGCTTAGCAGCAGTCAAAACACTGGAGTGTTTTCAACAACCTTCTAGCTACATATACAGGGTACAGCACTATGATGGCTGCTATGAAGAAAGTTAACTCATCCCACTTAGATAGAATACACAGCTTAGGAGAGAATTTTACTCATTTTTTCCCCATTATTTTTATATCTAATGTAGTATAGTACTTAGACTGAAGGGTTCACTGTCCACATAGAGTAGGATGAAGACTTTTCTGCCAGTGTAGCACCATGACCTTGTGGCTAGCCACACATACAACTACTGGTGTCTCCTTTCATTTCAGATCAGGAGGGATGTGGGATGCAATCCCAAATCAAGTCAGGATCTCATCAATCAATTCCATCTAGACAATCAGTGTATGCCAAATAATTCCATTCCTTTGATTTCACAAAATGCTGCATGAATGCACTTGTTTAACTACAAAACAAGAAATTCTCTAAGTACCAAACTGAGAAACTGTGTTTTCTTACAGTTCTACATGCTAAATAGTGAGTATCTGAGGAGAAATAAAGAATATGCAGGAAGACAGCAATTATAATGAATTTCTCCCATTTCCTGCACACTAGTTTAAAAAGGTATGTTCTGATATTACAGATTATAGTGTCATTAGAGTTATCACAATCTAATTGCCTATGTTCATCAGACATATATAAATCAATTCATTTTGAGGAAGGGGAAAGATGATTAATCAAATAGTAAGCTCAGAAGGTATTTATAGGAATGACCACTCAAAATGTTATCAATAAAGCAGGAGTAAAATTCACAACTCCTCTTCCATACTCTTATTTAAGGATTACATTAAAATATGGATATGATTATTTTAAAAATCCAGAACAGAAGAGTAGGATATACCAACATAGTATAACTTATTTTCCTTCACTGAGACTTACCTTCCCGTGAAACTCCTCTTTCTACAATCATAAATATAAAAAGGTGTCCGCTTTCAAGGTTACTTTTCACACTGACCCTCCCAAGTAAATGGCAGGAGTTTGTAAGCTTTTTCAAGAAATTTTTAGATTTGTTTGAATCTCTGGCAAATAGCTTGATGCATTTCAGTATTTTTTCTGACATATCTTGTGTTTACTTCCACATATCCAAATTTAATAAAAGCTAAAATGCTAGGATAATTAGATTTAGATTTGATAACATTTCAGAGAATCACAAAATATGCTGAGTTGGAAGGGACCCACAAGGATCAGGTTTAAGTCACACGACACCCCAAGAGTCACATAGTGTGCCTGAGATTATTGTCCAAACTACCTCTTCCTCACCTGCTTGACTTCCAGCATTTGGGAATTGCCTGTTCTGCATGCTTAGGATGTGATATTTAAAGTGACCAACACTGCTGGACCGCAGCACCTGCAAAAACATTTTCCCAGGGGACTTTACTCACTACTTCCCTGAGAAGCCTGCAGTCGGCTCTCCTCACATTCAGAGCTGAGGTTCTGCTGTCTCCCTGTCAACAGGAATTTGAAACTCGATGTCTTCATGGTCACTGTGGCCAAGATGGCACAAATCTCCACTTTGCTCTGTTGACAAGGAATAGTTTTAGGAGGAAATCATTCTGAGTTAGCTCCCTTGGGACCTGTTGCATAAAGCTGCTGTCGTTTTTTTAGGAATCTTCTGTCCCAGGCTGTACTGGCTGTGGGATGCTCCCAGTTAATTTCTGGCAAGTTGAAGTCCCCCATTAAGGACAAGGGAGTTGGCTTGGAAGTGCTCCTTAGTTCCTCAAAGAATAATTCATCAGTGTCAGCTAGGAGGCTCGCTGGGCTTTAGTACAATCCCATCATTACATGCATATTACTTGTTTGCTCCCTGATCTTCACTCAAAAGCTCACAACTATGCCACTGACTACTGTGAGCTTCACACATTCTAACCCTTGTATAAACAAACAGTGCCAACTCCCTGTTTCTGCCAGCATATCCCCCCTGTAGGAGAAGAGCCTTTAGCCACCCAACAGGGCACTCCAGGCACAGGACTCATCCCACCCATGCCAAGGACGTCAAATATTTGGGGCTAGGCCAAAACTTCGAGCTCAGCGTGTTTGCTCCACATGCTGCATGCATTAGTGTAGAAACATTTCAGATTTGGTATGTTGTAGCTAACACCTCTTTCTCTTGAAGCAGATTGTGGAGGGATCCCATTAGTACCTCTTTTCTCAAGTTTTGGCACACCATCTTGTTGCTCGTCGCTGGTAAGCCTGTTCCTTACCCTCTTCCAAACTAATTTAAACCTTTGTGAATGAGCCCCACTAGTGTAGCAGAATAGTCTGTAAGTGTAAAATTGTAAGGTTAGTGCAGAAGGCAATTTTTCCCAATGAATTACAGCTGTACTGATTCCCAAGGAGTAGAAACAGCCTTGCCTGCCCAATGAGAATAGGTGCTATAAAGAATGGGATAGCTGGCCACTAGCTGTGGCTTTGGAGTCTGCTGTAGTTTGAGATGGAGGCTGTGCTGAGGTAAGGAACATATGTTTGTGCAAGAGATGGATAAGATGCGGTGTGAGGGACAGATGGGGTTAGGCAGATGGATAAGGGATAGCTTGGGCTTAGCTAGTCATGTAGGTGGAAACTTTCAGAGAGGAGAGAAGGATTCTGCTGTGTGGAGCTGCCTTGAGGGAAGGAGTCAGAATTGCCTGAGAGAAGTTCACTGAAAGAAGGCATGAAAAGTTTTTAATAAAGGACTGCTGATTATGCCAGTCATGTCTGTCTTGACATAATTACTACACGTTAGCTCCTGTGCTAGAACTCTTTTCCCCCTCTGAGACAGTTGCATCTCATCAGGTGTCAGTAGGGTGTTGAGTAGCTCATCCTATGAATAAATTCCCTCTCAATTTTTCCAATCGCACCAACCTCAGAGCCACATGTTGACCTGATGGATCTTCCTACTCCTATCAATATGATTCCTTGTTATCAGAAGGAAATCACTACCTGTGCTTCTGATCCTTCTACCAGTCATCCCAGGGCCCTGAAATCTCTCTTGATTGCCCTTGGATTTCTCTTTTATTGGAGAGCACAAACATTCCAACTTGTGATAGAAACACAGAAGTGGCCCTATTCTAGCCTCTCTCCCCTTTATCCCTGAGTTTGAGGGAAGAAGAGGGGTCTATTGCTCTGTGGAAATCTAGCACTTGCTTGGTGAAAAATAACAATATAGCAAAATTTACTTTCTACTAATTTCATCTTCCTTGCTTTAATATGGAGTCCTTTCTTTTTATTGCTGTATATCAGTATCCCTGTTAGTCAGTGTCTCATTCCAGCTGCCATCACTTGCTCTGTGTCCATGTTATGCTGGATGTGTGACACAGGATCTCTGAGATGTCTGTCACTATAGACCTACTGTTGAGTGCCTCAGTGTAAATCTCAGATGGCACCTGGTGCCCTTGCTGTCAAATCAGCTGCTGCCCGAAAGTCTGGGCCTTAATAAAAGTTACTGCCATTGAGGGCTGCAGGGAAATTAACATTTTGCCTTGGTTGAAGAGAAGCTGAGATTTGAGGTTTTGCTACATGCAGCTATTTTATTATTCATTCTACTGGACATGCACTACAGCCTATTGCAAATAAGAGTGCTAAAATAAAAATCACTTCTTCAGAAATTGCATAAGCTCTGTGTTATGTAATGAAGAATTTAAAAAATGAGGAAGTCTGCATAAAGTGTATTTACCATGTATCCTATAGTTGCTGTCGTAAAAGATATGGAGTCTATAACTGCAGTTTAACTGTAGTCAGAAGTCACCTTGCTTAATTTTTACCTTGCTTAATGATCATCACAATAACTTCTATTTTTTTTCTATACTGATGGTATTACTATTCTAGGATATGCAGAAAACTATCCCTCAAATCTTGTTCTGTACAAGCAATTAGTTATCTTAATTTATGATTGAAACACTAAATAAAAAATCTCATCTAATATATTGCTTGATCTTTATTGATTAAAGATAGTAATGAATTTAATACAATATCCTATGTATCATATCTTATATAATATTTGGGAAATTAAGTTTTACATTTCTGACTTCACTGCTTCTTTCCTTCTGGTCTTCTCTTTGAAATAATCAGCCTACTGCTGAAATTCCAATCAGTGTTGCAATTTAAAAGCTAGGTCCACATTAACATCATTCCAGGCCATCTGTTCTGGTTGAAATAAATGGAAGATATCATTCTAAATGCAAACCAATTTTAACATAATACTTTATTTAAGAGTTAAAAGCAGAAAATCCATATTTCCTCACAATTCATCCCTAAGGAGATAATAGTAATGCTTCAATTTAAATGACAGTTTAATCTTCCTTTATTATCCTGTATTTTCCATCCTTCCAGAAGTAAGAAAGGAACATTCATCCTGCCTATTATTATGAGCACATACATTTTTTAGTCTTGATTTCCAAACAAAATTTCCCCCCTACTTAGATAAAACCCTAAAATTTGTTTTGAAAACTGGAAGCATTATTCAAAGGGTAACTGCTTCTTCAAAAGTAAAAACACACCACAAAAAAATTGAGAACAAACAAAAGCATTTCTTCCCCACTTTAACTCTGAGGAAGAAATGTTTTATCAGGTGGCTTTTAAGGCTTTAATTGTGCACACATATTGGCTTATAAACAAGCAGTAAACAGCATATAATGGTTGTTCAAGTACTGATATCTGAAGCCATCGTACTTTTGAGGTTTCATTCCATTTGTCAAGTACTTTATTTTATTACAAACTATTTTCCATTGACAAATCCAAAATATCTGTATCATAAGGTTTGAGAAATTAAAATCCCTTTCTTTATGTTATTAAGAAATAAATTCTCTTTTCCTATGTTCTGGGTTTTTTATCAATAAAGAGTGGATGAAGTATTATGTGTTCTTCTATAAAGAAAACAGCATTCAATTTCCTATAAAACAGTTTGGTCACTGGCCAATCTGTTTGCATGTCAGGCTGATAAGTTTAATTCAGGTGTTTCCTGGTCCATGATTCATATTTAGAATAAGAAAGAATAAAGAGTCACTTATCAAATTATATTGGATACAACTCTGCTCTGCATTAGGCAGAACAGATGGTGCAGGTCTCAAATGACATTGGATATCAAGTGCAAGCTGAAGTTCCTCCTTAGTGCTGAAGTCTAAATTCTACTGAATATATGGAATAAATCAATCCAAAATATATGCAATATCAGCTTCTCTAATGCATTGTATAATCGATCAAAATAATTTTCTGGTCTTATCCACAATGGAATGTTGTGTTTATTTTCCTCCCACTATAAATTTGTGACCTCTCAAATTAGGAAAATATTTTCTTCTATTTCTCTGTTTATCTAAAAGCAAACAAATTGAATGTTCTTCCTTTTTTCTTGACCAAATTTTAATAAATAAGAGTATTTTAGGCTCTCATGAATCCTGGTTTTTTACTATTATGTCAGAAAAAAATACCAGGTATCTCAAATTCCACAGCAAATACAAGCTGATTTTTACCTAATTTTTCTTTTTCTAGACCACAATGAGGGGTTTACTAGAAAGCTATAAAGTTAAATGATTTTTTAAATAATTTACATCCTCTCCTCTATAAAAATGAGCTAAAATGTATGTTCTTTATTTTCGACCAAAAGGACAATTTTAATTCATTCTCAGAGTGAATCTTCCTCTTTTATTTTTGCTAGTTAAACCAGTACAAAGAATAAAAATTCAATTTTTTTGTTTCTTTTCCTAGCTTTTTTTAAATGGCAGACAACTTCAACTACTTCTAAAGAGTTATAAAACTCACTCAGCTTCTGAAGTGTTAAAAATTCCTTTCTCTACACATGAAAGAAAAAAAGACAACAGAAATTTGCAATTTGTATTTAAATATAATTTTTAAATATGAGCTGATTTAAGATGCTCTGAAAATATCCTTTCTTGACATCTAATTGGTGATCACTCTGTGTGTCACTAGTCAGACTTTATTTCATTCTAATCATCACCCAAGACAGAAAATGAAAGGGAAATTCAGAGAAAATAAGGGGGGAAAGTGTTTAATGAAGTAAAATAGAATAAAAGAAAGAGGACCACTAGGAGGCAGCCTAGGGGATAGCTCTTTTAGAATGCAGTGGCAGCCTTCAGTGGTTTTAATTCCAGGCAGCCTTTTGTGCCTTTGAACATTTTCTCTCTAAGGCTCAAGGCCAGAAATTTGTTGAAGTGGTAGAAGGCAATGCAAGCACACTTATTTCTGACACAGAAAACTGCTGTAGTAGGCTGTGGAAGAACCATTGCTGTGGTTTTAGAACAGATTAAGTACAGCACTGGAAAATGTACCCTTTGAAACAATCCTGTAATGGCAGGAAGAGGATAATTATGTAGTAAGTGTGCCTACAGCTTATAGAGAGAACATTCTTTATTTTCCAAATGACTAAGCTCACAGAGTTCTTCTCTTATTCATGTCGAGTCAGTTTTAATTACTAAGCATTGGCTTGATGTGAGCCTCTATTGAGACACCAAAACAGCAAAAATGAAATCTCTTGACCAAAAGGCCAAGAACCTTCTTTGCATCCCCACATATGTTCTGCAGCTCTCCCATCAAATATCCATGGGGAATAGTTCATTCAGTACCTCAGGCCAATGAGATTAAGCCCCTGCTGACTCAGTGTAAAGACTGGAAAATTCCATTACATCTTACTTTTCTCCTGAAGCTTTGAAAAATGTCTGCAGGGTTTTTCTTGATTTATGTTTGATTTGGCAAGGAAGGACCATGATTTTATCTTCATGGTTCTTAAGTGCTTAAGGGTGTATGTTATACAACTGGTGTGAATTTACAAAGTGTTAGGAAAGTAATTCAATAGTCCATTTTATAACCAACTCCTTCCTTTCTATCAGTGAAAATGTCCTTTTCTGGGGTTTAACTTTAAACTCAAATATGAGATGGGGTGTTCTTTCCAGTTAATCTTCTCAAATGGCACAGGTCCTAATCCTTGCTTCAAAGGTTTTAGTTCCAAGCACAAATGCTTTCTGAAACACTGAAGTTTGGAGTCTTCTTTTATTTTACACTACCTGATGTTGTACTGCAGTTTACGGTTCACTGCAAATTCTTTGGAAAGTTGCTTTTTCTTTCTTAGTATTTTATTTGTTTGGTTTATTTTTGGTTTGTTTGGGATATTTGCCTATTTTTTGGGGCTTTTTCCCTCTTGAGGTCAAGAGAGACAAAACAAAGATATTGCAGGAAAAATAAGTTTCGGAAGAGTTCCTAGCTCTCAGAAAATAACTGAAGCCCATTCTTCTTTTTCACAACTACATGAATGGCCAGCAAAGTAGTTTTGTTGACTCCAGTATTCCTTTTAACCTCTGAGAGTCTACTCAAATATTACATCATGTTCTTTTCCATGGTTGTATGTTTTTACTAGCAAAGAAATCTGAAGTAACTATAAGATACTTACCAGGTGTTTGTAGTACAATTTCAGTTTCCATGAAAGAGACTCACGTATTTATATACATATATATACTCAAGCATATTTATATATACTGAGGAAGGTTTTCAACATGTTATTTGTCTGTCTTTGCAAGATAACAGCAAATCCATGAATACTCTCATCAGTTTATTCAGATTCTGTGTATCCCTGGTGAGAAGCAAAAGAAAAGCAGGGATGGTTGTATATGAAATTTTTCACCGGTATCCAGGACCCTTTTCCAGTATCATTTCTTCATTATTTTTGATCTGGTCACAACAGCTTTTTCTGTAACAATGACTTTGAGTTGGACTATGGTAATAAAGCACTTTAAACCAGTGTGTTTGTGAGGAAAAGGGATGACCTATCTTATTAATTAATGAAGCAATGACAGTTCTATTTACTTTTCCTGTCTGCTTGATGAAGATAACACAGCAAACATCTTGATGTTAATTAGAGCTCTTCTTCATGTCTCACCAGATCATATATTCTTCTCCAGGACATAAGTCAGAAAATATCTGTGTACACATCTTCAAATTAAAGGTTTACTGCTGCTCTTCTCAGTTAAGAGGATTGTTTTCCATTCCAACCCCTTAACACTATGATTCTGTGAAAAACCAGAACCAACCTCACAATTACAATTTCAGTCTAGTAAACCAAAATAGAATCTTCTCAGGGTCCATAGGTCCACTGAAATTACATGTCTTGAATATTTAAAATGATGACTGGAACAGAAATGCCTCTGCTGTCACAATATCTCAAAGTATCAGAATCTCATTGCATCAAAAGTAATATGACCACCAGGCCAAGGGAGGTGAGTGTGAAAACAAATTTCCCTTAGGGGAGAAACCAGCACTAAGTGAATCCATTTTTGTACAGAGACTGGAAATATTAGAGGGAGAAGAACAAAGTCCATATATTTTAGTAGCATGAAAGATGAAGCAGATATTACATTTGGAAAATGACCTAAATGACCTTCACTTGTTTAAATGAAAGCAATTGCATGTAGCTTAAAACTTTGGAATTAGCTCACAAATCTTCAGCATTCAAGAGACTAAGTAGTTGAAATTTAGAACAGAAATTAGCAATGTCTGTTTCTAAAGTACTTGTACAGTACAGATTTTGGCTTTCTTCCAAGCAATTGCCTTTGACTTAGCTTTTCTCTCCAAAGGTAAACAGTGCATGTAATTTTAGAGATAATCACCTATTTGCTAAAGAAGTGGATATTCATGAGTTTTGTATCCAATCACCCAAACCAATGCAAGTACCACAGTACTGTCATTTAGTTAAGTCTTTCCCTGTCTGCTTACCAGGTTTGCATGGAGCACAGCAGAACCCTGCCTCAGGTTTCTCTTCAGTTGTGTGTACTTTCCTGTATTTCATTGGTCAAAGGAGCAAGATGCTAGGGAGAGTCAGAGTCCTACCTATGGCTGTGGAAAGACAAGAGTCTGGTAGCCTGATCAGCTACATTTCCAAATGTTGCACACATTGCTGGATGTTGTGATGACTGATGCAATTAATATATCTGCACTACTTTGTTTTCTTTTAAAAATTAGTGTTAATTACAATAATATGATAATAGAAATATAAGCTTCATTACTGCTTAAAAATATTGCAGTTGCTTGATCATGCTGGTATCATCGGTGTCATCTCCAACCTCTACAGTCAGTGAGCTGTTCATTTTTCAATAATTTTTACACTTGGATTGGAAAACCCTTCACTTATTTTAAGATAGGCATATAATAAAATCAAGTGGCAAATGAGAACGTGACTTTTGCTCTACAAAAGGGACAGTGCAGAACAAATTTTAAATTGCTCAGCAAGAAATTTTTCTTCAGATAGCGAATATTTATAGGGTTATGTCCCAGTTTTAAACTACTGAGTTCCTTGAAATCTAGTTTATCTTTTTGCTCCTAACACCAGTAAAATAAATGCTATGTGTATTTCAAATATGTATGTGCATCTGTTGGCATTGATAACTGTACTCTGAACAAAGAGAATATAACAAAACACTAGGTCTATTAGGAAGGATCTCACTTCTGTACTGCACAGCTGAAAGAGGTATCAGAAATCTTTCAGTGTCCTGAAAATGATTTCTTATGTAAGTGCTGGGCATGAATGAGATGCTGCACTATGATTTCATTGATTAGTGTTAGAACAAACAGCAAAGGTAACAGCAAGCTTGCCTCAATTTAGCTCACATTGTGTGGTGTAGAAGTTAGTTTGGAGGCAAATAACTAAATTCCAGGATATTATTGTCACATTTCAAAGTCATTTTGTTGCCCAGAAGTGTTTAAATTTAAAAAATGAAAAAATACAAGTTGTTCAGCTGCAGCATTGCATTAGATGCTGTTCCACACTCTTTTGTAATCCAAGTCCTCTATTATTAGAGTATATTCCAGAGAACTAGCTTTGACATTAACAAGAAAAAATCTTGCTTTAAGGGTCTTCTAAAGTTGAGTAAATGAATACTAAAAAAAAAAGAAGTAGCTACCACCACTTTTTCTAATGGTTTATTCTATCCTTTTGGAATTTCATTTTAAATTTAATTCAGTATCACCATAAAAGCCTTAAATATTTATCATTATACAAGTCATGTATTACTGGACAGACAAAGTCAATAAAGAACCATCAGCTCCCTGTTTTCCCCAGGGACAATACTGATGAATACAGGTAATATATCATGGAGACATTATAAAGTTCTCTAATAAATTCTAACAGCAGTAGTCAATGAAGAGAAATGTAAGGAAAAAAAAATAAATCTGCAACAAAACTTAAAAATAATTTATCAAAAAACTAGAATTGCAAGATTTCTATTAATAGAGGAATAGATAAGCAAAATATGAGTAAAAGCTGAAAAAATATGAAATATGAAGAATAGGTCCTCTGGTATCAGTTAATCAGCAGGCCCCACTCCCCATAAAACATCCTGGACACCTGCTGTGTGTTACTAATATGTTGTAACACTGAATTTTTGGTCTGATGCTCTAAAGGAGGCCTCATATTCTCATGATAAAAGGAAGAAAAATAAAAAAGAAAAAAAACAGAACTAAATTAGGTATATTTTAAAGAAATATCTTAAAGATACATGGGTACATTTTATTTTCTGAGAGAAGAAAAGTTTACATCCAGAATTGTGTATTCTTATGAATTTGGTATCTTTCTGAACCTAAGGTATTTAGAGATAAGGCTGTATAAATTGAATAATAGTTCATCCATAACTTATGTAAAAATAAAAAGAAGAGAAACTTGTGACGTGAACAATGTGGCATTTCTGTTAATTTACAGCTCACAGTAAAGTGTCACATCTAAGCTGTAAGCAAGCAATAAAAGAAGTAATATTATGGAAAATCTGAGGGATTCTGAGGACAACCAGCATGCCCAATGCCCCAGAAATATTGGCTTGCTGTTTACAGCTAATAAGAGACACAGAAACCTTCCCCTGTTAGGGCAGATAAAGTGCAATGACAGATACCATCGATTTGCACTTCCACGCTCTCACAATCCCTTCTTTGTAGGCAGCTGGGTGATCCTCTGCAGTTGTGGATGGCATGATTTTCACCTTTCTCCTGCTCAGGGTGAAAGACAGACTTAGAATGTCACTTTTTCTCAGTTAATCTCCACCATATGACTTGTTCTGCTTCCACCATTAAAATCTTCATTAACTTTTTCAAGTAAGCTACATAAACAGTCAAAGGCAGGAGCTGAATTGGAAATAAAAAGAGTTTCTTCTTAGTTCAGCATTTTAATTAAACCTGGGGTGGGGGGCAGCAGGGAGGAGGGTAAGGGAGGGTCTGCTTCAATTCCAAAGAGCTCCACAGAGAATGGAGAGAAGCTGAAGCAATTTCAAGGGAGCCAAAACATTATTTACCAGGAAGGCAATAGAGTCAGCACAGATAGAAAGTGTTTCCAAATGTGACCACAAAAGCAATTTAGAAGTTAAACAATTGTGCCTTGCTGCAGAAAGAGTTTCCAATTCCAAATGTGAGCAGTGAGACAGCTTGGATCTTTAACAGTTGTCTCTCTGCTTAGATAATAAATCTGTTCTTTTACAAATCTCAGAGAGACAGAAATAATTGTGGAAACATCAGCCTCTAAATCTAGTGATACTTATTTTACAGGGAAATACAACAAAGGCTGATGGTTTCCAAACCTTTAATTCATTTTCTAACCTCTGTCACATACAGAAAGAAAATTATATTAGAGCATTTCAAATAATGTTTTATTAGGAAATTAAATAAATAACAACAGGGAAACTTGTTAAAAAGAACAACAAAGGATGGATAATCAAGACATAAGTAAACTAAAGGTTTGAAAATAAATCTGTAGTCTGACACTAGACTCAGTGCTAACAGAGGTCCTTTCCTTATCTTCACATTCTACATCCACTCAAATTTACCATGTGAAGTGGAGTTCCTTCCCAAACATCTTGCTTTGTCCAGTGTGCAGCACCAGTTTCTGTCTTTCAAAGGCTGGGTTCTAGGATCTCAGATGTCTTTTTCAACTTACTGATTCTGTGCTATCTTGAGGGAGGGGAAGAGGGCTCTATCACTGATTATCTCTCACTAAAAAAGGGTCAAGTTCCCCTCAGCAAAATCTCACTCTGGATTTGTGCTACATTAACAACAAATTTCTCTCTAACTTAAATTTAAGAAACTTCCACTCTAAAGAAATGTGTTTGATCTTCACAAGTTTTCTTCTTTTTCTTCACCTCTGAAGAGCCTGAGGACTGGCGCACACCTGTCAGGGCAAAACCAGTCATTAGCCTGCTTTCTCTGTCTCCCACTACTTAAATAACCAACTTGGTAACAAGTAAATGAAGCGTTTCTACAATGTACTAGAACAACATAAGACTGTTTGTACCCAGCACAAAACAATTCATATTACTGAGAAAAATTTCACCACATTACTTTAATGTGAGAAGACGCAGTACAAGTTTAAAAACAAGACACTGAGTTACAAACATCACTTCTTTGAAATGAGTGCTTGCAAAACTGCAGACAACTTTTTGCTTAACTGTGGAAAAAACTAGCATAATATGTTCTTTACCCCAACACTTCAATTAGTGTTATGTAAATTATAAAAAGTGTAATACAGTGCATACTGGAGGGCTATGTAGTTCTAGTTTGTTTGTTTCTTTGTTTGTTTGAATTGCAGCATATTTGTGAAAACAGAAACCAGCCAAGTCATGATTTTTCTGGAAATTGCATGAGAGCAATATGTAAATTAAGAATACAGTTTTATTGAGTGGGAATCAGGTATAGAATATCAGACATTTAAAATGGGGCCTTTTCTTCCTCTTTTGTTACTCTTTATATATAATATGACAGCAAACTCACTAAAATATTGGAACTAATATATTTGTATATACTACAACACCTGAAGAAAAGTGGCACCTTTAGGAAGCATGTCACAATGTTGATAATATGTACTTTGATATGCAGAAATTTAATCTAGTAGATCCAATACAATGCCTGTAAAAATCCAGTTCCAATACACATAAGAGTTTTAATCAGGGAAGTAGAGAAATTCAACACCCTATTAAAATTCTGGCTCATTTATTTGTACATATGTAAGTAGTACACACTGAAAGAATGGATTTGTACTGGAGCCTTTTTCCCCATCTATTCCTGCAGATTGCTACAGGAATTCTTAATTTCTAGACAAGTACTTTATTAAAAAACCTATTTTTTCTGAATAATTTCCTATATAGAACTCCCCTGGACCACTGAAATCTAGAAAAAGCCTGAGGTTATTTTAATAAAACTCAAAATTTTAGCCACATAAAAAAATATATAGAAAAGTTCTACATATTTATGCCTTGCTAAGAGACTATGATATTTGCAATAACCACATTCAAATAGTTCTGACACTGAGCTAAGAAAGTTTATTAAAGGCATTACAGAAACAGAGTTTGCCAAGATGAATCACGTTTATCAGTAATAAAATATAAATAAATTAAGAAAATTTATCATTATGGAAAACAATTTTTCCTTTCCTGCATACCTGATCTCTCACAAAAAGAAATCACAAACTGTTTCAGGAATATAATTCCAAGAATAAAGTACATTTCTACTGGCAAATAACTGTTTTTTTTTTAAAGTAGTAATAGACTCTTTTTTAGAACTCAAACTAACTTGAAATATAATTATTAAAAAAAACCCGCATTCCCAAGTGCTTATTTGGTCCAGTAGTTAATTGAAGTTTACTTCTACATATTCAGTAAGTTATTTTCATACAAATTTTATAAATACTATTTTCAGCAGACAGAAAAGAATAGAGAAATTTTTTATGCTTTTGTTGAAGTCAATATAAATATTCTGTTGCGTGATGACATTTTTCTGTAGGTATTTTCTTTCACTTATTTTGCTGCCTTCTTTTACATTGTTTATAATATAATCTCCTGATTATTACTTCATCATAAAATAGCCCCTAAAGCCTAGTGTGAAAAACCATATGTACAGTTTTTCTTTTATTTTTCTCTCTTTTTTTTTTTTAATTAAGATTACTAAATCTGTAAGAATGGCATACATGAAAGAGAATTAAATTATTGCCATTATACTCAGTCCTTTTATAATTAACTGTAATATAAAAAGTATTTTTTAAGGAAGAGAGAGACCATTTCTCTTTTCCTTCTATGAATGGCTAAGATAAGGATTTATTCCTCTGTACCTTAAAAGACCCCTTATAAATGCAGTATATGAGTTACACTTTTAAAGGGTTCCCTTTTCCTGGAACAGTCTAACAAAAGAAAAAAAAAGGGGGGGGAGCACAGGACTGCAAGCAAAGATGAGGCTTACCTTAAGGAGTATATTTCAGCTAATTTGCTACTGAACAAAGGGAACAGAATATTTTTTCCTGTCTTTTGCTGATCTTCGTTTTCATGTTGATCCCCTTTAGTAGTTCAGAAAAGCTGATTGTGCAGAGAAGGTCTAATGCAGGTCCCTCTCTTTTTAGTCCCTTTTTCACCGTATCCCCTAAATTGTGACGAAACACAGCCAGCATTGTGAGTGATCCATGTGACAGTGATGGGGGGACCATCACTGGGCTGCTGCCTTCAGAGGGTGCTGAGGGATGGGATAGGCAATCATCCCTGGGAGGCCTCTAATAAAGGAGGTGAGGAAGTCTGTTTTCTGGAGGAGATTGTTAAGCACAGACCTTTTTTAGCCCTTCTTCGGAAACAAACGTGCCTCTGAAGGAGCTTGGTCTTATGCTTTGTTAAAAAGTTTTGCTCTTAACTGTAATTGGAGTCTTCCCTTTATATTTCTTCTGCTGATTTGCTGACTTGAAGAGCTTTGTGATACCAGACACTGACAACCATGTCTTTGAACTGTGAAGTAATCGTTCTATTTTATAGCTGGATATTGTCTTTACCCAGTGTTAGGTCTTAATTTCTCAGCAGTAGAAAGGAAAACTTTTCCTTTCCATGTATTGCAAGATGAGCATTAATAGGCTTTTGTCCTACACACCAGATGAGGATACTGGGATTGCTGACTTTCCTAACAAATTCAGCTGTGGATAGATTTTGATGTTAATACTGAAAAGCCTGTTTACACTTAATATTAAAATAATGCATGTTGATTTGAAAACAGTTTGGCTGACAAAGTACTTTCTTTAGCTGAAGCAAAAACAGTTCTTTTCCCTTAGGTAAATGAAAAGTTGTATGGACTTGCTCCATTTATGCTGCATCCTTGTTTCCGTATCATTTGTATCCCTCATATTTGTCTGTGAAATGTGCTCACAGTGGTTGATTGGTTTATCAGAATTTTGTGGGACTATATGCCCAATAATTATGACAAAATACAGCTATTCCAGTACTTAATGATCTTTCTGTAAAAAAAAATTTTGTATTGTAGCCACTTACATATACATGTGCATATATATATATACACACACACAAATATATATGTGCATGTATATATATATATATATATATTTATCACTCATTTATTTAGAGCAGCAGTCTCCAAAATTATATGTGTGGTGGAGGTGTACAAGACAATCTAGTAGAGTGTGAGAAGAAAATATTAAAACTTCAGTAGTAAATATCCATAATTCATTAAAAAAATCTATAAATGCATATATAAAATACAGTAATGTCATGACTATGAGGCACACCCTAAAGCCTAAAATTTTGATCGAAACCCAGAATTGCGCCTTATAATCCGTTGCGCCTTATATATATATATGGACAAAGTTAGGAAATTTGCTGCCTGGTGCCGGGGGTGGCTGCAGGATATGGGAGAACGACGGGTGGGAGTGCCAAGGCCTGTGGCACCGATAGGCCTCCTAGGGCTGCATTTAAAGGCTGTGCCGATCCCTGAAAAATGTTTGCAAATTGAGCACCTGCCAGTAAACCCCGCGATCCGCGATTTCATTACCAGTTCGTTACTTTGTTGCGCGTGGATCTTCACTGAAAAAAAAAAAAGTGTGCCTTATAGTCCAGTGTGCCTTATATATGGACAAAGTTCAGAAAGTTGCCAACAACCCAGAAGTGCACCTAATAAACCGGTGCGCCTTATAGTCGTGAAATTTCTGTATATAGATATGTGAATACTTGGGATGCTCAGAAAATTTTTACTAATGGAAGGTGTGATCAAAAAAATCCAGAGACCACTGACTTAGAGAATCGGAAATATCAATGGTGTTTAGAAGTCAGGAGAGTTTTGCTCAAGAAATAGACCATGGTGTGCGTGAAAGAGCACATGATGCTGTTGCATTTTTCACATCAAATAATAGATAGTGTACAATGCAGACATCAAGATTAGACAATCTCCTCTTTCTGTTCTGGCACCTCGTGATAAAAGATATGATATATTCTTATGCTAATATTTTTAAAGCTAAATAAGTAAATTTTCATAATTACAATGAAACTCTTGAAATAACATTTTACAAAATGCAGTAATGCAATTTTTCTCTCAAACAAGTTAGTATTTTAAAGATAATTACATGCAACTGACTAGTTTTGTAAAGGGATGTTTTTGTGAAAGACACCTTATGCAAATAACATAATAAAAGTATAGCAATAATAACAATTTGCTTTACATGCTAAAATATGTATTTTATTGGCAGTTTAATGCAGATGGCTTGGCATATATTTACACTATTTTGTCTTACTATGTTGGCATATGGAGTAAATTCTAACTGGTATATGTGCAAGGACACCCACAGCTGTTGTAAAGATCATCAGCTCTGAGAAAAATGCACAAAAATCTAGATGTGGCTAAAATAAACTTCAAAGCAGATTTTAAAGCTGAATAGAGGTAATTTTTTTTCCCACACTTCTATCTAAATTTGAGTTATACTCTGGAGAGTCTCCACCTTTTTTGGAAGAAAAAGAGAGACTTGTTAAACTGTAACATGAGTGTCCTATAGTTCTAAAGAATCAGGAAGAATTGTGTAGGTGTCTTCTTGAGCAAAGGTTAAAAACTGTGGTTCTTCCATAAAAACTGAATAGTACTGTTGTATAGTTGTTATTTAAAAAAAAAAAAAAATAAAAAGCTTTTGCAGTACTTATGGATTTGGTGAAAATTTTAGTAAGACAGAAAAAATGTCGCCATAAATCCATATAGCATGTGTAAGCTTTGAATAATACAGAATAGCTGTTATTTAAAGTCTTCATGGTTAGTTGAGGCAGTGTGAGAAACTTAAAACTGACAATTTGAAGCCTTGAATTTTCATATTGTATAATCAATCTACTAAAAAAATCAAAAATGAGATACAGTATACTGTAATTGTTTATGAAGAACTAATTTCATTGTCACTTCTATGATTTCATAACATCAGGGTAGTTGTTCAAATGAGACATGCAGTGATTCAGAGTACAATTATATTATATTTCTCAGCTAAGTGGATAAGAGAATTTTTTAGACAATAGGTTCTCACAGAATATTTCACAGAGATTTTGATGGTAGATCTTTTATTTTTATTTTTTACTTGTTTAGCTGGGAAAAGACGGCTCTGAAGATGACCTGTTTCCAAGGAGAGTGAAAGTAGGTTTGCAGTAAAGCTGCATTCTTTATATATTTTTATTTTTTTTGTCTTTATTGGGTGATAAGCACAGTCAAAAATAATAATTGCACTTATTCTGTAGACATCATATATGCCTGAGATGTGAATTTTTCTTCGCACCTCTACAATAACGTAAACCACTAAATAGTAATTTTTTTAAAATTTCATTAATTTTACCTTTTTTTTAATAATTCTTTCATTTATATATTATACACAGGGAATATGGATTCAGTGTCACAATGACTAATACTACTGGTAGGCAGAAATAACTTTTTTTTTGGTCCAAATTTGTATCTAACATTTTTCTGATCTATTTTAATTAAAAGTAAAATAGTCATCTTCTATATATTCCTTCAGTGTTTTGAAATCTCAAAAGCTGTGGAGTATGCTTGTCATTTTAATCTCCTCAAAAGATATAGAGGTACTTTCCAGAGTATTGTAGAGGTAGGAATCCATAATTAAATCTCCTGGTTTGCTTTGAGAGGCAACTATGTATATTAGGAAACTGAGCAAAATACTTAAATTCCTATTATTTTGTTGATCAGCATATGAGATATACATTAGAAAAATACATGCATTTATAACTCAAATTTAAAATTACACAAAACAAAAAAAAAAAAAAACTGATATGGGAGTGACAGTGACATTACCACTACTTTATATATAGACTCCGTGATGCAGTGAATTGATGTTTTTATGCCTCCTTGTCCTGGCGTGCACTCCCTTATATTCCAGTAAGATTGATTGGGATACAATATCAGTATTACAGAATTATCCTTATGACTAAGTGAAATATTGAAGAATTTGGAAACATTAATTCTGCTACTCTGGAGCTAGTCCTCTAGAAAATAGAGGGCTTGAATTCAAATTCAAGTAGTGTGATTTTAGGGCTGAAAATGCTGGGAGATTAAGCAATCCACCCCAGTCTTTACTTACCACTTACAAAGTGTTCATTTGGGATTTAAGCTTGGAGATGTTAAATGCTGCTGTGATTCAGTTAGACAGATATTCACCAAGAGCTGAATGCAGTGCTTAGTAAATATCATAATTGCTTTCTTCCCCAGTGAATTCCAAGAGCTTTGCATCAGTCTCTTAGCCATAGCAAAGACTTCTTTTCCCATGTGTTCTCTGACTAATTCTCTGTCTTCGTTTTAAGCCAGGGCAGAGCTGTGTCTTTCTTTTCGTGGTGTTCTCATGTTTGTCTGTTCAATTCCTCCTTTTTCTAAGGACAAAACAACAGTTTGCTGTAACTCCACCTGATAATGATTTGTGCCAAAAGCAATTTGGAGATAAGCTTGAGGTGAATGTGGATGCTTTCTTGGATTTTTATCCACCATCCTGTATAATCATCCTCTCCTGGAACATGTGGGTTTTACAATACATGAAAATTTACAAAAGTTTGACCAAAGTAGCCAAATATAAATCTAGAAAAATGCTTAAATTTAGTTTCTTTGTCTCTTCAGTTCTCCAGAACTACAATAAATGGATAATTCTTATCAAGTTCAAATCAGAATTTTATTGCTTTTTTAACTTACTGTGGAGTTACAGAAATGATAGATGAGAAAACACAAAATTTATATTTCTATTATTCTGTTAAGAGTTTGCGCTGTGAAATATTAGGTCGTTAGCCGGAAGAGAAAAAAAAAAGAAACCCTCAAGAAACCAAAATATTTTAAAAACCCTCTTTACAGAAGAGTACATCTCATAAGACTAAGGTGTGGTAGAATAGAGCAGAGAAGTTAATTCTCCTTCTGCCAATTCAAATAGTTTCCTTGGATATCCTTATGAAGCTTACTTATGTTGCAATAGAAATTTGAGGCTTCGGAGGAATAATAAAAATGCTTCCTGAGAGGACACCAGTAGTTTCAAACTAAGATGTCAGGAAAAAATTATTTCCAATCTTAACAGGTTAGAGGAACCAATACACAAAAAAGTGTCCATGGATAATGTGCGAAGAATATAAATATTCTCTCAAAATATAGAAAATAAGTTTTCATTTAAGAGAAGTAAATCCCTTCAAATAGTTCTGTGAATCTCTCTCCTTAACCTGAAAGATGATATGTTCCTTTATTGATATTCAGAAGATATGTTCCTTTATTATATTCATTTGAGAAATTTGTCTTCCCCTGACTCATGCAGGAAGGGGGAAGGGGTATATTTAAGGAATTTGAGTTAAAAAGACTGGAGCCGAATATTTGAAATCTATCATTTCAAGGAACTGAATAGCTTCCTACTGGAGTTTCTTTGGCTTCACCTTCTCTTTCATTCAAGGATCACTTTGATGCTGAATAAAGATGGTAATGAGATGATGGTACAGTTACCCCATGCCATCCATCACTACTAACATCTGTCTGGTTTTCTTACACTCCCATTGTTGTAAACTAACCTATGGAATAGCTATGTGCCACATTAGGAAAAGTTATCCCACAGTCATAATTCTATTGCATACCTGTTCATCAGAAATACAGAGACAAGACTATGACATTACTCTACAGCTGTCTTACTATGTAAAAATTTCATCCATTGGCACAAAACAGTTCCTAGAGTTTTTGCAAAAGCTCATATTTGTAAAAAGTTTAAAATTTGAAAATGAAGCTTTACTTAAGAAGACTCTGAATTCTTATCAGGTCCCATTCTGGAAAGTATTTAATGTTTAAATTATATTTTGAAAAAAAGTCTTATGTTTCCATAGTCTAAGTATTAATTATATAATTTATGCAGAAAAATATATATTATAAAATAATTATAAATATTAATAATTATTTCTTCTTAAGTGTATTAAATTATAGATTTTTAGCATGTTGCAGTTTTTCTGCTTTTATGACAAAGCAAGTACCTTTGGAAATGAAAAACTTGATGAAATCTAGATTTTAATGACTGCTTTTAAATTAACTGCTCCTTTTACTGACATATGCCTCTACTGAAGTTTATTCAACAAGGTGTACTGAAAATAGAACTCAGCTATTACTATTTCACTGCTGCCCATACTCTGGTGATTAATTCACCAGAGATGAAAAGCCTGGTTACAGAAAATAAGCCATTGTGCTAAATGGAATGAATCATTAGTAGTGGTGAACCCTGAGGAGATTTAAAACTGGATCAAGATTGATTAATGAGGAAATGAAAGGAATATGGCTCCAATCCTGACTAATTAATCAGTGAAAGCTGCATGCCAGAGTTTCAAACAACAGGGTAAGCCATGTTCAAAATCATGCTTTTTAATAATTACTTTTTCTGTCTGGCATTTTATTTAGGTACTCATGTATTGGCAAGTCATTCAAACCATTGCCTACACTGTGGTGTAATATTCTCCCATGTAAAGTGCTTCACATTTAGAAATTTAACATGTTTTTCTGTTTTATCACAATTTCAGATTGCAATATGTTGCTGTAGATAATTTTGCCACTGCAGGTTTCAAACTCTGACACTGTTACTTGGACTCATTACTTTTAACACATAATGAACTACTGATTTATGTGGTTTCTGGTAGTAATCAAGCACCTGTGTGGCTATTTACATTTTTCTTGGATATCTTGTGAGGTAAGTGAGCATGAACTGGTTTTTACCTTAAATTAGTACTCAATATGATGCATCCAAATTGCATTGCATTTTAACAGTATCAAAAAGATAATGTACAGTTAGCCTGCACCTCCATGGAGAAGCTACAATGTGTAGAAAACATGACATTTTCTGAATATACACAGATCCCTGTAAATATGTACTCACAGTAGGTTTGATTTTTCTAGAGGCACTTGTTAATGGTTATCATTCTTTCAATACAATTCTTTGTAGTATTAAATTTAAAGCATTGTTCAGACCATAACTTAACCATCTAAAGGTGACAAAACCAGAATGATGTGTGTTGTATCCAATGCGTAGCCACACATATATTCCTAAGGAATCCAGTCCCATCCAGGTTTTGACCCTACTTGCCATTTATTCAAGATGGGTTGATGACTTCAGCAGGTGAGAGTTCCACTTTTCATATGATATTAATTGTCAAAACAACTTGATGGGACCAGAGTAGTTAAAGAACCCACTTCATTTTCATTCAGTAGTAGCATTCTTGACATCAGGCACAATGATCTCCAGACATTTCTGATGAATTCACAGCTACTAATCATCAGGGACAAGCACAGAGTCACATCAACACAGCTGAGGAGTAAAGCAAGCCAAGCAAGCTACGCAGGCTGAATGGATGGAAAGAACTTTTCACCCCTTTATACACTGAACACTAGGGGCAACATTCACCCTGCATTCAGATTCAAGTATTATGCAGTACAGTTTCACACATAATTGAAGCCACACTTGTGTGCAGGCTCTGATTTACCAAATAATAAATACCTCAAAGTGTCAGCTGAAAGATATGTACAATCCCATAGGTGACAACAGACCATGGATTCAGAAAAATTTTTTTTATCATCCCTGTCGACTGGGAGTGATGCTGCCTATTCTTTGTGACATGCCACTTGAGTACTTCTAAAAAACAGACCATCAAAGGAAGGACTGCTGCTGCTGTAATAATATTATAACTACATGTGCAGAATACTTATGCAGGAAACAGCGTAAATTTGTTATCATAATAGTGTTATCATCTCAATAGAGGTGTTTTCTTATTATATGACATGATCTCATAGCATTAATGAGGTTCACAATCATTCTGCTCACAGATGTCACTAATACAATAGTTAAGAAAGAGTCATCTACTTCCTATGCAATTATTTCTGGAAAAGAGTTTTGCAATGTATTTATGATTCATTTCCCATTACCTTACTATCTTGCATAATTCACAGCATAGTTATTTATTCAGTATCATCTGAAATGAAATTATCATCATAGAAGGCAAAACAAGTATAAAAATACATTTCTGGAAAGATATATAGGCCATCAAAGCAAGTATTCTTAATTATTTCAAAACTAAATTATAACTATATTCAAACATCAAAATTACTTACAATTTTTTTATTACTAAGGAAAGATTTGAAATGTTAGTATAGGCTTAAACCTTGTACTGGGACTAATTTTTTTTTTCTTTTTCTTTTTTTTTCCTTTTTATTCTTGTTTTATTTTTTGTTTAATATACATGTAGGTTTTATTCTAAGCAATATCATGTATGTAATAGATGCTTCACACAACACATGCCTTCAATCAACATGATTAATATCAGCTCTGTGGGCACCAGAAATAAGTGTTATTTCATTGATGGAATGTACCTAGCTGGATTGAGGAGCTTTTCAGGCTGTTACCAAAGGATATAAAGATGAATGCTACTGCAAACCATGTTACAAGGTATTATTCATTTTGACTACCCCAAAACCATGTAGAAAACTGTCTGAGAATTTTGAGCATGTAATTGCCATTACCCTTGCACTCTAGAAAAAGACATAATTAGCTTTGTAATGGGCAGCTGAAGGAAACCCACATGCCATGTATTTGCAAGAGTCACAGACATCCTACCTATGAAAAGCAATGAGCACATTAGCAATGTCCTCAGGACAGTCTGCTATTACATTTCAAATCTGTCTCCATCACACAAAGTTTTTCCACTGGTTTAACATTTTTCTCCCTCACTAGTTTTCTAAAAGCTAATGTGAGAGACAAGTACAGGAAAAAGTTCTAGGAAATTCTGTATCTTGTCATGGACAGGCTTATCACATACTGTAATAACAAAGTGCAATGCCTACATGTCAGTCTAAGTTTTTTCTCCTCTATCAAACAAAACTGCATTCTTGGTTCCTTGGGGAGTTTTTCTCTTTGCTATTGTACTTCCAGATCAACACATCATTGTAGGTCAGGTTTTCTGTCAGCTGGAAACACAATACACAGACACCCTGAGGACTTGCTCTCTTATGCAATGGACTTAAATGATCCAATGTCTTTGCAATAACCATGCTATAAATGTCCTGGTTCGTCTGCCAAGAGAATATCCTAAGGGTGAATTTAAAGCTAAAACTTCATGCTTGCATTGAAAATATCTTTAAAAACAAGTGCAGAGAGTATTAGTATGCATTTCTGCTCAAGGGTAGAGGTATTTTTGTAAGATTATTTAGTGGTTTCTTTTTATTGGTATATGCATTATTATAAATGAAAATTTACTTTCAGAATATGCATGTTTAGATAGACATTTAACCAGAAAGATAATTAAATACTTGTAATAGAAATTAGAGTCAAGCAATTGTGTCAGAAAGTGAGTATGATTCTTGAAATATTGAGGCTGAAGCCTAAGCAGTTACATTCATAGAGACAAAGTAGATTGACCAAAATGTAGTGACTATTTACTTTCCTTGAACCAGGATATTTTCTTACCTGAATACTGTCACTGTGGACAGCATACAAACATTTTGTAACACCATAGCACTGATAATAAACATAACCAGCAACAAACACGGTATGTTTGTCACAGAGTGAAGCGTAAACACACAAATAATATGTAACTAGAAAAAAAACATGTGGAAACTTTTGGGACACCTGTACACGTGGGCTAAAGGAAAAAGTGAAAACAGTAAAATCAGGGTATAACCCAAGAATTTAGGAGAGACAGAAGAGTTTATTTCAAGACCACATTTGCCTGTCTTGTCTTTTATAATGAAAAGATATATTGGTTCTGGATATGTTGTAAAAAAATTATAAGGATAACCCTCCAGAGTGAGTGAGAAGGATGCCTGGTAAAACCAAAACATTCTCTCCAAAATAGGATGAACTGTGTTGGGAGCAAATGTGAGCACCATTTTTCGAGCAAGCTAGAAAATACTCAGCTCTCCATGGCAAAGAGCTCTCAGACTTCATGACTCTGATGTCAGAATGCAAAGATCAAACACTGTCAGCACCAGTCACAGGGTATCAGTCAATGTGGACTGTACACCCATAGCTGTGCAGGGATTAATTGTTTGACTATTTAATGATAATAGCTGATAATGAGCAAGTCAATATACAACATTGGCAATTTATATTTGTAATGATTTATTGTAAATCAGCAAAGTGGTTCTTGAAGTTTGAAAATGACCCAATTTAACAGTCCTTTACACTCTCCCATGATGATATCTAGCTTGCTAATTGATATTGATATATATATATAAACCAAATATTTAGATTTATTTTTTCCCCAGTTGCAATACAATTGATCATAAATGTAAAAGCCTTTCATTATTCAGAGAGAATAGACAGAAGGGGAAAAGAAGACAAATAATTTTATCCCATACACATTAAGAAAAAAAATTTAAATTCTAAGTCACAGAGTAGATTCCTTTTAAGATATATGGAGATTATTAAGGGGGGACAGCAAAAGTCAGGGAATGTGCATGTTTCATTCTCATGTTCAAATTAGATATTTACTATGAAAACTAAATAGCTGATGAATATGATGGAAGTTTCACAGCTAGATCTGTGCAGCCACCAACATGATCAAAACCAATCTCTAGGTTATTTAAACCCATTGCTTCTAGAAAAGGAACATGTCAAAAGCAGGACTGTGATATACAAGTAGAATAATGAACCTGAAGAGATCCTAGTCTAGATTTGTTCTAAGCACTCAGGAGTAAATGGGTGAGAGAGCAGATTCTGAAGGAAGGCTGGAGGATGAACGGCCGCATACACTGAAAATGGCTAACCATCAGAAATGGAAGGAAGGAGAGTAACAGGCTGATAATAACAGATTTCAGAAAACGTAGACTTAATAAGCATAGAAAAGGGATAGATGAGCCTTGTGGGAAAGATTAGGAAGCAATGACAGATGAGAAAGAAACTTCTAATTAAAAATTATAACTGTCTTCACAAATGTTTCTGATCAGCAAAATTGCAAGCTACTAAAATGTTTCCATAAAGATGAAAGTTTGCAATACATTGTTTACTTTTACTTTTTAAAAAGTTAATTTCTCTAACTGTGTTGTATTTTTTTGGAACATGGAAATTCATAATATTGTTTACTGCACTCAAAAAAAGAACTTTTAAAGGAGTGGGGAAACTTAGGTATTCGTTGGATAATCCAGGGGTGATGAAATTAATTTCTTGTGCCTAAGATACTCAATGAAATAAAACCAGTAACATCAACATTTTTTTAATGGAAAGCACAGAGGCAGGTGACAGGACAAGGGTCTGTTTTTTAAAAACAAGACTGTAGACGCGAGAACATTTTAGAATTTCAATTAACTTTCATTTGGCCTGTACTATAAGAACAATTAACCCAAATAGCTTTAATGACATAGCAGAAAACAAGTGTCATCTGTTACATAAAATGAATTGCTATTCAACCAGAAGTGGAAGCACCTACATGTTGGCAAGAATACTTTGGTTTATGAACATGGCTTAAGAAAACAGAGGTAAGCAGTATTTTCACAGAAAAGATTCAACGATTATCTAACATGACTTTTGCAGAGTAAAATTAGGTTTTTCTAAATAGCGGGATATTTTTAAGACACATTGGTCTTATTTAGGCAAAATTTCACTTGCAGGTTTGTGCTCAGTTTGAGGCTCTGATCTTCAGTGAAATTTGGATGAAATAATTAAAATGCCTAGAGCTCGGGCAATGTCACTGTTGAGGACTGGATTAAAAAACAGAAGTTATTCAGAGGTGAGAAGGATAATGATTCTATAGTAGTCTTCAAACAGATAAAAAACATGCTGCAAAGGTAAAGGAAATGAGATAATGTCTTATTTTTTAAATCTATAATAGATACTGCAAAAACAATGAGCTTGAATTCTGGAAAGAGAGATTAAGAGCACCTATAAAGTACCATGATCCTCTGCAGGGATATGAGGTTGGACTATATGACCTTGAAAGGTCCATCCAGCTTTTTTTCTCCAACTTTTCATACAAATAAAAAGCCAAAAAATTCAGCACAGTACCTAAAGTATGGAAATGTTTTGAATAGAAATTTAAATGTGTAGGATGTGGTTAAATATCCACAAAGAAATATTGACTGTGAATTGAGAAAATATAGGGTGCTTAGGACAGTAATGCAAATACATTTGCTTGTATTTCTATAAAATTAGTTACTTCTGTACATGTCTCTAAGATGCAAACTTTGGTGTTAACCACTTGAAGCTGTGTATCAAAAACTGGTGGCAAGTGATTTATTCATACTAGGAGAAATGTCACAAATCTGATCAGCAGCCCAGGTTTTCAAAGCAGACTACCAAAGATGAAAAGATACAGCACTGTAAGCTTGCATGTATATGTTTAAAAATTCAGAGACACAAAGTAGTTCTCTGTCGAGATGCATGTTGACAAGAATGAGTTGTGGATGAGTCCCAAACTGAAACGCAAGCAACATTGCAGGTCAGAATGGAAGTCAAAATTGCTGTTGTCAAAACGCCTTTTCCTTCCAAAATCATCCTTCAAATGATTATTTATCATTTTTCCTCTTTGCATAGTTTCTTGGGGAAAAAATGGATTTACACCCATAAAATAGTGTTATGGTGTTAGGCATGATTTTTTAACTTTTTTTTAAGTAACAGAAGTATTTAATGTTCTTTATTAATTTTTTGAAAAAATTATTGATCTTGAGGAAAATACCTAACTAATAGCTAGAAGTAGATGGAAGATGTTGCATCTCATTCCCTACTGTACAAATTCCTGGGACAGTCTCAGAGTCCCTGAAAGAAATTCACATGATGAGAAACATCAACCACACAGGATTACCAAAAAATAAATTGTATTGCTTTCTTGGAATTATGTTCATTGTTGATTTATTTGTGACATGAACACTACTTAGTTTTCTCTAGAAATCATACTTGGCATCCATAATGATAATTTCAGATATATTTTTAAACTGAAGTGAAATTGGGCAACTGTTCCATTGCATGAAAACAGCCTTCAAAATCTGAGGAAGCTGTAGATGCAAATAAAATAAAATCAATTTCTTTTTGGTAGGATTTCTATGATCAACTGGTTAACATGTTCTGCAATGAATGTGCTCTTTTGAATTTGTGGTTCAAACTAATAGGCTCCATTCATGTAAAAAAATCCCGGAATAAGTGTTTTAGGTTCTATATTCGCATACATTTATGTGCCTTTTTTCCCTACTTAGCAAATACAAAGGTAAGCATGTAAGTTTAAAGCATTTGAATATACTAGAAAAACAGGAAAAGAAAACTCAATCCAAAACATAGAGCCCGGCAAGACTGTTCAAAGAATTGTTTAAATAGTAAAGGACCTTGCCAAAATATCTTTGCAAATTGATTAATGACTCCTAACAGACAGATTAGGGAAAAAATGAAAAAAAGATAAGCCTGTGTTCAGATGCAATCACATCAAAATATTAGGGCAGAATAGTCAATAATAGAAGTCCAAGGTTAATAAAATCTCCTGATGTAGAACAGTTCCTGACCTTCTATCTAGATTGAAGCATTAATGCTCAAGGATTAAGAATAAATTGCTTCACACAAGTATTCAGTTTAAAATTGAAAGAACTCATAAACTCTGAACAAAAGATCCAGTCATCGATGCCTTTACAAATACATTACTGGGGATAAAAAATGTCTTTATATTTTTTAATAAAAATGTTTAAAATAGATGTGATCTAATGAAAACTATCTACTGTACTATATAAACCATGGGAAGCATATTCAAGTCAAATATAGAAGAGAAAACCATGAAGGATATAATTTAAACCAGAAATAGCTAGGTTTCTTTTTTTCCTATAATTTTATTTAAATCAATAAAATCTAGACCTCTTTAATGGTAAAAATGGAGAAAACTTAATTGTAAAGGAAATCTTGTGAAAATGCATTTAATCAGATGATATACTAGAGGCTAATGGCCATATAAAATGTTGCCACGATATGGGTCTGACCCATCCAAGTAAAAAAATTAGCACAGCCATACCTGAAAAGTACTTTGAAAATCCATCTTTTTATGTGTTTTTTTTTTCCTTAATTGAAATATGTGGTGAACTTCATTGAGGTCAGTGATTATATTTTCGAAACTTTGTACTATTTAGATATTTTGCAAATAAATAAAATACAGAAAGCTTGTTGAAAAAAAACCACCACAGACTTGAAAAGGACAGGGAAGAAAGAAGAACTACAATTATTAGAGACTGTGTAGAATTTTGCATAAGTATATAGTTCATTATCGTGTCAGTATCAAGATGTGGCTAAGGACACGAGAAACATCCTATCACCTCCTACTCTGTGCCACATTTGGTGGTAAAAATTAAACTATCCCTTGTGAATTGCAACATGTTTCTGTATGGGTAGAAATCATGACTTTATTCCAGAACTTCTTTATCAGTTAATTCTGAGGAAATTTCTGTTGGGTATTTTTTCTTCACTGGGACCTGAACTTGCTGTATGAAAGTTTTAAAATAAACTACTCACAGGTTCTCTAGTATGTATTATCTGCTGTGCATTGGTGGAACCAAAGAGGTTTAAAATAAAATTTAGCTGTTAAATTTGTGCTATTTTCTATGCTTTTGGAAATAGTTATATAACTTGTAAAGAGTATCTCTCTGATTTTTTTCTATTTCTTTATGTACATAATAATGTTAACAAAAAGAAAAAAAACAGGAAAAATTTGCTAAGAGATGAAACTGAAATAAGAGAAAAATCATCTCTGAAATTGTTGAAATCACTTATGAGTATGTGCTATATTTTCAACAATCACAGTTTTTGTAGCATGTGTTTAGAGACCTCGAATTTTTTAGGCCTCACTGATGAATATTGTGCAAATACATTTTGAATTCTTGAAAGATAACTGATAAGATATAGCAGGCAGGTAAGACACGGGCATAAAATGTAGAAAATTAGAGGAACAAAAGGAATAGTGTCAAATCAATTTTCAGTAATTTCATGTTTGTACAATGGACTTTATGTTCTCCTATTATGATTTCCCTTTGGATTTCCCCTCTGAAGACCTTCTGTTACAGCAATTTTATCAACTATCTTACAGCTATGTACAAAATATCAATATTTTTATTCAAGATAAACACAGTGTCATAATAAATTATACAATGAAGTGTTATCTAGCTCTAAGTAACAGTAGCACAAATTCAGTCTTCTTCCCTGTGAGGAGTCCCCCAGATAAAAAAGTTTAGATTTCACTTGCTCAGAATAAGAAATAATCTGCTGGACCAAAACGGTGGTCATAGTATTAGTTGTATCTCAGCATTTTTCATGACCAATTTTGTTTCTTCTACCTCCTTCCGTTTCAAAGTGTCAACCAGAAACTGACTGTCCCGAACAGCAAGAATGGTCAATGCCCTTATTTTCATCCTATAAAGATCTATGAAACTTCTGCAAGGTATCTTATGAGTCACAAAGATAAACCTCATTTTTTCTCCAGGAAACAGCATCAAAGAGACTTTTCAAATCTATGCTGCTATAGTGCTCATTATTTGAATTGGCATCAAGAACTAGAAAACTGAGAATGATACTCACAATTTTTTATTTCTTTTCGAGAAACTTTTTGCACAATGTCAGCTGCCAGCACTAGAAACTCCCCCTCCCAGCCCACTTTCCATTTTTTAGCTTTGTCAAGAGGCACTTGCCTTTTTAAAATAACACAATGTAGAAGATCATTATAAAATGAAGCATTCAAGTTTTGATGATCTGTTTCCTCTTAATTGACAACTGTGGAAAGATGTACTAGTGCAGCTGTCTCACTCCTACTTGGCAGTTACCTTCCAGAAAAAGAAATAATTCCATGATATCCTCCATGCTAGCTAAGTACTTTTCAAGGGACATAAATGGGGAAAAGAATGCAGACATAGCTTCTTTCAATTTTATGTAAATAACTTTTGATCAAGGAAAAAAATAGATGAAAAATTATTCATGAAGTTGAATTTCAATGGATGTTTCTTCGATACTGCAGATGGAGCAGTTCTGCTGGAAAGTTCTATTTCTTATTGTGAGCAGAAAGATGGAATTGATTATTACTTTAATTAAATAATGTCAATCCATGTGTTAGAAAAATTAAAAGATGAATGATTCCTGAAGATTCTTGTTTGTGTGCAGCAGCATAGTTTAATGAGTATATATAACTTTCCTGCATTTAATTCTAATTAAAAGAAGTAACACCCACATCCTTACTTTACAAATCAGATAGCAAATTATGATTCTGTTGCTGTTCAATGAATATAACTTGAAAAGCAAATGTGGCTTTTGATTGATGAAGGGATCCACAAGGAGCAAGTCAGAGAAGAATTTATCAGGTAGTGTTTGAAGGAAGGTTCACGTTTGAAGTTCATGAAAGAATGTAAGGGCCTTTTTTGCCCTCCCAGGTTTTGTAATACCTTTTTTTTTTTATTTATTTATGTCATATCTAAAAAGACTAGCCCTAAAAACAAGCTTACCAGAACTGAACTAAGTATAGAAAGGTTTAACTGTGACTCTGGAAATCTTTAGGAAATCTGAATTAAAGTAATTTCAACCTTATTCTACAACCTACTGATTTCTTACTAATTTTAGTGAACAGTCAAGTTTACAGACTACAGAAGATGTCTATGAAACCATAAATTTTAATTGCTGATTATTTGAGCAGATAAATTAGAAAAGAGAAAAAAACCACCACAATTCTTAAGAAAATCAAAGCAGAAAAACATCACAGCTATGAACATGAGCAAAGACTGCTAAATGGAAGAAAGATTAAAGCAAAACTGAAAATGTGTCTCTAAGGGGAATGGGACATCTTTATGAAGGGTTTCTGCAGAAGCAACAGAAAACAGCAACTGCACATGTTTTATAACAGATGTTTACATTGGTTCTACTATTACTATTTGAATATATTAGATATATTATTGGAAATCTTATCACAGAACAAAGAATGTGAAATCCTAAACACTCTAGCCCAATGGAGCTCAATTAAAAATAAATCTTGGGTGATAGGCAAAAGTTTCAAAATAATAAGAAGGCTAAATTTCCAAATGTTCTTATGCCATAAAATGTGTGAGAAAAATTATCAGCCAGGATGTAAAATAGTACATAATCACCTTCATACAATAAAAGGTGTCTCTAGTGCTAGGTGAGGAAGACTCATGGATAGTAGCTTCTTACCTTCCCTTTTGGAGGAAGCATGCATGTTACATATCATGTGGGTCTGAACAAAGAAATTTAAACAAAGGCAATGCATGGCACCAAATTTTATTCTCAGTTAAGTAAGTTGGGTAGACAATGCAGTAATTTTAACATAAATCAGAAAAATTCTATTATATATATATATATATATATATATATATATATATATATGCTATGATTTTTCACATTTTCATGGGCTGCACAATTCCAAGCACACTGTTAGGTCAGGAGGTATTCAGATAAAATTTAGGCTCTCAGCTCCCACTGGCATCTTCTCAGTCCTTGAAACACGTTCAACCATATTTAACTAATAGTTTGAAGTGGAAAAGATAATTAAGTGCCTACAAGTTAGCGGAAGGTTTTCACATACTGAAAGTCATATGAGTGGACTGAGAAGAAGGACATATAATTAATTAAAGATAAAGTCTGAATGAGCTGGCCAGCCAGTTAGGGCCCAAATAGCAAGTGCTCTTGCCTACTTCATGAAACTGTCAAACAGGGCTTAAAATCAGCCAGGGTTTTTTCGGTAGGAAATTAGCAAATAGACCTGAACTCAAAGGTGAACTGAATTAAATAATTTCCACCGGTTACCAAACAATGCACTCTTCTGTGAAAGAGCAAAACCTGCTCCCTGAGAAAAAATTGCTTTTGCATCTGAATTTACACTACCTGAAAGTAGAGCAGAGGATCTATACCTTCCTGTCCACTTGGAGACATTACAATTCCTGATGTCAGCAGCCAGAGAGAGGAGCCCAGAGCGTCCTGTGCTGTGTTCCAAAATATTTGTCATGTGCTGTTTCTTCCCTTCTTCATAGGTGGTAGATTCAGTCTTCATGTGAGTCAGATAATCCTGGGGATTTTCTATCTGTTTTGCATGGCAAAAAAAAATGTGGAAATGCCAAAAAAAAATGGGGAAAGTACCACAGCTACTATTCAAAGCAGCTTTCTGAATATATCCTATTGTTCCCTTAATTTAGAATTGACTCAGAGACCATTGGAAATAGATGGGAAAGCTTCTTTGAACTTTACTATAGTTTCAAGCAGCCCAGTAACTTCATATTTAATAATAAATCTCTGGTTCTTGGACCATTGCAAAAGAACATCTTCCCTTTTCCCTCAGGCGTGATCATGGAATACTTTACTACTAATCAGTGTCATTTCATCTCAGAGTATTCTAGTAGTTTTCTACAGTGAGAGTAAATGGCTGTGATTTGATAAAAACCCTTATTTATAAATTGAAGGTTTGTATGCTTAGTATAAACTATATACTAATATATTCTTTCATGAATTGTTGTACCTTAAGAGATTCACCCTCGGAGCATGGATTAAAGGGAAGAAATCAAATTTTATGACTGAATTATTATAGATTTTTCCTTTATTTATGCTCATTCTGAGAACACCATCTTAAATCCTATAACAAATGCACCTTAATTCATGTCTACCTGTTATTCTCCCAGCGTGCAAACTGTATACTTGGCAATGTTGTCTTTTAGAGGATAACATTTCTCATATTCATCTCACAAATAAAATAAACATATTTTTAATTTGTAATTGAGAGTTTGTTGGGGGGAGTTTCTTTTTTTCAACATATTTTTTCCTGAAAGTATTAAATGCATTGTAGAACAGTGCAATAAAAATACTAAAGCAACTGTACTCTTAAATAACAACTAGAATGAATAATTTGTGGTACTGATAACCAGACCTATACATTTACATACTCAAATTCATCCACAGCAGTACTGGTGACCCCATTTCTGAGATTTTTCTGCCTAGTAGCTTCTGGGAGTTGCTACCATATGGCTTAGGTACTCTGTGTTGCAATGCTTACTGGACAAATTTCAAAAACACTGCTTGGTACAAACTGATTTGAGAAAACTACACAAAAGCAAAAACTTAATGTGAACATTCCAATGTAAATTTCACACGAATAGAGGCTAAAACCCAATTGTCATACAGAAAAGAACTGAATTTTTTGACTGTTTCTCAGGAAAAAAAGAAAACAAAATCAAAACCAAAATAAACCAACCAGCAACAACAACAAAAATTTTAAAAAAAGAGAAAAAACAATCACAAAACCCCCCACAAACAAAGGAAAAACCTTACATGAAAAAAAACACACAAACTTCTCCAAAATTTCTATTAAAAAAAAAATGTAAAGAAAAAAGGTTTCAGTAACAGTAAAAAACAAGGAGAACCTGACAAAATTGCAGACTGATAAAACTTCTTCACAAGGAAATAGCTAAAATCTGTTTTTACTAGTGAAGAGTTTCAAATGTACTCATATCTATAAACAAATTGTCCAGAAAATAGTTTATGTTTGATATTCATATTAACATGAGCTCATTTACATTAAAATAAAAAACTTTCAAAGAATCTTGAGAATGTCTACCATTTCTTCTTTACACGTCTTTTTGATTAGGCTTAATTTTTACAAGTTTTTTTTCTTGCAATAGAAATAATAAGAAAAAAATCAAATGGGACCTGCTTCTGTGTTTTCTAGTAATGTTTTTTTCTAATATAAATACTTGTCACATTTCGCTCAGTACTCCAACCGTACACTGTCAAAGCACATAAAATGTTTTTAAACTTCTGATGTAGAGCATTCACAGCTAGGAAGTTTGTTAGTTAGATATTCCAGGGCAGGCTGTGTTTAATTCTGCTTCTCTGTCTACAAGGTAAATTTGAATGGTGCTCAAATGGCAGTGCACATGCTCATATATTGAACAAAGAGAGGAAGCTGAAACCAAATGGTTTTCAAGGAAGTGAACATCATGCATTTTCTACTGATATTAAGCCAAAAACTTTAAGGGAAGAAAAAGGAGCGAAACTTACTTGTATTGTTAAAAAGTTGCCAAAGAGCCATAGTAGCAAAACTCCAATCAGACATTATCTAGGTGAGGAAACAACACAATCATTACCTAAGCAAGCACTTCGGCACATCCCTAATTTTGGTTGATGATTGTGTATTTGTATGTCATCAAAGTAGAAAACTAGATGATCTCTGTGTACTCTAACAATCAAGTCAGAATTTTTCATAAACTTGCCCATTTGAAATAGATATCTGTTATCTTCTTCCTGTCATTTCCCCCTCTTCTTCCTTTTTTCCTTGCCTCCAAAGACTCTGTTTGATCACTATAAAAGAGTGTGTTGTGCAGAATAAAGACTAGTTTTTTGATTTGACTGCAATGTTATGTGTCTTCAAATGAACAAAAGAAGATAAATTGCTCAACAGTATGCTACAGTATCACTTTCTAATTAATATTACAACAGAACCTTCCCTTTTTTTTTTCTTGCTCTGAGAAACATAATAGCTATGCTGTCAATTCCAAATAGATTTTAAGCATGTAAAAACAGATCAGAAGAGCATTGACTGTGTCTGATTTTAAAAGGCATTGTAAATAGAAAGTTTTCAGCAAGAGGATGTGGTGTTAATGCCCCCTTGCCCATATAAAAAACTTTCTTAGTGTTCATTTATAATGTTTCTTTAACATTTACCACATACTTGTTCTAAGGCTGAAATATTAGTTGAGAGAAGTTCTTATTCATAGCACTGTTAAAAATTCTTATTTACATTGTAATTAAACATATTTGCATTTTTGGCAAAGCCTGTAATTAAAAGTGGATATCTTTGCAAGTTTGATATTTATAACTTTCAGATGTTTATCCCAGAGGTAGTATCATAACACTGGCTGCTGACTGTCAAAAGCAATATTGTTCATTGAAGTCAATCATATATTAAAAACTCAAGATAAATTTTAGTGTTAGAGAACTTATCAAACCTAGTATTTAAAATAACAAATGCATTTCACTTCTCTAAATTTTTTAATTGAAAGGCAATGATAAATGAAAATGAGTATATTTCAAAGAATATGAAAGAGAATGCACACAGAACTTGATCCTAGTTTCATTATCTATGGGGATCAGAAACAACCCTAAAATAAATTGAATTATATTAAACTTTCCAAATTTTGAATATCAGATATTTTAACTTGATTATGTTAAAACATGAAGCTCAAAGGATTTGACCAGACATACACGGTCAAGTACATATCTATGAAATATTCCTGGCTTTCTACAGTAATAATGTTCTTCAGGGACTAATTGAATTTTAGAATGGTTATACACTTAAAACACCAAAGATAGCAAAACTGTCTAGGAATGGATTCAGAAAAGAATAGGAGATTATGAGAAAATTTCTATTCTGGAGTTCAAAACATCATAATAATGTGCAAAAAATATTTATCAACTTTCATGAAAAGGAAAAAATATTTCCATTTATGCTCAGAAATAGAAATAGCACAGTTACAGCTAAGGCTGGATCCTAATTAGCTGATAGACAAAAGACAATTGCTTCAAAAAGGAAAAAGAAAAAGAAAATCAATCCCGGAACCAACCAACCAAAGAAAACCAAACAAAATTTTAATATTAAAATGCTGTGTAGTATTTAAGGCTTTGGGGGGAGAGGGGGGCATGCTTTTTGGGGTGTTTTTTATAAAAACCAACCGTGGTGTTGATTGTGTTCTGAGAGTGGGAGTGGTGGTATTTATCTTCAAAAGATACCTGACTTTTTAGATCTAAACTAATTCTGAAAAGTGTTAATATTAGCAATTTTTGTTTTGTCCTGGCAATATGCAAATTATAAAATATTCAATTTAATACAAGTCTTTAACATAAATTAAATGTACCTAACTGCATTTTTGTTAGTTTTTCTTTCCTGTTCTTTCACTCTTTTCATCTGCTGAACTCTGAGACTGCGAGCAGATATTAAGAGAGCATATGGAGAGGAATCAGCAAACTATCTCTTTCTGCAAGCCCTACTTTTTTGTTTGTTTGTTTGTTTTTTAATTACTCTATTTGGAATAGAAGACTGAAAGAGAGTGGTCACATCATCCTTCATTTTGGTCTGAACACTGAGACAGAGTTGAGAAATAAGTAAATCAGATTTACACGGAAGAGAAATGGACTTCAAGTGGTCATCCACTGAAATGAAATAAAAGCAGATAGAATCACAAATATACCTAGAATTCACAAGTTTCTCAAGAGTCCATGGAAATAGTGAAGACTATAGACTTGTCTTATGAGATTTTACAAAATACTTGCACAAAGTTTATGGATATTATTGGAAGTGGGGCAAAAGTAGAGGATAGCAGACTAGTTAAACGGGATTACTCATATGTTGCTCTCTTGTTCTTTCATCCTCTTCCCTCTGTGGAACCAGGATTATAAAAAGAAAGACTTATTAGGAAAACATGAACTTTATTTTGCAACAGTGCAAACCAACCATATCCAAGATATATTTATAAAACTCACATCTTAATGGAGTAAGAGTTAATGAATTCTCAGTGTTTTAGAAGATTCCTATAGAATGCCAATTCCAAAAAAACTTTGCCAAAACACTATAAAATGGGAATGTTTGAAATTGCAATTTAATGTAACAAATAAAACAAAAATGGTTCTAGAATGTACCAAGGTGACAGCAAGCCAGAATCTTTTTTCTGCTAATAGAGAATCTATTTTCTGTAACTCCGTGAAGAATTTGCGTGAGCTATTCACTGCTGGATTTTTTGTAATACATAGTGAGTTTTGTTTTGCTGACTCTGTTGACTGTTCCCAAAGCGTAATTAGAGATTTTCTTCTGCTTATTTAGTAGAAATAAGTAATACCTGGAATCACACAGCTTTAAAAGAAAGGTCTAGCCAGTAGTCATGCGGAGACCAGCTACAAAATGGATGAAGTTTATGGTTAATAAGCACTGGAGGTTTACTGGTGTCATCTTTGCAATAAGGTATGATGAACTTGCAAAATGAAAGCTAAATCAAAGACCTACCATGGGAAATCTTAAACCTTTTGCACTCCCCTTCATCCTAGCAAGAGTTCCTTGCTGAAATGAGCATGAATGTTCAATAGCCATTGACTTATCAGTGTGAACCTGAGGAATTCCTAAGTAAAGGTCTATTAGCAGAAGCAAATTACAGCTATGGGATGCAATTGCCTTTTGCAACTGTGGTAGTCAGTAAAACCTCAATATACAAAAAACTTCAAAAGGGTAAATGCAGGTGTGAGGTCCCACTGAAATAAAGCCAGTGTTGTACTATTTGCTATGCAAAAGTACTATTGTACAGACTGGGTACATGAAATGTACTGTTCTTATGGAATCAATCTTTGAATTTGTAACAAGTTGAGCAGACAAAGTTCCTCATTTCCTTAAATGTGGTGAGTATTAAATGCTCCTAAACAAGTAGTCTCCCATAAAGAAAAGATTCCATTTTGGTAGATTTCATGAAACGTGAACAATGGAGGGCTGTCATCCAAATTCTCCCAACTATATGCCTACATATATTTTTAATTCTAACTTCATATTTAAAAGAAAATAACTTCCAAACTAGCTAGATCATAGACAAACATATGCTCAAAGGGCATTTTCCAGGGCAGAATATTGTTGATTGTTTCTTCCCTGAGATTATTCATCCAAGTGCGCACTGAGGAGTGTTTGTCACTGAATGGTACCCGAAGCCTGGTTCCTGTTCACTGCTGAAAATAGAGTATTGATTTTGCCATTTCCAAAATGAGGGACATTTTTTTTGGAAGGTTTGGGTCAGGGAAGGGGACAGGAAGAGCAGCCAAAGGAACATCTAGGCAGTCAGAGAGATGGATTGAACAACCTGAGTCTGCATTCATTCCCAGCCTGGTGGCATCAGCAGTTACCCATTGCATCATGACATCCAGTTAGATGCCTTTTGACATAATGGAACCAAGGTTAGAGCATGAGTTCAAAAGCAGAAATCCCAGAGACAGCAACCAGTAGGAGAGATCTCAGCAGTGTGGGTTCCCCCAGGGCAGATCTTTCATGTCTTTTCCAAAAGCTCTGGTACCTACCACGTTGTATGGATGTAATTCTGAGACTTCCACGCAAGAGAAAATAGGAGCCCTGAAATTATTGCAGTAAATGAGTCTTTAGAATTTAAAAAATTGAGAATAGGGAGAGGATAAAGTCTAAGAGTTATTTCTCATTTGAAGGAAATAGCAATACCAAAATTAATTTATTTCAGTCTAATACCTGAATGAGTATTCACTTTGGATTTAGCTAATGACATTTCCTAAAATTTTTTCAAACATTTTATCCTCCTTCTTGTAGACTGCCTATCATATATTATATTTTCCCTAAAGACTTGAGTTGTTACACTTCTAAAGAAGACAAATTGAATAAATAATCTGCAACTACATATTGTTTTCACTTAAATGATATTTCAAAACTCTAAAATGCCAAAAACTCTAATTAAATTCAATCACAATGTTGCTTAAAGTACACTAAAGATTTATTTCCTGTTAAATTTCTGTTTATGGAAGAATACATGTACAGTTAAGCGAAAGAGCTCACATTCATTTTGCATAACTGGCCTAGGGCTAAGGAACTTCAAATTTCTTTGGTCCAAAATGTAGATTCTTCATAGCTTCAATCAGTGGGGAATAAATCCTTATAGTACGTACATACTTAAATTAGACAATATGGAGTATTTAATAACCATCATATCTTTAGAAAATCTTCTCTTGATGAAGAACTAACTGTCTGAAAAGTTGTCTAGTTTCTTTATATATTTTCGCTGGATGTATTTAGGACCATTGTTTGCCAAAATGGCACAGCTGAGGATTTTGGCAAGTTTATTTCATGTTTTTAGCTGTTAAACAAATAGACTTGAAGCAGGCATAAGAACCTGGTGGTTAAACAGCTCCTCTTTCTCTCATGCCTGCTCACTGAGGAGGCAAACAGCCCACATCTCAGCTGGTCTGCAGCCCAGCTCTGGTGCTGCTGCCTCCTCTGCTGTGGAGACATCACCAGGCCAGTTGGTGGTCCAGGTGGAGCACAAAGAAGAGGAAATGAGAATAGCTTGGAAATGAGAAAGACTGAATTTGTTATGGAAAAATCTGTGCTATAGATCTGTTATCTCCTATGGCATGAAGAATTAAAGTCCACTTCTGCTCTCACTTGTCCTGCACGCCTACCACCGCCATGTTACACAAAGCAGGAAGCATTAGTGTGATTTGAGGGAAAGCAGGGAAAGCACTGCTCTACTAAAAACCCAAACAACCCAGAGCAAGCTGGCCTGTAGGAATGTGTTCAGTCCCTATAGAGCAGGCAAGTCTTTCTGTACAGGAGCCAGAGGAGTCACCTTTCCAAGGGCTGTCCATACAATAAGGACATGCTGAAAGCTGAAGTCTGTTCCTGACCACACTACAGGCACTCATGGTTGATTTAAAGAAGGCTGAAATGTGAGAAGTTGCTTTTCTGGATTCAGGTGCCAAACAAAACCAGCATTCTTTCTAACCTTCTAGATCCATACTCTGAGCTGTTCTCAGGATGCGTATTACTGATATTAAACTGGTGATACTGACCAAATCTTTACATCTTCATTTTTTTGGTCAATTTTATTATCACCGGTTGATTATGTGAATAATTGTATTATTCACATAATGAGTGAATCTGGTTATGTGCAAAATGCATGACAAGCATAACACAGTTAATGTTTTAGGTTTTTCTCAATTCTTATTTTCCTAAATAGACAGATTTCTGTAAATAAAAGACTGTGATGATTTAGTGAACTTCAAATTTGACACAGAAGTCTTCAGTAAGACTAAATTTACTGATGGGCAAAGCTTTTAAAAATCTGCATCCTAGTTACTTAAGAGCTACCAATATTCTTAATTTCAATGGTAAAACAGAACAATGATGGTGAAGTTTTACACTGTACTGTTCAGAGGCTGACATTCTCTGAACCAAATTAGTGCAATTCATTTATGCCACAAGAAATGAAGACACAGATTGTTTATTTCATTTCTAGACCCTATTACTTTGAAAGTATGGATTTAAGAAAATGAAAATAACCCTCTAACTTGCAAAAAGTTTAGCCTTAACATAGTGTCAAATTTTGTATTCATGTAGGAAAATATGCCTGTTATTTCTCAGAATTTAAAATGCCACAAAAATAAAGACAGTTGGAATAAATTTCATGAACTGTTTCAATGTCAAACAGTTCTTATTCTTTCCTTACAATGATATTCTATTTTTAACAAAAACAATGTTACCCAATTAATTCAGCAGTTCAAGATGACAAAATTTAGGTATTCCAAAAATTTAAAGCATTGAGATAAGAGAATTTATATGCTTCCTAGCTGGCACCTAAGAAACCTCATGTCACTATTGAGTACAGTGATTTCACAATTATAAGCCACACCTGACTATAATCCGCACCTGATTATAAGCCGCACCTCCCTGTAGCCGGGTAGACCACGGGATTTG
>VRYO01001463.1:27087369-27133157 GCA_009812075.1 Sialia sialis
TTTGTAATAATGTTTAATCTAATAGTCTTTTCTGGCATCCATAATTACTGTAATTTGGAAGACTTGCTGTGTTCTTAATATGTAAATTATTTTGGATTGTTTCTTCTTCCTGTTCATATAATGCTGTTACTTTTTTAAATTTTTTTTATTTTCCTCTTTAAGAGTCTCTTAGGAGAAAGAAACAGAAAAATGCTAAGAAAGGGTGAAAGCCTACACACAGGAGCTAACTTGCTTTACCATTTTCAGCCTTTAGATACTTATGAGAAGGAGCTACTGGATACTTAGATATGTTATGATCCATCTGCCTTCAGAGTCGAGGAATATGCTTAGTAAAAACCTGACAGAGGTAGTATGGTTGCACTAAATATTGCTCAAAGTAGATGTGAAAATCTCTGGAAATCTGTTTTTCGGTGAAATCTGTCTCTTGAAGAAGTCCGGTCAAAACTGCAATGCATTATTGATCGGACCAAACTGACTGAATGTTGTTTCTATACACGCAATCTTCATTTTTTTTCAGCTATTTCATTTCCTATTATTTGTGCAAGACCAGCCTGCAGACATGAATGATAAAGAAGCATCCATGTGAATCCAACAACTGTTCAGAAATTCTCGGCTTAGCAAACTCTAGCTAATCAGTACACAGGTCCTTCACAAAAAATAATGAATGAGAACCATTGAGGATAGGCTTCTGTAACTTCCCAATATTAGCCAAATTATTTTACTCTGAAAGAATTTTTCTGCTCAGGACATGGCTCTCTGCAGAGGTGTAGGACCAAGTCAGCACTTTCCCATTGTGGAACAGGGAGTAGAAAACAGAGAAGCAGGTTTTAACCTCCAAGTTACAGATGTTTGCTGTAGCTTCTGACTGAGATGTCAACTTTGCCTTTGGTCTGAGTAAGGTCAGGTCCTTCAGGTTGGTAATAACTTTACACAAGCCTTTTTCCAGACTACCATAATGGAGAGCACACTTCATGGTATTTATCAGTGACATGAAGAGAAATACTTGCAATGTGGGGAAATAGCAGTGACCTGAGCAATAATTCATAAAATGCTAAGCCAGCTATTTACTTAATCTAAGTGTGAGCAAGACCTGTTATTCACCTCTTCTTCTGATGATATAAAAACTAAGCTGGCCCTGAAAGAAACAGGAGATCTCGAATGTACCCTGAAAATCAGTACTGCTAGACCTAAAACAGTTTCTTTTGTTTTATTCTTAACTGGTTTTCTCAGAGCACCTCCAAAAAAAAAAAAAAAAATATATATATCCCACAATACTTGTACAGTATGTTTTACTGAGATCTGGAAAAGTAGAAAGGTCCCTCAAGTATATATAGGCACCCAACTAGATATTTATGTCATCCTTATCCTCTTATTACTTGTTCTGAATCATTCATCTTGATATTTGTTAGTTATTTGTTAGATATTTGATAGTTAACTATGAATGTTACATTTGTGAAAAATTGTGCTGCCACTTGCTTGAATAGTTTTTTTAGAGTAATCCCATCCTACAGGTGTTGGAAAATACATGTGTCTCTTATTTCTTTTCTCAATGAGTGAGAGCAGAACACAATAAAAAACTCAATTACAGTAATTTCACGATTATAAGCTGCACCTTTTTCCTTGAAGAATCCAGCCTACCCCAGTAGTGTGGCTTATATTCAGGTGCGGCTTATCTATGGGCAAATCCCAGTGAAATGCCAACCCGGAATGAGAGCTGGCCAGGGAAGGCATCTGGGGCTGCCTTTAAAGGCTTCCCTGGTCTATGAAAACTGTTTGTAACTTGAGCACCTGACACCAAACCCAGCTGGCAGTGATTCTGTTACTAATTTGTTACTTTGTTACACATGGATCCTCACTTTAAAAAAAAAAAAAAAGTGTGGCTTATATTCAGGTGCGGCTTATATATGGACAAATCCCATGGTCTACTTGGCTACCAGGAGGTGCGGATTATATTCAGGTGCGGCTTATAATCGTGAAATTACTGTACTTAGGATAGCTCTGTGATTTTGAGGAAGATGGAGGTAAATATTTGTTTATATAAAGATCAAATAAAAAGATTGATTGAAAAATAATTCTGTAATAAATTTCTGTGAAAATAGGATAGGCTGATATAGGGGGTGATTTCCAGAACCATGTTTATTAGTAAGAGAATCTAATTAAGGTCTCCTAATCTTGGCTAGGAGATACAACACTAAACTCTAAAAATAAACATTTAATTTGGTGGTAGGGAAAAAACCTAATTTAGTTCACTAGTTGTTGTTAACATGCAATAAATTGTCTTCTGAGACAATCTCAGCATGTGGACATCAGATATTACTACACATCAGTGTTCATTGTAGGTTGCAGTGTCTTATTTGTGCAAAATCATTTATTTGCTTTATCCAACAGCAATAAAATACAAAAGTTCCATTTTCTCCCTGTATTTTTCCATAGCTTGTTTTCAAATGCTAGTTATTTCTTCCTAACTCTCTCTTTAATTTTTTATCGCTTTTTTTATATTGTTTTATATATATAGTCTTTATTTCTTTATTCAATTCTGCCATATTTTTATTCTGATAACTTGAAATCCTTTTATGCATGGTTTCATTTTCTTATATTTCTCTTCACTTTTTCTTATATTACTTTTTTCCATCCATTTTATATATTATAGAAACATTTCTCCTTTCTAGTTATCTGCATTTTTTCTATGTATATAGATTTCAATTTCTTTAACTCAAACTTTCCTCTGCTGTCATAATTTCCTTTGCCATCCCAGCACAGCTCTCTTCTGCTTTCTCTAGCAAAATTATTTGAAGTAAATGAGTTAAAGGACTCATTATTGTAGAGTCTTTCAATTCATTCATCTGAAAGTTGCCTCAACTAAGCTTCAACTAATAGAGTTTCAAATGTTTTGTTCAGCCTGACATAGAATTTCCCAAGAGGCTGAATCTCTTTCATTTCTTTTGGGACAATGATCCACAGCATGATAAATGTTCATTATTTTCATGGTCATCATTAATTTCCTTCAATCTTTTGATGATGCCTCACTGCAACAAAGTAAAATCTTTACAGAATTTTTCTGAGACCTTTTCTTGATAGGCTGACTTTGCTCATACTTGCTCTTTCATTTAATGTGCCTTGTAGGAAAAAAATGTCCAAGCTCTTAGGAAGTTCAAACAAAGATAGAACTGACCATGCATAACAAATGTCCTTGAACTCAACAATCTTTTCAAAGGGTAAAGCAGCACAGTCAGAATTTTACTTCTCACTCTGTCTTCCACTCAGAGAAAGACCCTGTTTTAATTCCAGTGTCCCAGCCTCACAAGACCTATACACAGGTGCACCGACTTGCCTTGTAGTGCTTGTACTTTGGAACTTCCTCATCACAGGATCTAAAATCTTGACACTGTCAGCTTCTGCACCATTCAGAAACTTTCCTTGGATCCACTAAGTAAGATTCCATGCACCAGGAGAGAAAGCACTTACTTAATAGGCTTAAAATTGATGTGATGGAGACAGCAGAGATAACCCAGTGACAGCTATCTACAATGTACAGTACCAGACCACTACTGTAAGTGCTGGAGAAACAGTAGACAAGTGTAAAAGTGTGGCTGTTCATGAAAATGAGGTCTCTACTTTGTATAAAGGTGTCCTGGTTGGAAGGTAAGTTGTCTGCTGAGAAAGGCAGGAGCCTCGCTTTGAAATGAAGAATGTAAACCCCCTCTCTCTAATTATTATAATTTTGAAATTAAGGGGCTCTAAGGCAAAGATATGGGAATTAGGAATAACAGTTCTTTACTAGGGAAATTAAAATAGAAATACAGTCCCATAAAGAAATAAACCCCAAAACCCTGAGTCAGAATACAACCTGACACTCGGCCAGACAGGGTGCTGGTAGCAGTGCAATTGAATGGTGGCTGTAGTCCTTATGCAGTGTTAGATGTGGTTCAGTTGAAGCAGTGGTCCTGAACGAGGGTGGAGTTTCCCTCCAAAGATCCAGTGATGATGTGGAAGAAAAAAAAAGTCCAGTTTTCCTCTGGAGTCCAGGGGAACAAGAGCTGCCTTAGTGTCCCAAAACACCTGATTTTATCCTGGTGACAAACGTTGGGCTCTTCTCCCTGGCTGGAGCAACCTCCAATGGGATGAAGTAATCATATCAGTTCTACTGTGGGACTCAATGGGCCATTAGCAGAAGATAACTCCCTGAAGGAAGGATGGGTTGTGAAAAGATAAAGAATAATGCCCCACCTGGTTTCAATGGATGGCCCATTAGCAGAATATCCCCCATGGAGATAAGGATCACTGCCCCCACCCTCAACAGATGGTGATAGAATAGATACCTTTTATCACATCCTGTAGTGTAACCCAAGATAAAAGGGCAGCAAATTACACACTGAAAGTAAAAAGTCTTCTGCAGCCATGTGTCAAAACTTCTATTGGCTTAATCACTGAGCCACAAATATGCAGGAGAGGTATGGATGATGAAATAAATTAACAGCTTGACATACCTTACATATTCCTATTTATGGAGGCTTCCATAATGTAAATTACAGAAGAGTAGGACACAGATAATGCTCAGGAATTTCTCATAGCCAAATTTCAGGCATTTTGAAACACTAACAGCAATAACATTATTACAGAGTCTTTTGAATAGAATGGGATTAGAGATGTGCAGGAACCCCAGAAAATTACATTTATATCACATCTCCTTTGCATTTGCTAGCAAAGATCCAAAGACTTTTAGAAGTTACTTAATTAAAAAAAAAATTCAAAACTATTGTGGTGATTAAATGCCCTCCAGAAATGAAAAAAGATATTTTTTTAGTAAGGCTGATGATCTTTTCTGTCCTCTCCTATTGAGATATTTACCAATGTGACTTCTGATGACTCAGGAGTATATTATCAAGGTTCAAAACAAAAGCCCTTACTCTTTTCTAACAGACATATAATCTACCTGTCACATACACTCATCTTTTTTAATAAACTGCATATGGAGCAGAGCTGGTCAGATGTAACACTGGGCCTTCTTCATACAAAGAGATACAAACCAAATTCTAAAACCACCACTTTTGTCACTCTATTAAAAACTTATCTTCCTTCTTCAATCTCACAGATCCATTCTCATATTTTCTAACTGCTGACTATTGTTATGGCAAGCAGAAACCCACTGTTGTTCCAAGTTACCTTCATAGAGGTGAAGTGAGATATCTTAGATATTTTCAAGTCCACATTATTAATTTCACTTTAACCATAAGTAAAATTTTCAGGTGTTGGCACTCATTCACGAGTTCTTGGGTTTGTTTGGGTTCACCAGACAATAGAATTACAGCTGTCTCAAAACCCTTCAAGCCATTTCAGAATATTTATCTGGGCCAGTCTGATTTTAAATGAGTTCCTTCAGGTAAGTCCGTGAGATGAGAGCTATCCAGCAATTCTGAGCCCTGATTTTCTAGGTATTGAGACATTTGATAATGAACAATTTATAATGATCTAAAGTGAAAGCAGGACTATAAATAAGTGACAAAATATATCACTTTTCCCATCTTCTCCAATAAGACAGATTGTTCTTGTAATTAAATCAGGATTTGGAGTGTCATGAGAAGGATAGGAAAAATGGAGTACGTATTTTTAGAGTCCTTTGTGTGTGACTAGACCAATTTTTTTTCCTTTTTTCCTACTTTATTGTAATCTTATAAGAAAGAAATATTATTCCTATAGCTCGAGCGACAGAAAAATCTTTTTGTGGCAGTTCTACTTTTATTGGCATGTGTTGTAGGTATGAGCCATAGGCAGCAGAAGTGAGATTATATTCGTTACTCTGAATAGCACCCAACACAGAGGACAAACATACCCTGACATTAGTTTGAACTAATTCAAATAGATTTTAATGTATTAATCTGCTTGTGATGCAGTTTTCCATCACATTCTTTCTCCTTCAGCAAAGGTAGATCTTCTAGTGCTACTTCCAGGATCCCTTCCTTCATATTGATTTGTGAATTTCAAAGCAATGAAAAAAAATTATTATTCAAGGCAAGTTCTACCCATGTGGTCAACTGCATATTTTTTAGACATTTCTTCATGAGCTCTTGAACTTCTTGTAAGTAGGAGAAATAGTATTTATCTGAGTTATGATATACTTTCTAATATTTATTATCTTTCTCTCATAAGCCTCTTTATTCCTTGTTTTCCATTTCATTGCAGATGCACTATACCTCCCACATTCAATTGCCTTTGATGACACTTCTTTATTTTTAAATTTCTTTACACCCATCTTGACATTTGTTCAACCCACCTACACTTATTATTTGATGGCACGCGTGTTTTTCTAACTATACATTAACTGGAAGGTTTTAATTTCTGGCATGAGAATAAATAATTAATTTTAACTCATCAACTAGTCCCTACATTCTTTACTAATTTAGTCTGTTTAAACAGTGTGTAGGGGGAACTAAATAAAGGCTGAAGGTTTGGGACGAAATCAGATATGATAAATGAAGGAATGGAAAGTACAATATTGCACTTTGTGCAAATCAGATCAAAGTCAAATATTATTTATTGTCTAATTTCCCCTTGTACACATTGTGCCAGGAAAGAGCAGTTTGCTGTGTCAACAAATCTAGACTAATTTATTCCTGAAAGTAGATGTGACCCTGTTTATTTCAAGGTACTTTAACTGTTCTCCTTTGCCTAATGATGAGTAATCTCCAGAGGCTTAGCTTCAGCCAATTAGTCTTAGCCTGATCAATCCACCTCACGCCCCCCACAGCCTTCCTATTGTATTTTCTGATAACCCCTTTCATATTTTATTCAAGAAAAACAGATGGGAAAGCATTTTAGTTGAAGAGTTGCTGGTATGGGCAGCATTACTATGCACACTCCTCCCTAAAAGCACTATTTATGACACAAGATATTTTCTTTCAACATCAGATTTTGGACTAAAAAGGATGAAGTACCCCTTGAGTATTTTGTGAATATATATCAAAATATATAAATATATTTGAATAATATAGCTTTCACAACTTGCATGAAATCATCATGCTGTGAAGCCATCGTAATGCATGCTTCTCAGGTTTATTTAAAATTTCCACAAACTGATCTGTGGGCAAATGGCTTCAACTATTTTATGAACTAACAACTGTCATTTCCAACAATAACTGCAATCTAACCAGCATAAGTTTGCAATTCAGACTCTGAATGTTTTTCTGAATCAGTTACAACCCATTTCTGACCCTCAGCTATTGATTATTGATGTAATTATAAATCTTTGAAGTATCGGGGGGGGAAAAATCAGCGTTGCGCAAAAAAAAAAAAAGTTTTCAATTTCAAGGATTTGTATTAATTTTATCATTGCAGAAAAATATGGAGATGATACACTCCCTTGATAGACAGACATTTTGCAGGGACAGTTATGCACAAAATCTTCCTAATTCTGTTAAGTATTTAGATCTGTAGGAGGTTTCTCTCTGCAGTAAGCAGTCTGCCACATGCCATGCAGCTCACAAAATGTGTAGGATAGCTGTGAAAAAGATGTGTTACAATACTTTCTATGCTCTAGTTTCAAATAGCATTATCCTGGACTCATTAGTGCTGTTAAATGTTACTGTGTCCATACTGTGGAATTTAAAATCAATGGTTTTATCATTTCTTTGGGGAGTTAGCATCAGAAGGACTCGCACATGCAAACAAGCTGCAAATCAAAAAACACCACCTACATAGTGCTAATACTTTCCTAAACAATAAATCTTCATTAGTTGGGTTTTTTTTTTCCAAAATAAATTTTAATATTAAAGACATGAAAAGCAGATGTTTTCTAGACCTATTTCAATATATTCACCAACATACAGGATAACCAAGACTTCAGTTTTTTCTGTGTCTCTGTAGTAACAGCTTAAACTTTATGGCTACAGATGTGAAATCACTGCCTCACACAACCAGAAAGCATAGGTTCAAAGAAGCTTTCCCATATCTTGGATTTCACTGATTTTCTGAAAGCTCTTAAAGTACTTTAGATGCTGGTTGAAGAGTTTGCTGTGAGACATAAGTGCATGCAACACTCCTGTCTTACAACCCTTCAAAATTCTTTGCAGGTCTGAGGGGTTTCTGGATTGATTCTTTGGCCCCAGTGTATCGTGAATGACTCTTCTCTGTTGCCTGAGTACACACAGGAAAAACACTCAGCACAATAGCCTTTTCTTTAGAGCATACTTTCCCCCTGCTTTCACTGCTCGTGGGTGAGAGGTCACACATCAGGCAGAGAACCATATTTCTGTCTTCAGGTAAATACTTTTTAAACACCCAAGGCAAGCTCACAGATCACACCTACAGAAGTCTGTTTGGATGACAGGGGAGATATGAGCCACTTCACTGTCTCCAGAATGTATCTCTGACAGATAAAGATTGAAAAAAGATAAAGAACTATTTTGCAACTTACTTAAATAATATTGAAAGGTTATTTTAAAAATAATCCGTCTGCATCAAGCGGAGAAAAAATTGCATATTTGGGAAAAATGGACTGATCATTTAGCACATGCCAAAGCAAAGCAGATTAAAAAACAATAAATTAAATCTAAGTCTAAAAGACAAAATTAAACCAATCAACCAAAGAAACCCTTAAACAATGTCTTGGCCTGGATCACTGTTGGAAAAAAAACCAAAACACAAACACTGAAAAACAAATAACCTTGCCCTTCATGCCTAAGGCATGTTACTCTAAAGAACCCAAGCAAGACAATACTGCTGCACAGATCAGACACAAGAAGAATATAATAAAACAATAGAAAACAAAATTTAGCCTAGAAAGCAAACTTCTACAAAGATTTGTACGGGTGGAAGTGCCATCAGCCACTATGGAAGAAGCACTGTGCTCTTCCAGGTAAAATTACACAATTTTTTCTTGGTGATTTTACATTAATTCCTGACAAAAGATAAAAGAATTACGAAAGTCTGTTCTGCAATATTGACTTTTCATCCTGAGAACATGCATCTAGTTAGCTTAATTGGGTTAAAAATTAACAAGGGAAATATTAGAGAGTGAAAAGTACAGACATTATTAAAATAGATATTCTGTAGAGTGTTGGTCTCTCTGTATCAGCAGAAGATTCATCTAGATGGGAAATCTCTACGTATCAGCAGAGTCACTTAAATGGAAGCAATGACTGGGACACTAGTTTAATTTCATGGAAGCTGCTAATTTCTGAGAAGTAAAATGATTTCTCATCAACATCTGCATTTTCTTGAAGCTTCCTAGAGGGGTGAAGAGCAAACAACTCATTTTAATATGAATACCAAGCTAACAACTGAGCCTTGTGTATCTGATCAAAAATAGGTAGGAGAAAAGTTGCATGTTAAGAGCAAACTAAATCTAACTTAAAAAGCAATAAACTGGGAACCCATTAGATACTAAGGATCATTTTATGAGGTCTACTATAAGGACCATTTATTAAAAAGCCTCCACAAATATATAACCTTGCTAGAGTCCACTTCAATACCAAAGACATTAAATCAGCGAAAAATGAAAGGTTGGTCACTCAGGCCCTAATACGTTTAGCATAAAAACAATTCTATCTACAGCACAGGTATATAGGAAGCTTAAGAGAAAGAGTTGCCAATTCTCCTCTTAAAATTCTGTCCAAATTCTGTTTATTTTAATCATTGGAGTAAACAAAAGTCACCATTTTCCTATCTATGATTGATTTGAACATCAAAAGATGTGTTCTCTGAACATGGTTAAGTCAGATCAGCGGCCATTTGAAAACTGTGAAGGGATGATAAAGAAAACGTGAAATTTGGGAGAGGTGGCTAAATTTTTGTCAGTAGCTGCCTCTTAGAAATTCACTTTATGTTATTCACTGTTATCATTTATCAACAGAAGTAGCATGTTTTGTTCATTCAAGACTTCATTATGCCAGTAGCACATCAGGAAATTCAAACTGGTATCTTTGCCTACAACTTTTTGAATGGTGCTCTAATATTTATAACTTCTAACACAGAGATTGTTTATTTCTTGTATGGAGGTTAAATACTTCTTCACTGTTTTTTTCATAACCCTCTGAGTGAAATGATATGTCTGAGCAGGCATGCACAGCAGGTCATGGGGCCCAAAGATGACAGCCCTCTACTTTCAGCTTGTAAATTCTGAGCTGAAGGAATGACACCACTGCAAAGAGAAGACACTAAGTCATGCTGGCTGTTGTCTGGATGTGGAGGGAGAAAGCTCTGTCCTACAGGGGACACATGGCCACTTCCTCTGTGTCTCCAGCTGTCCTCGGGTTCTGCAGGAGGACACCACAGTCCATTTACTAAGGCAGACTCCTGAAACTGTGATTTCATTCCAGTGCTACAGAGATTTTTTTTTAAGAATCAATAAGTATAAGCTAAACTAAAAAAAAAAAAAAAAAAAAAAAAAAAAAAAAAAAAAAAAAAAAAAAAAAAAAAAAGACAGGTCAGGGACATTTTTCTTAGTGCCAGTTGTTACCAGAGGCTACATTTTTCAGAAAGGATATGGTGAGTTATCTCCAGGGTTGACAAGGCCAGATAACATTTCAGTTATTAGCAGCAAGAGGATTAATGGACATCCACCAAAAACATCATGTTCAATACATGGGTTATTCAGGGATAAGAATGATGGAATTTGGAGAAAAATTGTTATGGTACCTGAAAAGTTAATTTGAAATGGGAGGAGGTACCAGGCACTAGATCTTGTCTGAAGGCTTATTTGAAGCAAGAGACCAAAGCATTTGTCAGTTCTACAGATACTCTAATGTGTGATTAATCAGGGTAGGAAATGGACAGGGATGAAAGAATACCCCAAAGCTGAGAAATGGCTTAATTATGCTGTTTGGAGTAATAGTGAATCCACCTTCCTTTGCCTTTTATTGATTCTATAAAAATGGCAGAGAGTTGTGTTGCAGTTGTCAAGACAGACACAACTGGCACCATCACCACTCTCTCATTATCTTAAAAACTTCTTTTGCCTTCTCTCAAGTGGCTCCACACAGCACTGACTCCTCTCTCCAAGTTTCCTTCTATATGACTGTTAAACCCAAACCTGTCCCTTACCTGGCCACCTAACCCTGTCTGACCCTCACACAGGATATTCTTACCTCACCTATCATCATCCTCCTCATCCTCACAGCACAGCCAGCAGACTCCAACTCTAATTTACTCTAGACCAGCTAACTACTCTTTTATAACATCCATCCTCATTGGACAGGCAAGCCTGTTTCCACTCCTCAGCAGTCAGCACAGCTGTAATTCACTGCAGAAAATTGCCTTCTGCACAATTCTTACAAACCAATCCTCCCACAGAGTTGGGTATGAGTAAAAGATATACAGATAGGATATAAGGGAGAAAGCGGATGATATAACTTTAGCATGTGAAGACAATTAAGGAATGTGTTTTGATATGCACTGTACAATTTATTGCAAGAGCTCCCATAAGAGCTAAGCTAATAAATTCATGCCCTAATTAAGCCACAGACCTTTTATCTTGCTTTTCATCCTAGACACAGAGACAAATCTCTTGTGGAAGATAACAAACATGATATTTGCAACTAATAGTTTGTAGAACCTTGTCCTTCTGATGCCATGGTTTGGTCAGTTTGTCCAAACGTTCATTTATGCACATTCTTTCCTCATAATCAACACTGAATTACCATTATATTCAGCTGGGCGAGAGGGATGCAGCAATTTTGCCAGAATTAAGTTGTTGCTTTTCAGTCCTAGCTCTTTCCCCTTTTTTGTTTTGTTTCTTTTCTCTTTTAAATTTTCTTTTCTAAGTCAGCTTGTCCCCTGAATTCTTTAGAATAACCTTAACACCTCTAAGCTAAGATTTCTTATGCTAGTTCTTGTCCCCTTTTTCTTACTCTCTGTGAAGACATTGTTTATTATAATACTGCATCGTCTACTCTTTCGCTTACCTCCAAAATGCATTTTGATCTCCTCTCTTTCCATTGTGTATCCTTCTGAAGATTTTAGATTTTCTCTGGTCAATGTCCTTTCTTAGTAAGTGAGTTCAAATACAGATTTAGCCCTGTAATTAGTACTTAACAGAGTGCAAAAACCTGTAGCTTCTTTGACTATAAAAAGTTACAAAAAAATCCCAAAAATACCTTTACTGATACATTCAAGGCTATTTCTAAACTCTGTACAAAGATACAGATATAGTTCATCACAATGTTGCCTTTACTTATTCAGTTTTCTCATATTATTTCCCCAAATTATTTGAACCAACTCTTATCAAATCAAGGCATTTGCCTTTCTCTGAGTTCTCCTAATTCCTTCTGCTATTTGAATTTGTCACTTCCCGCGGGTTTGTTTGTTTGTTTGTTTTTGTTTGTTGGTTGTTTTTTTTTTTGTACGTTCCACTTTTATTTCCCCTTTACCGACAGAGTGATGACTTTCAGTGTGAACTGCTTACATCACTTATTCAGTCAGGAAATAATATGGAATCATTATAAATTCTTAGGGTTCAGCCTGTTTCTGAGAATTGTGGGATCTGTGTTCATATTGCTGTCTAGGGTAGACTGTTACCTATATCACAGGAGCACCTGTAGGATCTAGCTTAGAGTTGGTATGATAAAGACAAGTCAGAAAATGGTTGTCTACGTTGCATAAAGCAGTGTTTTTGACTCATAGATGTCACAGTAGGATTTTTGTCACTAGCACAGTAAATACTAAATGTAATTGGGAGCTCAGGTTGTGAGATGTTAGTTTTCAAGGATGAGTTTACTTCAGCACAGATAGATATGGTGGAACACCATACAAATCAAACAGAAGTACAGAAGGGCAGGATCAAACTAGCATAGTTGGCAGCAAAACAGGATCCTCAGGTGGGAAGCTGAATAGGAAAGGGATCTCCAAGACATAAACACATTGCAAGCATGAAGTACTTTTAATGAAAAAGACATTCTGCATAACTTCTCTTATTATTTAGATATTCAGAAAAACATTTTTACATTTGATCTGCAGGACTGAATTCGACCTTTGTAGTTTAGCATACTAGGTTCTTAATTCAGAAATCTCAGTGAAAATGCACAGGCTGTTCAAAGAATTCAGTATTCAGTGTGGATGAGGGCATCCTCATGGCTCTACAATTCTTTCCTTTCACTGACTTACCTTATTTTAACATGAAACAATTCCACTGAAGGATAGAAATACTGAACTCTGCAATGATAAGAAACCAAAATATTAATATTCAAAACTGTGAGTAAAAAAATTCCCACAACCTATCTTTCATAACTTGTGCCAAACTCAATTCAGAAAGGATGAAAAATTAAAGTAACATAGAGGCAATCCATCTGTATTCTGAAAATGTTTTTACAGCCAAAGATGTTTTCAGTTAGACGGTTCAGAAAGCTTTGAATTTTTTGTTGTTGTGCTTTATATTTTTAATACAGATTATATAGTGCATTTTAAAAATCAACTGTAGTGGGGTGCTGTGAACCAAAACTTCATTCACAGGCACAAAGCTTCACTTCCAGTCTGATTTATGTTGGTCGATAGAAAATAACTACCTGATTTCTGCTTTTATAGGAAGTGCTTGATATACTTGATGAATTTTACTAAAGCCTAAATTCCAGCTTTGGACAATAGGACATTGTTCCTGTTCTATTACTAGCAGGGTAGTGGTAATATATTACAACAGAATAGCATCCCTCTAGTGTCCATTCACCTGAATCATTTCGGTTCTCATCCATTATGTACCTCGAGAAATGAAACAAGCATCTTTTTCTCTGCACAGTGTGTAAATTATGAAACATTGTATAGTCAGCCAGTGCGAATGATTAACTGAGATCGAGAGATATTTCAAAAAAATGGCTCATTCTTCTCAATCAGAACCACAACTCGGTATACCAGAGCAGAAAATGATGTTATATTTAAGTGCTCTTATTCTGATCCCCAGTAAGACCTATTGTCATATCTTCTGTAATAACTTGCTATTGAAAGATCAAAAAAGTATTTTAAGGATATTTTTGTCTATATAGAAGACACCTTCTTCATACAGAATCATGTTCTTTTTTATTAGCATACATATATTGTGAATGAAAATCCATAATAAGCTTTCATAATGAAAATATGTGGTAAATTTAAATTGCATCACTCTTTGAAAGTTTAAATATATTGCTTGGCTATTTGTCTTGTTAATATTTAGCTTAATCAAATTTATTCATTACCCTAAACTATGAGGTATAGGTCAAAAAATATTTAACAGTTTAACTGGTTACCACTTTGCCTTTCAACCTTTGCAAGCGTGAAATAAAGTTCCTCCCCTTTATTTAATGTTAGGTGCAATCTATTTCTGAACATGTCACTTTTTGCATTACTACAGAGCATTTAATTTCAAATTATTTTTCACCATTCTCTGACCCATATTTATCATAGATTTTGGACTGAAATTATTGATTATTTGTATTGATCTTATTGCAATTTCTCCTTCTAAGTTTTTGTTGGGCTCTTTTCGTTTTTAATCCTGTCCACGATTTCTTGTGGAAACTTTAGCTTCATTTTGTGAATATTTACAATAAATCTGAGTTTTACTAAAATGGACTGTCACTGAATTCAATAAAACTGCTGAAGTTTTAAAGGTAACTCAGCTTTCTAAATTTTTGAGATTTAGGACTTAAGAAAATAAGCTTTAATGACAGAAGCTGTAATGATCACGTCTTGACCTTGATGTGTGCAGCCCTTTACACCTAGCTCTCATGATCCCTGGTTAAATTCTGTTATCTCACTGGACATCAAACTGCTTTTAAAAAGTTTCCTCACCCAGAATTCAATGTTTACAGCACCATATAATCTATCCTTCATTGTTAAAGTCTCCTAATAGTTCAGGCAAATATGTAATTTATGCAAATCTATATTTGAAGATTTTCTTATCAATGTGGATCCATTTTCCTTTCAAGCTGAGTTGCATTTCATCACTTCTCATAAAACCTCGCAGAGAGTAATGTTTTCAACCGTATAAGCTTTCCAGTCTGAGTAATGTAAGTGTCCTCAAAGTTTGATCTAATGCTATTAAAAAAGCCTGTAAGTAAAACTTTTTTTGAATGTTCACCTTTGGCTTTGCTAGCAAAGCAATGCCTTTTTTTTTTTTTTTTAATATTTGGTCTTTTAAAAAGCTCCAAAACTAGTAACTAAGATTTCAGTAAACTTCTAGAAATTATCTTTCAATGGGGCCCAATGGTGAATTAGAAATATATTTTGTCCCATCATTTGCATTAATTTAATATAATCCCTGACTGTCTTGCTTGGTCACAGCTTTTAATGCCCAAAGTAAAGAAAGTAATGATTGATAACAGTAGCAATCCACACACATTATTAAACAGTAGTTAAGAGTTAATTACCATCAGCATTTGAAAGACAGGAGGTGAAGGGCAAGATACAGGAAAAAAAAGGTGTCAAAAACGACTTCAAGATGTATGAATATCAGAATAAATTAGAGCAAATAATATAAATTGAGCAACAGATCAGACAAGGCCATAAGGATTTCGTGCATGATCTCCCTTGAGCAACAAAAATGAGTGGCACATTACATGGCTCATCATGCTTTATTATATTTACATCTTTTAGATTGCTTTCTATTTTAAGTGACCACTGCAAAGATGATGTTTTTAAGAAATGAAACACCTTTTACTAATTGCTATCCCATTCATGATACAATGAATATGTCTTGTCAAATATGTCCATATACTTAACTATACATGAGACTGTTGGCTGAGCACAGGTGTTCTAAGCATGTTTTTATTTGTCCTGTTCCCATATTATTTACAAGTTATTTCTAAATGTATAAAGAATCATCTATTCATAGATGTACATATACATCTGTATGTATCAATGTCATTTAAAAGAAGGTCAGATTCTTATTGTTCTCAAAAAAAAAACAAAACCAAAAAAAACCAAAAAACAAAGTACAAAACCCTCAAAACAAAACAGAAAGCCCACACAACCCTGGAGGAAAAGAAAAAGTTTTTTACTTTGTTATTAAGAATGGTCTTGTAAATAAGATTTTTCTTTGAGGAAAATTATTAGTTTGAGATTCCTGAAACCCAGGACTGTCTATTCATCTGTCTTGGGAAACTGCCTTTCTATAGCATTTTTGTTCAAAATAACTTACACATTTATTACACAGTAGCTCTACTCAGAAAAAAAAAAGTGGCTTTATGGCCCATAGATATTAAACAGCTCAGCTACAACTGATCTGTCTGATGGATAGGGCTTTTAACTGCACTGTGATTTTTGGAAGTGGAAGGAAACTAATTGAATTGGCTTTTGAATTGGCTAGGGGGCTGCCATTGTTTGACAGACAATGAAAACAATTTAAATCACCTTTAACAAGAGAATTCCTTTGACTCTGGGAGTATCACCATGAATTCACATACTATTCCCTGGGGTGCCAGTGGAAACCACACTTTTAATTGCTAGTGTTGAACATATATAATCATATTGTCAGCAGGATATGAAGCAACTGCACAGGGTCTGCACAGTACTGTAGAAGAAAGCAGCTAAATAGATAATGTCTTTGCTCCAGAATAGAAAAACTAGACTCTGCAAAATTAAAAATTATTCACTATTCATCTTGAATAAAACCAAATCAGGTGCATTGCTTAGAATTTAGTGCTCAGTAGAGCAATGAATTATTGGAATTTCTTGCTGTCTTAGTGTCATGAATTTCTTGCCTGAAGAATATGATCTTTTAAGTGAGTTTCCTATTCCTCATGTTCAAGATAAATCTTAATCAAAAGCCCAGTTTGAAACAAGTAATTTCACTCCCAAGTTTGGTGAGAGATTGTGTAATTTGCTATGTTATCCATCTTTCTTTCTGGAGTTTTATGCTATTCTCATGATCATATCTGAATCTCTATTATTTTATAAGGAAATGCAAGTGACCTATTTCTCTGTTTCATGGCTAAGATTCATCTGCTGCCAAGAGAAAGATTTTCTTTCTCATAACTTTATGTTTGCTTTCAAAAATGTGTGCTTCATCATTCTCTATGGTACTTTGCTCACTTTATTACATTTGTACAATTCTTTATACTTCAGAAATAATATTTATGCACAGCAACATCAATTTGGTATGCTGTTAGAGAACTATTACTCAGACACAAGTTTTACTGACACTTGCTCTAATATTTAAGATGGAGTTTTCTTTAAAAGAAGCTACTCCTGTACATTTTCAGAAAGTGACCCACAGAATTGGATCCTCAAAGGTGGGGGTAGTTTTATATTATACTCTTCTACTGTACTTTTTGAACACAGTCTATAAAGCATAAGTTAAAAAAAAAAGATGATAGCTGCTTATAAACACTAATGTTAATGTTCTTTTCTGTAAATAAAAGTAAGTAACTGATTTTTGAGTTTGGTCTGCCTTTGGGTTGTTTGGGGATTTTTCTTTGGTAAAACAACAATAACAACAACAAAAACCCCTAAAAAACAACAACAACAACAAAAAAAACCCCAAACAAAAACAAAAACAAACAAACAAAAAAAACCCCGCAAACCAACCAAAAACCAATAAAAACCCAAAAAACCTCACTTTGAAACCACTAAAACTTTTTTTTCCTTATTTATTCCTACTGGCAATATTACTCTATCCTGTACCTAATATCATCAATAAATATATCAAATCAGAAAAATATTTTAATCCAATGTTATTTTATTTCCAATTTTAATTTTCCAGTCAACTGATAGTGTACTTGTAACTCCCCACGTTTCTGTTTGTGGTTCCTACATTAAGTGTTCTACTGAATACTTTTTTATGTATGGGGTTCTCAAAAGTGCTGTAGAAGAAGAGGAAAGAGTGAGTGGTGACCAACAACAATGAAGAGCTATTGAGTATAAGAACTTCTTTTTTTATTTCTGTATTTCACTTTTTGTCCATGCCAGGAAAAGCAGTTGTCACAGAGGTGGCTTGCAGAAAATGTTATTCTCATGTTATGTTCAGATTTCTGGATGTTCTCTCTAATCATTGTGCAATTATTTAATGTAAATGCCAGTATTTTACTTTTTATTTTGTTTTTAAGAACTTCCAGGATACCTTTTCATAAATCATTCCACTGAATTTCAACACCTACACACAGGATTATAGATCATGGCTCCCCATGGAGAAAATAAAAAAGTTTAGGTTTTCACTTTATTCAGGTAACTGACTGAGAGGTGATCAGTCTGCAATTTCCCAAGCATTATGTAAGTTTTTTATTCAAACAAGAAAAATCAAATGTTGGTGTTGTAAATTGTGCAGATAATGAAAATTCATTCACCATGTGCTGCACAATTCAGAGGAAAGGAAATGTATAGACTAAAGCCAGAAGTTCAGATGCCGCTGTATACAAAAATCAATTCTGGAAACAGTTACTTAAAGCTGTACCGGATTTTATGACCTGCAGGATTAGCTCTGTGTGCTTACTGCAAGCTGTTCACCTCTGTCTGACCTAGATCTGACAGGGTTACATGTTGGAAACATCATTCTATTTATTATTGTTTTGACTGCGAAGCAATTACAAGTTACGCCTCCAGGAATTAAATTAACAGGAAGACTTGAATGAGGGGCATAAATCTTTTCCAAGAATAATGTGAGTTTATTGAAAATTTTATTCTAGTACATGACATAACACTATGCTTTTCTTATTAACAAGTTCATGGAGAAATTATATTTTAACTTTGCTTGCAGAATAAAAGATTTCTCAGTACTAACTTAAAGCCACTGGAGTGTTTGCAGGATAGATCACCAGAAATCAGGTTGAAACTTTGCAACATCTGTTCTTGTTAATCCAGTAAGGATTATTACCTCTAGGATATTACCTGACCCATCATCAAATTAGTGGTCCAAAAACTGAGATTTTAATGGAGTTATCAAATGACTGGAGAGAGCTTTAGAAGGATAAGTGTGAGAAAAATCTCTGTGGCCACTGCAGAAGACTCAACTCCAGTCAACATGATGAATGCGGTTCATGATATGCAGCATAGGAAAGAAAATTATGCACAATGTGATCCTCAGACAAGAATGCCTCAGTGGAAAATGTTCAAGGACACATTTAGCCATATTGAAATTTGACAAGGAAAACAGTATTTTGTCATTATTAGTAAACACCCACAGAGATTGTGTTGATACAATAAAGTTTTGGGATTTGACTAGACATGTATTGATTGATGTGATTTTAGTTGTAAGAGCAACTGTCTAATGGGCAGATATTATTGCCTAGATTTGGGTTTACTTTAGTTTAGCTTAATGTAGCTTTGTGCTAGAACAGCTACTATCAATTAATAGGCAGCATTATGTAGTTATTCTGCTTAGTGTGTTTCATGATCCTAGAAAGAAAACTTAGTTTAGAAGAAAACAGACTGAAGCAGAAAACCACAGATCACACTGGTCACTTTGGGAGACCATCTTTGTGAATCAGGTTAAACTATTTTTATGAATTTGAAAAATAGCAGTAAAACACATATCATTGTGAATTTAAAAGCAGAAGTTCATGTATAGCAATTTTTATTGTTGTTAATAAGGTATCAGTAATATTATATCATTTGAATGATAAGTGTTGCTCTATAACCTAGTACCTATATATTGTATTTTTTTTGAGTGTTAGAACATTAATAACTCTAGCAATAGATTATTTTCCTCAATTAAATATATTCCATTTTTTCCCTTATAAACATTTTGAATGTAATAAAAATGATTGACCAGTATAAATCAAACTTTTTTTTCCATAAAATATTTTCCCATTGCTTCTTTTTCCTTTTAGGAAATAAAGGGAACATACAAATACTGTTTTAAATTATCCATGTATCTAATATTTCAGAATTGGATGAGTTTAGTTTAGTGGAAAAAGGCCTGTCACCTTGATAATATTAATTGTCCATGACAATCCTAACAGGAGTTATTATTATCAGCCATAAATTTCTACATACCAATTGTAAGAAAATCTGGGTTGGAGGAGTCAGTGCCTGCTTTCTGTACTACAAAGTCAGTAAAGTTTTCAAGCCAGGAGAAAATTTCAGTGAACATGGTCTAATTCTAGTCTAATGATATTTCTCTGAATGTTGGTATCTAGAATATCTGTCTCTTTAGTGCTGTATGTATTTTCATGGTCCAAGTTAAAACAGTAGTCACAGAGATCAACATGGAAAAAAAAAAATCAAGATAATTTCTTTTAGTGCACAGTGACCTGAAAAAAATAAAGATTTTCTCACATTTAATTCAGAATATAATCCATACAAGCTAAAGATTGCCTAGGCCAGAAGCAAGACAAGATATGGTTGTATAGGACTACTTTTCCTATGCCATTAATATATGATGATTTCGATTGCTGCAGGCTCTTTGCTGCTCCTGTCTCACTTGTGCTGGTAACTGATCCTTTCCTTTTCCAGGTCACAGCTTGATTTATGAATAAATACTTGGCAGCACATCATCAAGTGTAGAGCTGTAAAGAAACATCACACTTCAAATGCCATTTTGCCTTTTCAAAACAAAAGATGTGTGATAGTCCTATTTGTGGTCACTACAGCTAAACAATGTGAGAGCAAAGTGTTGGCCTAAAGGGAAATAAACAAACAGGTCAGTGTAGTTTGCAAGTTTTTGTCAGCTAGCCTAGAAGGTCTTGAGCCCCTGTCTAACTGTGGTTCATTGGTAACATTGGGACTCTTTCAATAGGAAAAAAGTAGACAAAATAAATGCAGAAGGACTGTCCCTACTAAGATGTGCTGGAATTACTCTGAGATGGAATTACAGTCCAAGGTCAAGGTCAAACTATAGTCTGAAATTAAAAAGTAAAGAAGAGCATGTCTACCCTCCAAATATCTTTATGTGAAGACAAATAACTAATTAATAGCCAGCTGCCAGCTCTGTTAATAGCATCACAGAAAGGTTAAGTACCAGCTTATTTGTAGTATTTTGACCCAGCTGTGTTTTCATAGATTGCCTCCATTGAACCAAAAGAATGGCAGTGTGTTACACACTGTCTTTCCATGCTCACTTCCAGGTAATTTAGGAGCTTTCAGAGTCATAGTGCCAGCCATGCCTACCATAATACTCTGTATTGTACCAAAAGACCTTCATATTCCTATGTTCATTTGTTATTTCAAGCCAAATACAGTAATTTCATGATTATAAGCCACACCTTTTTCATTGAAGAATCCAGCCTACCCCAGTAGTGCGGCTTATATTCAGGTGCAGCTTATCTATGGACAAATCCCAGTGAAATGCCAACCTGGAAGTGAGAGCCGGCTGGGGAGGGTACCTGGGGCTGCCTTTAAAGCCTTTGCTGGTCTATGAAAACTGTTGCAACTTGAGCACCTGACACCAAACCCAGCTGGCAGTGATTCTGTTACTAATTTGTTACTTTGTTACACCTGGATACTTGCTTTTTTAAAATAAAAAAATAAAAAAATAAAGGTGCAGCTTATATATGGACAAACCACGTGGTCTACCTGGCTACCTGGAGGTGTGGCTTATAATCCAATGCGGCTTATAATTGTGAAATTATATATACAGAGATTGCAGAATATTCTGTTTCTATTTTTGTTTTTCCAATTAACCAATAGATTAATTATGGTATATCCACTTTCTTGCTCTACAACAGCTACAGATAATTCAGCTGTTGAAGAAGTAATACATCTTACATATTCAAAGATTTTCTGGAATTATGTTTCTAGGCTTTTGTGTACTTACATTAATTACAACCAAATTTACTTTCCAAATATTAATAGTTTAGTTTTCATTAAGATGCACTTTAAGGAAAAATCACTTCTATTGTAATGATAACTTCAGGCACTCTACAAAGCTCCAAAGTCTGTCCAAAAAATCAGACACCCTTCCTTTTATGTGATATAAATCCAAGTGCATAATTTACTATGCACTAAGGACAGTCAAGGAATTTTTAGAGTCTTTAAAAAGAAAATTGGCTTGGAGAAGGTGGGACAAGGAGTAGGAATTACAATACCCATGAAGAAAGCTGTTTCCTTCAGTGATTTTTCCAATGTTGAAAAAGAAATAACTTCACAAGTTCGAATCTCAGAGGAACCCTTGAATGAACGATGATTTTCATTATAAAGTGGAAAATATTGATGTACGGAAAAGCAGATGTGTATTATAGAAAAGGTTTAAAAGTGCCCTACTTTTTTAAATTCAACCAGCTTCTGTAATCTTTGTTTTAAAACATTTTGCTGCACTCTCAATAATTACTGAGGGATCTTCCTGCCTTTTGTTTCTGTAGGTCATTCTGTAATATATTCAGTCACCCTTGGGAAGCAGTTTTTTGGATATTGTAGAAAATCCTTGACTCTCAAAAACTTCTAAAAGTGCTTGGTTAAGGAGAGGAACTTCACACAGAAGCAAGTAAAGGTACTTGTCAAATATGCAGACCTGAAACTGTTCCCCTTAGGCTAATACAGCTTGTGTTAATTTAAGGTAGCTGAGAAAAACAGAAGCCATAATAGCAAGGCATATGTATTTCTCATGACAAGACAGTGAAGGGAACTCTGCAAAATTACTGGAATTTCACTCACTGAGTTTCCTTTTCTTATTTTATAGATCACATTGTCTTGGTCCAGCATACAGGACTGCATGCATGTTATCATAGCTTTTTCTTTTTGGCCAGATATTCAAGTTTGTATGTGGTATATTGTTATTTCCACTTTGGCTACTGCTAAACTCACCTTTTCCAGTCTGCTTTATATTGACATTCTCAATTGTCAAAATCTAATAAAATTTCTAAATTTTATTTAGAAATAAAATTTCAGCCTGTTTGTTAGAGTACAGTTTGCACATTTTATTTGGTATACTTTTCCCAAAAAAACTTTATTTGGGTTTTTGCCTTTCCTCAAAGTCCCCACACAGACACAACCAAAAAACCAGAGATACATTATTCCACCGCAAGAAGGGAAGATTTTAAAATATACTCATGCACCATGACAAAATATGGAAAGTGGATTAGCTAAAAATATCCTAAACTCATTTTCCAAATGACAGCCCCACCTGGGAGGAATCTGGAAGATTTGAATTCCCACATGCCAGATTCCTCAGGTCCTGGTTGATCTTGGGATTATCACTGTTTACTTCCTTCTTCCCCTTTAAAAACAAACAAACCTGAATACAGGAGATTGTCTTTTATTAAAGCCAAATTCAAAATCGAGTGAGTTTCTAGGAAGAATCCAGGTGATTTAGCAGGATATGGCTAAGGCTCTTAGGACATAAGACAATTTACTGGTATATATTTTCCAACTGGTATAATTCTAATCCCTTCTGAGAATCCTGAATAGTCCAGTAATGTATGAAAATATTAGTAATAATAATGCAAGCATAGGCAGGATACACAAAAGAGGTTTAAGAATTAAAAATAGATGCAAAACTAGTAAAAAAGCTAGGTGAGATATTTAGGTATAGCAAAAAACATTCATGGAAGTTAAAGATTTTGCTGAAATGAAATCAAAATTATGTTAACAAAAAATATAAAGAATTAGTTCTGAGTTCTGTGCTGAGGTCTAAATAGTTTTGGCCAATTGAATTGTTATAAACTTGGTTGCAAGAACCTTAATTTCAATGTATTTTTATTTTTGAAAGAAAAGATTATTCCAACTTTGGGAAAGATGCCTAGAAATATGCAAATGTGAGAAAGAACAGGGAAAGAGAACAGAAGGATGAGTTTGGTAGAACTCAAACTTTGCAAAGCAATGCACAACCTGTATTTTGGCTTAAATTAAGTTTTTCCCTATGATGCCTTAGGTTTTGAGATTTCTATTCTGCTAGGGTGAGCTTTTCCATTGTGCCAGGATGATGAAGACAAAATAGTCTGATTACAACTGTGGACTTAAAGGACAATCTCTCCAAATCTCGGCCCCTAAGCATAAAGAATGTGAAGAGAGGAGGGTGGACCAGCCAGTAAGCCAGGAGGGTGAAACTTTACAGTTTGATTGGATGGTTGACTCCTGTATGCAATGGACTAATAGCTATAAAGGTGTAAGATCTTGTGACCAACTCCTCTTTTGCTTCCATCTTGGAGCCATCCAGGCAGAGGCCACGTCTGTGGCACTGATTCTGTCAGGGTGTGGCCTTGAAGGCATTTCAATAAATATCCATTTTATTCCCCTTCACTCTGTGTTGCTTCTGTTCTAGCTCCTCTAGGCATCACCTAAATAAATTAAATATGTAGCATGTGCAGGACTCTTTCTAAAGGAGCCAAACACAGGGATTTTCTCCTTTCTTTTAGTACACATTGCCTCCAAGGTTGTTCTGGTTGTTCTTGAGTTAGTTCTTCTGGCAATCCAGTTTTAACACTGAAAGATGAACATAGGTTGTTGACTCTCAGAAGGACATTGAAGAATTCTCTGTATAATATGTGAAATTCCCTTTTTAATAAGCAAAATCATTTTCTATCTTATTCAAGAAGTAAATGCAACTTCTGAGATAAAAACTGGGGCTTAAGAAGCCACAATGACACTAGTAACATACTACAGGATATCCTAAATACTTCTGCTCAGATTACAGCTTTTCTTTTCTCTAATATATTTTCTTGCCATGTAAAAAGAATATATAATAATTGTGATTCAAAAATATCCACGCAAATAATTTATAGAGCTCCTTACTCCTAGCAGAGATGACGCTAAAGGTGTTAGTGAAAATACTAAATTATAATGATGCAATTTGAGGCAATTGTCTCCTCCCTAATCCATCTCTCCTCTCTCTAAGAGACACCAACGTAAATTTGAAGTAGAAAAAAAATTTTTTTTCAAATTTTCTTATCTTTCACCCTTGTTAAAATATAATAAAAACTGTTCAAAGAGCCAAAACCTACTCAATGAACAAAACCCCCCTAAAGCTCACTACTGAAAATCTTTGTACTTAAATGCACTGCATACTCTTCTAGAGTGAAAAGCTATTTAATTTATTTGTCCTGCTTCTAAGCATTCATTAAAAAGAGTGGGCAGAGGATTAGTTAAATTTATTTTCTTTTGGAGAACTACCATAACCATAACAAACACAGAGAAATGAGTAACACACCCTCGCTTGACATTTACCTTTTTGTTTTTTAAATGTGAGAATATGTCCTGTTTGGAAAAAAATGTCATGACTCATTAGTACAGGCAGTAGACATATGAGCCTTAACAGATTTAGTGACTGAAAAATGCTGCAATGTTAAGATATCAATTGTTGAAGTAAGAAAGTATGTAGAGAGAAAAACTTATGGAAATGGGGAAAAAGTAAGTTAATGAGGAAATTGCAATCAGTCTTCTCATCATCAACCAGAAATAACTATCACAGCATGCTACCATTCAGCTGTTGATTAAAGGTATTTGCTTAATATATTTGAAATAATTATGCTCATTCATAAGGCTCTGTCAGCACTTCTATTAGAAAATATGTCCCTCTGGGTTTTGTACCTTTAAAATTAGTTCGGGGATGCATACAAAATTTCATTAGTTTGAATTATAGCACTTTTAGTCAGATCTGATCAAAATCATGTATTTATGTACTTTGGTATGCTTAAAAACCCAAAGCTCTACTCTTGCATCCTTGACACATTCTTTGTCCCCAGTGAAGCAAAAAAAGAAATTACAGAAGTGAAAGAGAATGCAAGAATGCTCAAAAAAGGCTCCTGGGATTTATATATATACAGTATATAAAATATCTAAGGCCCTCTGCATAGAATTGTCATTTATGAATTAATGATCATGAATTAATTTTCTCCTGTGCTTGAAGATGTTAATTTTTGATTTATATAATCTAAATGGTAGTATTGGCACTAACTTTTTGCATAGAAATATGATTAAATTCTTTAGGCTAAGTTGCATTCTTCATGAGGAGACTTAAAATTAGCTAGTACTTACTTTAATTCCCAGTGCTGACATTTGCTAATATTCCATTTCATGCTGCAAAGGCTATTAAAATCTTCTTAGATTGTTTTCAGAAGAGCTAGACAGTTTTTTATTTAGTTTGTGGTTGTACTAATGACTTGATGAGCACATAACTCACTCTACCAAAAGAAAAAATGGTTTGCACCTGCAGTTGGACACATCTATATGAATATTTGTTGGAATTCCAAAACACCAAGCACAACTAAGGGGTAAGATTTTCATTGAATTATTAAAATATTGGAAAGAAGGGTAAGGTCTCCTCTGAGCATTATCTCCACTCTAAAAACTTGAGCTCCCTCAGTCATTCCTTATAGGACTTATCCCCTAGACTCTTCACCAGCTCTGGACACACTCCAGCACCAGTGTCATTCCTGACTTGAGGGGCACAGAAAAATGGGACACAGAACTTGAGATGTAGCCTCACCAGTGCTGAGTACAGAGGGACAATCCCTGCCCTGGTCCTGCTGGCCACACTCTTCTTGATATATGCCAGGATGCTACTGGGCTTCTTGGCCACATGGGCACAGTGCTGGCTTATGTTCTTTAGTCCAGTCTAGGTCAACTGCTTTTCTCCTGAGCTCAATTTTGAATGTAAATTCTTGGAGACTTAAGACATTTTGCTTCATAAACACACATAACCTACTCCTCAGGACTAATCAGGAGGATATTGGCTATTCAGTATCTGAGCATTTTTGATGACCTGTTCTTCCATGCATCCTCTAAATCCAAATTACTTCTGTCTGGCCAGAACTGTTTTCACCATGGTTGCTACATATAAGTCCTTATGCCATGGAAATGAGAGCTATCTTCTCATTTTCTCTGCACAGAGATGGTGACTGGGAAGCATTTTGAAGTGTACCTGAGAAGGATTTTGTCCCTTTAGAACTATTCTATTTCTTCACTGAACACTCACAATTTAAACTTCCTGCATCTCACTCATCTCTGGGGTAATTTCACTAAACTAACTTTTCCTGCAGTGACAATAACTACTTTCATATTTTCTCCCTTGTGAGTTCAATGTGTAAAAAGTCAAAATTATTCAGTTGGCCTGAAACTGAACAAGTTTTTTTCCTGCTGGTAAATCTATCCATCATTTACATAATGTTATACTATGGCAAATATATTCCTAAATGTATATTCAGACAGTCACTAAGAAGATATAATAATTGAAAATGGGTTTAAGTCATTTCACATATAAAGATTCTGAAATGCTATGAAAAATGTAATAACATTGTCAAAAGTAAATGTAATGTAAAAACAAAAGAGCTGCAAACCAATGGATGTGAAGTTATGAGAAAATAGGATTTTTCTTATAAACCCCATCATTTTAACACAAAATATTTTTCAGATCAATAGAAAAATATGTTTAATTACCTACTCTGTTCCTCTTTCCCTGTGCTTCTATATGTTTGTGCTGACACCTCAGAGGCAGAAGAGTACAAAAAAATGAAAATGTAGTTTATAAAAAAGAGTTAATTACATGAGTTAATTATTTAAAGTTAGGGATGTAAATTTCAGTTTTTATCACAAAATATCCCTAACAGCCTTTACCCTTCCCAGTTACTGCAATTGCAATTACTGTCCAGAATGTGCCAGAAAACCTAAGGAAAGTATTTAGAACCACCATCAGAACATTAATTTATCACTGTTATTTGATGGGTTTTTGTTGTAAATGGAAAGAGGCTATCAAAGTTTTCTTTAATATAATGTTCACTTTTGTTCACTTTTAACACTCTATTAACATCAGTAATATAATCAATATAACATTTTATTTTTATGACTAGTCCAAGAGCAATATAGAAGTTTCTTATTATGAATCCTTTATCTACAATTTGTTTAAAACCCACATTCCCAAACTTCAAAGCAAAATAGCCTTGCTGTACCTCTCAATATTTATTTTTTACTAGAATCCCATGTTTCTAAGGTCTATGCAGACAGCTTCCCAACCACAACTATCATCATCCTGAAGTAGGAAAAATAAATTCGGCTTTATTTTCTAATCCTTTGTTCTATCCTCATTTTGATACAAATGAAGCTATAAGGGATACTACTGACATAGCCTTAAGAAATTTCACTGCTTTTGCTTTCCTTTAATATACGGAAGTAGCCATTTTACACATATTGATAGTAATGGGCTAATCCAGGATACTCATTTCAGCATATCTTAAGACTCCTGAATGCAAATATAGTAGAAATGAAAGCTGAAACAGTTCTAAGTCAAGAGAATCTTTGCTGCTGCAGAGACATGATCATATGGTCATTCCAAAATGTTTTAGAATCTTCCTTTGGTCCTATCTAAATTATCCCTTCCTCCAAAGTCCAAGTAAAAGGAAGATGCTGACCTCAAGATTAGCCCAGTTAGAGCACGGTTTTAATAATGCCAGAGATGCAAATTCAATCAATCCAATACAGGTATGGGCCATTCATTTAGGGTTGATTCCATTATTCTTCTGGGTCCCGCTAACTCAGACTACTCTGTGATTCTGTTATTGTCCATTGTGCCTAGTGCATCCTTATCTGCACTACTATCCCTATTACTACTCACAAAGCTACGTGTTCCCAGAGAATCCTTGTGCAGTCTTTGGAGTCTCTCACACGTAATGGTAAAATTATAATTATCTTCTTTAAGTGAGAGTTAATTCCTGATATTTGTGGTGCTCTGAGGATGCACTACATGGTTTGTTCGTGACCTTATGCAAACATTCTCATTTTTACTCACTCTTGAACCTTATTTCCCCATATTGGGCTGTCTGTGTTTATTTATAGCTGGTTATAACTAACTTCCCATAAAAAATGTGCTTCTTTGGGCCATTGATGAATTCTTGTTGAGTGCATTTAGGTAGTTGATATTATGTTATTGATAAAATATTGTATTTCTTTTCAAGAATCTACAAGATTACAATCTTTTTAATGTGAACTACTTACATTCAGCTGTTTAGTAAACTATGAGGCTACTTATACAAGACAATATGTTGATAATTCCACTGACCTTCATTCTTCTTTTCATGTAGTCTCATACTATTTCTTCATAATCTTGCTAAACTGTAATTATTCATGTCTTTTCCCATCTAGAACATTTTGAGGAATTTCCTTTCATAAAAAAAAAAAATATACAGTAATGTTCTTGCTTCACTCTGGGTGATCTCTACAACATCATAACTTAGTGCAGCTATCACAATTGTCAGTAATTCAGCATGAGTTTCTCAATTAAAAGAGCACATATTTGATTTCTGTCAAAATGTTCATGTTTCAATGGTTACAGTAGGTTAATATGCTAGTCAATCACAGGGTAAATTGTTCCATTCCTATTTACATTAAAATGCCAGCTCCCAGCTTCACAAAGTCCATGAGAGAAGAGTTTTGTTAGAGACAGACCGCACACTTTTCTGATACTACTGCATCATAAGTGCCAATTTAAACACATTTTCTGTAGACTCAGTGTACAGGTAGCAAGAGCTGCCATAGCGTAAGTGATGATTTGTCATTGTTTTATTGTTGATATTTTGTGTCAATGTCTCAGCTGTTTCATACTTTAAACTGTCAGTGGATATTTTACCTGAAGTGAAAGTAGGAAATGGAGAATGAGCTGACTTGGCAGACATGTACAGTACAAGCTGAAGTCTGATTTTCCTTTCAGCATGTTCAAAACTCCAGAAATATTTAAATAAGAAATAACTGCATTTCTTAGCTTTTGATCATCCATGCTACTAGAAACAGAATAGATGTCCAAAGAGCTTTGAATGTATATAATCAATGATTTTTTTGTTTCACATTTATTCTCCCTTTTTCCAAAAGAAAAAAATTTCAGCCACAGGTGTACCTAGGGTAGTCTGTCAAAAAGCTAAAATGCTTGATGTCTTTAAAGATGTTCAGGCACTTAGGTTTCCATCAATATAGACAGACCATGGAGCATGTTATTGAATGTGTTCAGATTGTCCTGCTGTAAGGAACAGCTTCTCTTGTAACCTCCTGGCATCTATTTCTAGCTGCCCCACTGAAGTTTGATGTGTGATCTGGGCTGCTATGCATATGAAAAATATGCCTTTATATATTTATAAATGCACTTGCATTTACTTTGTCAAACATGTTTTCTCTTAGATGTGCAAGAAGTTCTGAGAATAAACTAGGATGAAGTCTCCTTCTCCAGGAGAGCTGGGAAATAATCCCTTTTTCTGCTCACACCCTCTGAACGTCAGGCATGCAAGTATTCAGTTTCACAGCGAGAAAGTTTAAAGTTCAGTCTACGCTATATCTCATTGTAAAGGGCACGTTTCTCAGAAAGGCTGTCAGAAGTCTTGCATCCTTCATCTATTTGAAAAATTTTGGTTGTGATTTTATTCAAAAAGAAAGATGGATAGCAGAATCACAACTCACTGAGAGAAGTGCCTATCTGAGCTGACCTGTCATATCTAAAGATGTGATTTAGAAGTATCTGAGTTCCATCCATTGCAGAGAAGCTGTTTCTCATGGGAACTATTTATCAATGATTTGATTTTTGCTGTGAATTGTATAGAAATTGGAGAGATGTAAGATGAAAGGTTTAGATCATAGATAGAGAAACTATTCACAACTTATTCTAATATGAGATAGTAATCATACTTGCTACTTCTTTGAAGATGATTAACAATTAATTATGAATTTGTGGTATTGGTATTAACGTAGAAACTGCCAACCTTAAAAAAAAACATTCACATACAAGTGAGTTCTTGAGTTACTTCTGTTCTTTAATATTTTTCTAATAAACAAGCATGACCCTGCAAAAGTTACTAGTGGAGTGGTAATACTTTATAGTGTATTTTTACATTTTTATGGTACATTTTAATGTAGTTTCCATAACAACCAGAGTATAAGTTAATCTTACATAATTTGCATTTCACTGCAGTCTACATTATGGGTGTCTAACTTTACATCAAAAAATAGATATAAGAGAAGCACATTCATATTTTATGATTTTACCCATTAAATGAACTGCATTGTCATAAAAAGTGTTATTTCTGTTAAATGAAAAATCTGAGAAACAACTATCTGTTTACTTAAGCAGACATTTAAGTTTCTTTCAGGAAATTTAAGCATCTAAATATCTGCCAACAGGTGTTCTCAGACTGGCACCATATTGTCAGAGTAGAGAAAAATTGACACATAGAAAATAAATTTTAAGTTGCAACTTTGGTTTAATCTAGTGCTTTGGAATTTATGTCGCATAAATCTTAGTTATTTTGCTTCTGCATGTTTTTGAATAACTCTTTTTGGAAAACTGTCTCATAGTATTGGGTTTGTTGGGTATTGGAACACATCTTGTATTTTTTTTTAAGAAAAGGATTCTGTCTCAACTTCAGGTGAAATCAGTTATCTGCAACAATCTATTCACTACCTGATTTTATTAAAGTATCTAATTTTTTCTACTGCTGAAAGAAATACTGTTTCTAGTTTTGGTTTAAGGTTTTTTTTAGGAATTGCAGTATCTCATAAATGTGTGTCTATTTTTTATTAATGCACTGTATTCTTATTTCATAATTTCCTTACCATTTCATTGTTCTTTGAACCTATGTTAATGCCTTTCATGGTCTGAATTGAAGACAAGTCTCTCCCCCTAGGCTATGCTCAAATTCTCTTCAAAAAACAAATTAACATGAGGAAATGTTTTGCAAGGTGCTTTCATCATGATTATGACTGCAAAGAAGATACTTGTTCACCTTCAGTCTTACACCTCTGCTCACACTGCTTATAATGAACTTTCAGCAATTGGATTTACCATGAGGTCAGCTGGGGAAATATTTTTAACTGGACAAGCAGTAGTTCAATTTGACTTTACTATCCAGGTTTTCTAACAGGTACATGGCAGACCTCCATAACTATCAAAATTATCACTGCACATTTTTAGCCTGATTTAAACTGAGAATTTACAGCTGTGAATAGTTGTCACTATTTTTAATTCTCCCTCAGTACTTGGAGTTTTTTGCACATGTGGAAGTACTAGGAATACATTGTGGCTGTTCAGTACCTTCTTCAAGCATCTGAATTTGAAGGGAGTTCTAAAACTAGCAAATGTGTTTAAAAGTTTTGGCTGTGAGGGTGGCAAGGTAGTGGGATAGGTTGCCCAGAAAAGTTATGGACTCCCTATGCCTGGAAATGCTCAACACAAGGTTGAATGGGGCTCTGAGCAACATGGTCTAGTGGAATGTGTCTGTGCCCATGGCAAAGGGGTTTGGAACTAAATGATCTTTAAAGGTCTGTTCCAATAAAGACAATTCTGTGATTCCATGATTGCATGAAATGCCTGTTCCTGCCTTGATTTTCACCTTCTTTGTTTTCAGATTGTGAGAAAAAAAAGCTTTTTTTGTTTGTAAAGATATATATTTGTCAAGAATGAGCAGTATTCCTGTAGCAAGCATTGTTTTCATGTTAATAACATGAGTAATCAACCTCAAAGAAGAAAAAAATCATTCAGCTGTTGGGTGGAGAACTTGAGAGAAGGTAATGGTCATTGAGTACCTGCTGTGCTGAAGGTTTCATTCTTGACTCTGACATCAATCACATCAAAACCATCATTATTTAATGTATCAAATGAACCTAATCTCAAACCAGTAATTTATATTTGTTTCAACTCATGGCAGTAAGTGAAATAATGGAATTCTGGAGTAGACCATTAAATTGAATGAAGACCAAAACACTTCAGCAGTACGTGAGATGTCAGTATGAATATGATTTTCATTCCAGTTTTGACTATAACAAGCAATTTAAATTTAGAGGCATGTGAAAACCAGAGGCAAAAATCTTGTGGCCTCTTGTATCTTTACTTCTACATAACATTAGAAAAACATGGATGACAGGAAGGGCAAGGGGCAGTTTGCTAAGAGGGTCTGAAGTTGGAATTTAGGGGTCTTTTCTAAATTTCATTCTCCATTTTCTTTTTGTGATTGACCTTGGGATAGTTTTGATCATGTGTTTTCAGAGTCACTGATGACTACTTGAATGTATGCCTGGCACAGTAACAGACAAAAATGCTGTGTTGATAAATGAGGGATATTATTTTAATTAGGTATGTAATTGTTTTTTCCACTTTAATTTATCATCAGGTTGGGTTTGCATTTTTTCAATTTTGGAGGCAGGGGGTCAGAAAGAAACAGGTTTTATTTTCTTTATGAATTAAAGAAGTCACACACATTGATAAATTGAATTCACTTTTAAAGGTATCTCTTTGTGTCTATATATGGCCTAAGTCACTCTACCAGAAAAAAATCTAATTTTTATTTTCAACTGTCTTCTTGTAGATGACAAGCCAGAATGATTAAGCCTTCTGTGAAAATGTTATTCTTTTCAGACATACGAAGGAGACAAACAAACAACAGCAAATCTTTCAGTCATGTAAAGTTCTCTCTGAGAGCTGAACTGGTTCCACTGCACTCAGAGGAGGAATCCAAGAAAGATATTCTGCATGTTTCAAATAACCTGTGCTGAATTCAATATTTAAAAGATATGATTTTATAAACAAAGTCTGTTATTGACATTATTTTAGTGCTATTTTCTTTCCTATGAAGTTTATTGTACTACGTGCAAAGATTACACAGTGCTCTCTGGGCCCTGAGCTTTCTGCTGGAGGCTGCAGGAGGAGCTACAGCAAGGAGAGCAGTGAGTTAGCAGGTGCCAGGGGAGTGCAGGGCTGGAAGGACACCATTCCACCACGTCCAACAAGAAAAGCAGAGCAGGAGCAATGAGGGTGATGATGGTCAGGGTCAGCTGCAGAGCAGGAATAGCCACTGGGTGCCTACAGTTGATTCAGGCTCTCTGTCAAGTCAGAATCTCAGAAATTTTAGGATAAGTAGGGTAAGACACTTCATGACAGTGTTCAAGCTCCAGTCCTTCGTTTTGATAATTTCCTGCATTTTGCCACCCAAGACTGTTTCTGCCTTATAGAATTTTTTTTCCAGAAAATATTTCATTATGCGCTTTTGTTCTTTATATAATGGTACTGTTCCATGGAATCAATATCCAAAGAAGTGATAGGATTCTAGGAAATTCAGATTTGAAGAAGAAAGGTTTTCCTCCTTACAAATGTGGCCTCACACCAGGTGACAGTCATACTTAGCTGTCAGAAGTTCTCTGCATCTATATTCTGTCTAATGAATATTTAATCACCTTTCTGTGAACTACTGAATCTTTAATTTAACTTTAGTATACACATTTCACCCATGACTGCTGAAAGTTTAATACAAGAACAGTCTTTCTAACAGGAACTTCAGCTCATGAATCCTGCTTTCTGACTCTTGAGTCCTCAAGGTGAGTGTTTTCACCTCAAGGCAACCCCAAGACAGGAACATTTTGTAGGCTGCTGGATGGTACAAGTTTGAATTTCTTCATGAAGTCAAAAGAATTCAAACCATATAAATCAATTCCTGAGTGAGTGTTCTAGCCTAGGCTAATACATGAAATGGAGCTGCTATCACCTCTTCTGGAGATGTTTTAAAATAATGTTCTGTACTTTGGGGAAACCCTAATTCTGCCCTGTACTCTGAGTGTTTTAAGACTGTCTCTGAGGCAAAGATCCTGAGAGGTTTTTTGGTAGACATAAACCAAGTCGTTATTATTAGATGTACAACAAATACATTGCTTCATGATACAGTGCATCTCAGAGAAGCTTAAAGCAGAGTAAAGGATTTTTAGGGGCAAGGAAATAGTATGACCAAAGGACAGGGATATCTGAAGGGACAGTTTTTCTCTTTTCCTCTTTGATTTTTCTTTCAGGCTTGCTGGTGATTTTTGTGTCTGCTACTTTTCCCTGCCATAACACTCTCAAGAAAGGTAAGGATCTCACATATAGTAACCATGGTCTGTTCTATGTATTACCTCCTAAATATTTAATATTAGATAATTTTCAATCCAACGTGGTGCCCATGACAAAGAGGAAGAGCTACTGTATTTGGCTTTTGTGGGCAAGAAACAATTTTAAACAGCTTGATCCAATCCTACTCTGAATGTAGTAAGTCCTCAGATATGATCTACACTTTCTCCAAAAGTAGTATTGCTTAACATATGTACTTTTTTCAACTGCTGCACCATATCCAGAAGATTTATGTGGAAGATTTTTATTGAACAGTGTAAGGATTTGATTAGCTGATGTCCTGTGGATTTGTCTTTCAACAACATTACAAAGAAACAATAATATTTTCTCTTTCAGACCACTTCACCTATTTTCCAGTTCACCTTCTTCTCTTGGATGGTGTTATCAGGTGGGAATTCAGAACATAGCTCTCTTACAGCCCTTAGGACAATGATGAACCATTACTTCCACAACTTCTATCAGTTTTCACCCTGAAGGAAACAACATAGTTTCTAATTTTGGCTTGGTTATCTTGATTTGAAAATATTTCTCATTGAAAATATGTTCATTAAATAAGGCTGCATTTTAATTCAACAAAACTTTTTTTTTTTTTTTTTTTTTTTTCCGAGTCCATATTCTAGTTTTAAAAGTAACAAAATACATATACAAACCTGGTGTCACCTGTCTCCCATATATTTTGGTATATGGATTTCTTCTGCTCTTTTTACACTTTGACTATTACAATTTATAAACTCATTTCAGTTTTATCTCTTTCATCTGCCCATAAAGAAAGTTTTTCAATTCAATACTTTCAGTTATTGATATATTCATTCTTCTTCCCTGTAGTACTTCATTTTAAAAGGACAATGTAGTGCTATTTTCCTCTTAATATTCTATAGAAAATAAACCCATGATATAAACAAAACCATAATATATGTATAGGTAGCCTTAGGTTATTGAAACTTTTGTTTATTGGATTTTTAGGAATACTTGTATTTCTAAATACTAAAAAAAAATCTCATGTTCTTTTTGTTACTAATGAAATGTTAATTTTTATTAACCTGCACTTAATCTTTTGTTCAATGATAGACATTGAAAATGTTGAACAGAAGAGTTAGACTTTATTTCGCAAATCCAGATAAATAAATAAATAAATAGTCTGGATTTTTATCTACACAGTTCAGGAATTAATTTTAGCATTCTATATTTTCTCATACTCTAAAAAAATCTGAAATATGTGTATTTTATTAAATTGTAAATTGTAAAACATGAGGACTCTTTAATGACAATGTAAGCACGAAGAAAACTTTTATATATTGTACCACAGCAACTACCTGGATATATTCCCTTCTATTGTTAAAAGATGTGGGGATAGAGTTTGAATTTTTACAAAAACTGGTTTGTATATCAGTTAAGATACTGTTAGGATGAAAGCTAACAAAAAAGTGACTTTGATACTCCTCCTTCTCAAGTTAGAAATACTTGAAAGATAATGAAGATGATGATGATTGTGATGATTATTATCACTATCATCATTATCATTACAATTACTATACTTATTATTTACTAATTATGTTTAATCTCTTAACATCTTTATTTAAATGTTATAAAAATGTGCCTAGAAAGTATAAATAAGGAATTATTCTAAATACAGATGGGAAACTCAGTGATAAAGTTGAAAAAATAATTTTAAAAATTGAGAATGCTCTGTATGCACATATGAAAGTCTGTACTTTAAGAATACATTAAGATTATAAGTCATGCAAAAATTAAGAAATGTCGAATCTGCATTTATGTGTGTTGCATACAGACTTCCACCATTATCTCATATTTCTTTTAACTAAAAGACATTGAGAACATTTGGTCACAGAATATTCATCATACATCCCCATTCTTTAATGATTTTCAGGACTCCTTTCTTTGCCCCCAGTGTTACTGCAACTTCTTTCTCAAATTTAATTGGACAAAATATTGTAATATTATACATGTAGTTCTCCTTGTATTTAAGAATATCTTGTTTAAATCGTCCTTTCAGCCTTATGCTTAAACTTTAATTTAGACTAGCAGGTCATAAATTAGAACTGTTGCCAAAAAAGTTCTTCCCAGATATGTTAGCACAAATTTTTGTGCAGTTATGTTACGATGTTTTTTTTAGCAAAACAATAGTGGTGAAATCAAACCAGTTGTTTTAGAGTCTACAGTTCACATAAAGGTTATTTTTCCCAGAAAGTCTACTGTGCAGTTCTTCAGATCTTTGCTTAGGAAGAAGGTTGGAGATAGTGATAGAAGGGAGGGCTGAAACATTTCCTTGAAAACAGCATCAGCTTAAGTTTACTTAAGACAATTTTATTTTTCAAGATGTCTGAACCAATGTACTAGCTGCCTTCTGAGAGAAAGAATAGATCCTTCTCCTTTTTCCCCTTTTCTTCCTGAGTTCTGCTGCTTGGCTGATCATCTGGTGGGCTTTTCAGGTAGCTAAATCAGCAAAAATATTCTATGTGTGGCAGATTGCATTTGTGCTGCCTCAGTGTATGACCTTGATGAGCAGACACAGTCCAGGCAGAGCAAAGGAAGAGGCAGGGATGTGCAAATGGGAATGGGGGTGCCTAACACCTCTTCCAGCAGCTTGGGCATTTTTGTAAGTGCAGCCTCCGCAGGAAAATGCTGTGCTGCCCCACTAGCAGATGTGTCTATTCTTCATAACCCAGTCCTTAGAGGGTTTCCCTAAGTCAAAATTTCTCAATACAAAACATGCTTATCCCAGAAGACGTCATAACCCTTCTTATGGGATAGCAATGCGCTAAAGTTGGAACAGAGGACTGTGGAATGTTAAAAATATATCTGTATGGACGTGACTTTGTTTAAGTCAACAAAGATATTCTTCACATAAGGAAAAATGTATAATTTTCCCACTTTCACATAACTGGCAGTGTCAGTGGGACCTGTTGTCTCAATGATTTACTTCTCAATATAATGAATGATTTTTTTGATGGCACTATTAGATACCTGAGAAAAATTATCAATAACATAGCCCCAGGAACTGATCCCTGGGTAACAGTAGTGGAAATGTAAGTGAGCATTTCCCATCCAATAGGAAGGCTGGAGAACACCTAGTGGACAATTTCCAACAGAGGAGACTTCCAGAAGAATCTGTAAAAACTTAATGATTTCCCCATTAAAATGCCCATTTTAAAATGAGTCTGCTTAAATCTTACTAGTGTTTTAGCTCCCTGCTGCTCTGTACAGGATTTCAACTCAGAGGTAAACAGCCTAGCAAGCCATTCTAAATATGTATAATTGATGGCTTTTATATTATGAAGACATTTGGAGTGGAATATTTTATTGTAAAGCATTTCAAACTACTGAAATCTACCATGAGAAGGAGTTTATTTTCTCTTCTAAGCTTCAATTTTGAAATTTTCCAGTTGGTTAATTAATATTTGCAATGTCTGTTTGAATCACAACAGAAAACTATAATAATAATCAGAGCAACTTTATTTTTCTTCTTAGGAAAATAACTACAGGTACTAATGTATTATTTTCTTATGCAACACTTGTTTTTATTTGTGGTCTTTTGATTTTTTTTTTTCATGACACAGTTTTGAAAATATATTCTTCTTGACAAAAATAGAATATTGCTGTTGGGCAGATCTTTCTACAATATTAGTCTCCATCTTGATCTTGAAAGGTGTTATTAACATTAAAGAACATGTATTTCTTACTAAAAAGCACAGTAACTTCCCTGGGGAAAAACACTTGCACATGAGTAGAGAATATGAAGTCTGTATGTATTTTCTCTGTAACACAGTCTACTTGCTTGTGTTATGTTAATATGATATAAATAGTATTTATTAGACCTTCTTAATCAAGGGAAACACCATCTGTCTTGTTACATACAGCTTTCTGTGACAGGCTATGCAATCAATAATTTGTGGAGATTTTATTCATCATGGATTACCTAAATAAGGAACACTGTGTTTCCTTCTTACAATTTCTAATGAGAACAAAAAGCTCAAACTACTGAAAAAATACATTTATGTTTTTTAATATACTACTTCAGCAATTTGTAGGGAGCAAAATTGTGAATAAATGCAACAATTTAAGTTCAAGGTGTTTACTGATGGCATAATAATGCTGACATTGAATGAATTTTGCAGGACAGACAAAGGAAACAAATTGCTGAAAATGCAATTAGAAATGTGACACAGTGTTTAGAATAAGAACGAGAAAAAAATCATTGTGATGGTGAACATAGTGATTTTGGTTGTGACACCTTTAAAATGGATTATAGCATACTTGCAATTATGCAATATTTATGAGATTAATTTACTTTCCTAAGACCCAATGCCTTTGACTTGACATGCAACAAACTACATACCATCCATGCACAGCTGATGTAGGGCCTCTTTGCACAGTAGGCATGTGTCTCTAATACACATTTCATTGATCTGATACTAAAAGAGAATTAGTCAATTTAAAGACACATTGTCAACCTGTCACTTTTCAATTTAAATCTTCCCTTATTGGCACAAATACCAGCTCAGTATATGATTTAACTTAGGATGCATTACATTTCTCTAGTCATCATCTTTCACTTTTCCTTCTTCACTCACTAGAACTGACAAGTATCATTTTTCTGCAGAAGAAATTAAATCATGTATTGAATTTGGTATTGATCCACTAATAGTACAGGCAAGAAAATTGCAAAAATTGTTTCCATTAAAATTCTGCTTCTGTTTCAAAAGCTCTACAAGTTTAGATACCTCAATTTATAAATCTGAAAATTGTACATATGTGTACATATTTCAGCTGGAGAAACCATAAGAAAGGGGGAAAATAGTAATTCTGAACACATAGCAGCTCTCTGAGATATAGAAATATCTATTTTTTTCATGAATAAATAATTTTTATGGAATGTACCAAAATAAAGACCATCACAATGGTTTAATCGGGGAAAAAACAAAGCAGCAGACTGAGGGAAGTATGTTTCAACATTTAGTGGACTGTTCTTAGTAAAGCTATTCAGCATTTTCTTGGGAAAAAATATTTTCCTCAGAAATAGATAATTTTTTGTGGTTTTTTTTTCATTTCCTGCAAGTTTTCATCAGGATTTTCCTTCTGGTACATAACTGACCAGTAGAACTGGGTATATAAATTCCTACTGCACAAGAGGCTTGTCCTGGAATTTCCTTTTATCATTCCAGTGAAAAATTAAATAATGTTGAAATCTTAGAAACTGCTGTAGAGGTTTAATTTTTAAGAATTACTCCTAGATATTTCTAAATAAAAGATTTCACTATAAAATTGATATTATATATGTGCTATTCAGAACAGTTACAGGAGGGAAGTTACACTCCATTCATAGTCCTCATAACTGCCTTTCTACTTTAAACTGAGGAAAGAGATGGTCCAGAGGGTCACTCAGAAGTGAATAATTCCAGGACACAGTGATGACAGTGGACTGAGAAAGTGAGTGAACACAGTCTAGACTGAAAAATGACCTGTGCCAATAGATAAAATCACACTCTGAACTAGGAATGATCTTATCACAGTTTCTGGTTCTATTTAAGACACTCTTTAAGGAGAGAAATCAGATTGACCTTTACCAATATGAACCAGAAATATCTTGGTCCAAGCACCCCAAATACTCAGAATTTAAACAGGCTTACAAAGTCGAGATACCACAGATTGATTTTTTTCCTCAGTGTTTTGAATGGCGAAAACAATTATTTGCAGTAGGTTTGGAATGGAAGTAAAAATTATCAGGAATGTGGGTACTATTAATTTGAAGTAATAAAAGGCAAAAGAGAAGTTTCAGTGCATAACAGAAAAAAAATTCCAAATTTTTGCTTTTTTATATGGTCAATTAGACAAACCTGCTGCTCTGGAACCTTGAAGAAAGAGAAATTGCAATGATGATAATAAATGATGAAAAGTAATTTTGAGTGTGTGAAGTTCTGACCAGCCTTGGGCAAGATATTTAGTCTTGTATAATTTGTAAATACAAACCTGTGAGACAAACAAGTAGTGTCACACACTGATAATGTTTCTTAAGCTGTGTGTAAGGTGATGTTGCATGCAATGAGTATGGTTTTTTTCGGAGCACACTTAATAATAGAACTACGTGTTCTTATCTCCCATTGCATTAATATTTAATGAAAAAGAGTACAGTAATTTCACGACTTTAAGGCGCACTCTTTTGACTAAAATCTTGATCGAAACCTGGAAGTGCGCCTTATAATCCAGTGCACCTTATATACGGACAAAGATTGGAAATTTGCCAACCCAGAAGTGCAAGCAGTGGCAGCAGCTGCGAGAGCAGCCATGAGGGCAGCCGCAGCAGCCATGAGAGCCGTGGCAGCTAGCGCCGGGGATGGGTGAGAATGCCAGGGCCCGCAGCACAGGGAGGGCACCTGGGACTGCATTTAAAGGCTACGCTGATCCATGAAAACTGTTTGCAAATTGAGCGCCTGCCAGTAAACCCCGCAATCGTGTGATTCCATTACTAATGTGTTACTTTGTTGCGCACGGATCCTCGCTGCAAAAAAAAAAAAAAAAAAAGGTGTGCCTTATAGTCCTGTGCGCCTTATATATGGACAGTGTTTGGAAATTTGCCGGCAGCCTGGAAGTGTGCCTTATAGTTGTAAAATTACTGTAATAATAACATAATTATATATGTAAAGGTATACCATATGCAATGTGCCTTCCAGTCCTTGTATTGAAAAAAAATACCACTGAAAGAGCTTTTTGGTGATGACAGCTTGCTGTATGACAAGAAACTTATCATGACCTCAAAATTTTTTTTTCAGCACAGAAAAGCAAACCATCTGGGCTTCATTAAAAGCAGCATGTCCAGCAGGTTGGGGGATGTGATTCTGTCCTTCTGTTTTCCTCTCATGAGAGCCCCTCATGACTGTGTCCAGCTGTAGGGGCCCCAGCAGAGGAAGGGCATGGATCTATTGGAACTAAACCAGAGGAAAGCCACAAAAATAGCCAGAGGCTGGCTCAGCCTCTGAAGACAGGTTGAGATAGTTTGGGCTGTTCAGCCTGGAGAAGAGAAAGCTCTAGGATGTTATAGCAGCTCTCCGGGACCTAAAGCAGGTTTTTAACAAGTACATGCAGGGAGGAATGATTTTAAACTGAGAAGGTAGATCTAGATATTATAAAGAAATTCTTTAGTGTGAGAGTGGTGAGACAGTGGAAAAAATTTCCCAGAGAGTCTGTGGATTCCTCATCCCTGGAAGTGTCCAGGACAAAGTCCAGGTTGGATGATGAATAGCCTGGTCTGGTGGAAGCTGTCCCCGCAATGGAAGGGGGGTTTGAACTAGGTTTTTTTAAGGTCCCTTTCAACCTAAACCATTCTATGATTCTAGGAAAAATGACAAATATATCTAGTCAACAGTTCAAATTCTAAGAGATAATCTTGGAACCTTAATGACAGGAATGGGCTTTTGGCTGGATCCCACTGACAGGTTAAATGGCTTCTTTTGTGTTCAGAGAGCTTGAGAGTGCTGAATGCTCCTCCAGTTACTTATAACTGAAAATTTGATGCTATAAATGGGAGGCTTTTTTCTTGGATTTTAAGAGGATTTTTAGCAAGGTAATAAATTACTGTGTTGGACATTTAGAAATATATATTGAGCAATCAGTGCCTGGAAGTAGGATTATACAGAATATGGCTAATATGTCTTAACTGTAGTATAATCAAAACACAATAAAAATGCTCTTTCCCCTGCTGACTTTTTTTCTGCCATCTGGTAGGAAGCAGAGCAGTGTGGCAAGGTCTAGTTCTCCCTTCTGACCTTACTTTGCAGTTAAGAACCATTCAACTAGGATGATAATGATAGCATAGGTACAGAAGAGGAAAATGGGGAAAAATCATAAAGCAAAGTAGCAAATGTCAGACTGACAAGACTTTTATGTATTACAAAGCTCACAGAGGGAAAATGTCTTGTCTTACTAAGTCTGTCTCTTTCACTACAACATATATCTTTAAAGAGCACTGACTGCTGCTGCACACTGGACTAGTGAAGGAACTCAACTGTAACTGTACAGTGTAACTGAAATTGCTCATTGCAAATGAAAATGACTTTTGGTTAGAAAGAGTGATAGGTGTGCTATCAAACAATCTAATAAAATCTATTCCTTTCTTTCACCAGCCAATGATTTCCCAGAAGTGGCTTCATAGAAAGCAAGCACAGTCCTGTCTCACATATTCAACTGAGACATAAACATAGCTACCAATGCACACCACAGATGCTCAGTTACCACCCATCAATACCAGGAAATTTCCTCTAGCTACAACCTCCTCTTTTGAACAAGCACAAAGGAAGCAATCCACTATGTGGTCCAATTATCCAGAAAGTTATTATATGTCTTTCACTGCCAGTGGTTTCACTAAAAAATGAAATAACTCAGAGGGCATTTTGACAATTGCTGTAGTCAAGTACAGCTATTTTGTCAGACGTCCTTAACAGTCGTTGGGAGAATTGTAGGGTTTGTGGGGATTTTTGAGAGGGAAGGTAATTCTTGAAAACCTTGGTTTAGATGCTCTGAGAAAAACCTCTCTTTTCCCCTCTATTTACCACAGGAGAGTCTAAAGGTATTAGCATTTATAGCTTGAAAGTGGTTCACAAAAATCCTATCACTTCATATTGCTAATCAACTCTGACACTAATTTTTTTCATGCTTATTTATTTTCTTCTATGCAAATAAAAAAAAAGCAACTCTAAGCATGACTTTCAATTAAGAAAGTTCTCAAACACCAGCATATCATCATAGAACTTAAAAAGAAAAACAGGAATTTAGATTACAGTTGAGATTTTTTTATTGAACTACATCCTGTTTGAAATGCAATATGTAAAAATATATATTGGCATATTCTCATTCTAGGTACTGTCAATAGAGCTGTTAACTAGACTAGATATAAGAGAAGGAATACAGTACTTGAGATATAAGATAAAGCATGTTTGTAAACTAGATTTAGGAATGACATGGCCCAAGCTAAAAAAATATTTTGTATTCATTTATTTTCATATCTTCTCTCCTTATCATACCCAAGCAACTCAGGCTCAGGGTTCAGGTTTAAGAGAAAAATCCACCTCCGTCTCTCCAGCTCCCCACTCACACGTATCCCACTTCAGATTGTTGTATTTAGGGAAAGTTTCCATAACCTTTATAATCCCTTCTGGGTTCAGAGACAAAATGAAATGGATTTGTGTCTTCAGTTCTGAGATGCTCAAGAGAGGAAATGGCCAATCTAGCAAATAGTGGGACAAATTAACATGAATTTTAGCAGCAGTGACTACGTTGACTTTCATTAATTCAAACAACTTGTGGTAGACATGTATTTGGCCCAAAAGTCTTAATAAAAATAGTAAAATATAACAAAAATTTAAAAGAAAGAGCTTAATTTTGTGGCGTTATTATTTTGTTTTAGTTATGGAGAGGAGTTTTTAACTCTTTCATGGTGTGGCACATTTAACAGCTACTTTGTAGCTGTGTTTCATTATAAAACCTTCATGGTCCTCCATGGTTTCCTTTTAAGTGTACCAGGAGCTACCGATGTCCCTCCAAAGCCATTCCTTCATGCTTTGCTCTGCAATTAACTCTGTTTTAATTTCTTACCTTGTCCTCTGGCTAATAGGTACAGTCCATAAATATTGATTGCCACAGCAAACAGCTATTTCCATGTTGCAGAGGTAAACCTTTGCTGATGGTGGTGTGGGTCTGGAAGACTGTCATCATCCTGAAAACAATCCTGTAAATGCAATCAATCTGGCTGGGTGTGCAAAGCACTCTTGCTGGGCACCTTCCCTCAAGGCTTTCTGCACACATCTAACTTACCAGGTGGCAGGTGAATGTGGACATATCTGAAATGGGACAACAAAATAGAATAGTCCCAAATTATCCCAGACACTTGCAAATTTTGCTATCCATGACAGATTTGTGCCTGCCCTTTGCCATAAGGACAACTGTGTTAAAATGAGTTTTGCATTTTTAAAAAGTTCACTAAAACAGTTTTTGTTAAATAGAAATACATTTAAGAACAAATAAAGTTCATTATTGATATTAAATGAATTTTAAAATTCTATGTTATCAGTAATTAGTAATAAGTACTCGCAAGTTTAACAGTAGCAAAGTTCATCATTTTTAGTGGCTATTTGCACCATCAGTTTATATTTATATATTTGTCAATATCTTCTGCCAAAACCAGACCATATTGCCCTCCTTGCAATTTTGATACTGCAGTATTCAATAGCAACAAAGTGTCATTGAAATAATCTGTGAATGATTAAGATTTTAGTTTTCAAATTTCTAAAAGTTTTAATATCACCCCCTAGGTTCTTTTTCCTACCATTATTTTCCAAATTTTATGCATATGTTTTCTAAGATTGATGGATCTCTCAATATCATAAGGTGACTTAAGGAGCTGTCTGCTCACTTGATGTATATCTTGATCAGTAAAATCACTGGATAGTCTCTTTAATCTACTGCTTTCAAAACAGTTCGTTAACTAATCCGTTCTCAAATAGTTTTTACTTTCAGTTTTCACAAAGATTTCTTTTACCACCATAAAAACACTGTTCTTTCTGTTCTATTATTTTATATCCATTCTTACTATTACTAAATCTTAAATTTTAATTACCTTAATGAGCTACATTCTATATTAAAATTTTGCACACAAATACATTATTTATTATTAAGCAAAAAGGAAAAAAAAAGGGTTTATCATGGGTAGACAGCATATTTTACATAGAATTCCCCATACATTTCAAGTTCTCAACCATTTCATTTGCAAGAGAATAATCTTAATCTCTAGGTAAAGCAGCTGCTTGCAAACCTATACGTAAATATCCTGTTTTTTATAAGTGAATATTTTTTAACCACACAAAAAAATTTGCTAATGGTGACATTTCTTTGAGTTGTCATTATTTTTCATACTGAAAGCCTTTTCCAGAGTTGGAAATTGAATTAAAATATTTTCAAGTTAAGAGCTAAAGCTCTGTCACGGTGGAATTATTGTGGAAACTACATTTAATGTAAAACAGACAATAACAATTGTGCATCTGACCCTGAATGCAATGTAGCCCAGACACTCAGAAATGAAGTTGAATTTAGAAGAAATCCAAACACATTGAACTAC
>VRYO01001463.1:27134157-27154323 GCA_009812075.1 Sialia sialis
TGAAATTACTGTGTAGTTATGCATCAAACAGTTTGAGTGAAGATCTGAAAAATATACCAAAGATAATGCTATTATCCCACTTAAGACATTTCTGGATTTACAGGTCCACATTAGGAAAGAAAAATGTTGAAGTGTACATTTAATTTGCATTTGCTGCAAATATTCCATTTTATAACTGTTTGATTTCATATTTGCATATTCCTACATCCATTACCTTATATTAAAATTATCTGAGGTTTTTTTTCAGATGAGCTCTAGCTTCCCCATAGTTTCAATAATAGATAGAGGATAATTACAAAGTGCATATTGCTTAAATTACTGCATGCATTTATGTATGTACCTAATATATGCTCAGCTTTATTTAAAGCATGACTTAAAGGATATCATAGTTTGGTTTTCTATTATAATTATTAAACAACACACCATCTTTTACTCCTCAAATAAAATGTACCTTTAATGATGTTTAATTAGCTCATATAATTAGTTTTCTTCCATTCTGAAGAAGGCCAGTGCATTTTTAATCTTAATGTTATTAGGATAATGTTTCTTCTAAAACTTATCATCAGAACATTTTCAAACTGGAAAAATATAGCTAAATTCCAGAAAATATTTTCTAGAAATTGACTGGTTCAGAATCACAGAATGGGTAAGTTTGAAGAGCACCACAGTGGGTTGTCTGGCCCAACCTCCCTGCTCAAGTAGGGTCATCCTAGAGCAGATGGCATAGGATGGTATCCAGAGAGTTCTTGAATATCTCCGCTGTGAGAGACTCCACAACCTCTCTGGACAACCTGTTCCAGTGTATGGTTGCTGTACAGCAAAGGAGTTCTTTGCTCATGTTCAGGTGTAACTTCCTGTGCCTCAGTTTCTGCCCATTCCCTCTTGTCCTATTGCTCAGCACCACTGAGCAGAGCCTGGATCAACCCTCCTGACAGCCTCCCATCACCTCCCTCACCCTTCTGGCAATGCTCACCACTGGCAAAACCAGCAGAAATTGCTCCATTCTGATACAGGTCTCCACATAGCTAGCTTTTAATTATCATAAGGTAATGATCATATGTATTTTTAGCTTATTAGTAAATTAATTTATTAGTATGAGTAATTAATTAATAAATTTGAAAATACTGTTTGGACATGGAGTAAAGGATAGAGACTTCCTAGAGGAGTGTGGTTGATGCTTTAACTCCTTCAGATGTAAGATGGTGTCTTGTGGAAAAGCAGCAGAGAAAACTCTTGCAATGGGAAGTACTTCACATTGCTTTGGAAAAGCTCACACGATAAACCATGTGCTGGCCTTCACATTTGAAGAATAGCATGTTTGTCTAACCTTTAGCATGCTGAATTGGACCAACAAACTCTTTATACCACTACACTGAACAGAGCTAGGATGCTGACTCCATTGCTCACCTGCCTCTGTCCTACTATGTACAGTAATTTCAAATTATAAGCCGCACCTGATTATAAGCCGCACCTCCCGGTAGCTGGGCAGACCACGGGGTTTGTCCATATATAAGCCGCACCTGAATATAAGCCGCAATTTTCTTTTCTTTTTTTTTTTTTTTTTTAAAGCGAGGATCCATGTGTAACAAAGTAACAAATTAGTAACAGAATCGCTGCCAGCTGGGTTTGGTGTCAGGTGCTCAAGTTGCAACAGTTTTCATAGACCAGCAAAGCCTTTAAAGGCAGCCCCAGGTGCCCTCCCCAGCTGGCTCTCACTTCCGGGTTGGCATTTCACTGGGATTTGTCCATAGATAAGCCGCACCTGAATATAAGCCGCACTACTGGGGTAGGCTGGATTCTTCAGTGAAAAAGGTGCAGCTTATAATCCTGAAATTACTGTAATTGCTGCCATGTTTCATTCCATGGTTTTTGCCAAAACACTCTTCGCCAAAAAAAAAAAAAAACCCAAAAAAAACCCCGAGACAATTCTCATGCACCAGATGGGGTCCTTGAATCATTCCTATTGCACAAAATGAACAAATGTCAATCATCTTTGCTACCTTCATCCTAAAAATCCTGGAATAAAAACATCACACAGAAAATGATAACTCTGTACTACAGTTCCAGGAATATCTTATGGAGCCCAGAAGGATAAGTGCAGTGCAGTCTGGACACAGGCTATCTCTTGGTCCCAGACACATTGATTATTCCTGTTTTATTTAGCAGAGTATAAAGCAGGATGGATAATTAGTTACCCAAAGCTCAATCTCACTGTCTAGCAGTTCTACTTACCAGTAATTAATTTCTTTGAATCAGGAAGAGTTTCTTCATAGGAAGAGGATTACACATTGGAATGTTTAGGGAGGTGGGGGAGACACTGTCCCTGAAGGTCTTTAAGGAAAGACTGGACACAGCACTGTGTGCCATGTCTATTTGACAAGATGGTGTTTGCTCATAGGTTGGACTCAACAATCTCAGAGGCATTTTGCATCCTAATTGATTCTATGATTCTGTAACGATTTACATGCCTTCATACAAACTACACATTGTGAGTCGATTTTTCGCAAATCTTCGAAGTTCTCTTATTCTCCAAACAAGGGAAATCTCATTTCCCTTTCTGGAGAGCAAAGGAAATGTGTTGTATATGCAGTTATACATGGATTAATGAGGTGATTTATGAAGTGGCCAAAAGAATAGCTAATCCCTGTCTATATTGAGTAGGGATATAACTAACACAGATTCATCCTCCCATCTTTCTAAGAGTTTTCTTTTTCACTATGATCTTAGTAAAGCAATATCCCTCAACAGTATTGTTTTAATGATTCATTTTTTTTTATGCCATGTAAGGCAAAAAACTTCCCTTTGAAGGGCATTAGAAGGGAACAAATCAGGAAACAGAACCATCATTTGCTAATGAAAAGAAGACAAACCAGTTACCCTGCTGGTTTGGTTTCATTTTCTTCACACCTATTATATAGGCTGGTTCTGTTACTCTAGGAGTCACTGGAAAACTTAATGATCAGAACTGATATTCTGATTGCTGCCCTTGACTCCCTCAGGTCCTATTACTCTGACAGATCATTTTGCTATTGAAGTTGGAAGATATAGATACAGATATATAGATGTAGATGATATAGATAATTATATAAAGATTTAGCAGAATGTCAATAGGTCTTTGTTATTTAGAATATATTTAAAATGTTTCAATTTTTTAAATTTCAAATATTTCATATTAAAAACTCTATTGAAGAGACAAGTGAGAGCTGCATTAACCAAGAGAGAATATATGAAATATCCTACTCTAGAGTTCTAAGATACTGAATTTAGCCTGGGGGTAACCAAATAGACAATGTTTAACTGCTCATTCCAGTCACTTTTTGAGATTATGTATTGGATTAGTCACTCAAAATGTATTCCTTTAAAGGATTAAAGAGAAGAAAAAGACTATTTATTCAACTCAGAGAATAAGAAGTCAGTTATAAATTATATTATCTCTGCAGCAGAAACTTGCTTTCTTGTAAGAGCTTGAGTGGCAGAGTGAGACCAGTTTGGAAGATATTTATAAGCATCAGAACTAGCCAGGGAGACCACTAAAAACATAAAGAGTACAGAATATTGACTATGGCTTTTCTGAGGAGAGCATCTGCAATGGAAAGAGCAATAATTTATTCTTCTATGGATAATGCAACCATATTTTTATTTTCTGCACTGTGTAGAATACTTATAAATTAAAAAGTATGAAAGTTGTCAAGCTGGCAAGTTTCAAACATGACTGCAGAATTTATCTTAAACTTGGTCTTGCTGTAGATGCATCATAGGTAAGTAAAAATACAGACCAGGACAGGTAGATATTTTAGATATTGGCAAGGATGTCTAGTATATGCAAATAGGTGAATATTCCAAGGAAAGTGACTACAATTATACAGCATCATGTGGATGGTTTATGAAGACCTGGGTATGACTTTTTATAATAAAATGTGTGAACCTAGTAAGTTTATAGTGTTTAGTACTATATTACTTAGTACAGTAGTATTTCTAAATAGAGATATTATTATTCACTGATTTCAATGAATTATTAACATGATTGTGTAATCCTTATTCACATTATTTCACTGAACACTGTTCACTAATTTTTTCTTTCATTGATAATTTCAAAATAACGGAAACCTAAAGAGCAAAGAATAAAGTAGGAGCTGTTATAAATCTATACCAGAGGTTATGGTATATTAACCATGGCATATGGTATATTATATATGATGGTTTGGGTTGGTAGGGACTTCACAGATCATTGAGTTACCATACCACTGCCACAGGCAGGTACACCTTTCACCTAGGACTCAAAGACCTGTCCAATCTGGCCTTGAAGCTTTCAGGGATGGGGTATCCACATATTCTCTGAGCAACCTGTTCCAGTGCCTCAGCACACTTCAGGTAAAAAAAAAATTTGTAATATCTCGTGGAAACTGGTCTGGTAGTGAGAGACAGGGAGCTGAATTCAGCTGCAGATGCAGGGAGCTTCACCTCCAAACCCTGGGGGACACCTAGCTAGGAGAGAGGACATCATGGCAAGAGAATAAAAAGAAGACTTGTCTCATTGGAACTAATATGTTAAACAGTGTGTTGCAAATAAGGTGTTGTTCTTGCTTTCAATATATGGTTGTCTGGCTGCCAGCTATATATGTGGTTTTGTTCCTTATCCTGGTCCTGTGCCCTCCACCCCATCTATATATCAGTGTGATTTGTAGGTTTCGGGGTCTTTGGAGGTTGCCCCTTGTACCATGGGGTTTTTCTACATTTGTTATTTTTTACATTAAAAGTTCTTTGTTTTTTGGCAACTCCATCTCTCCCCATCTCTCTGTATCACACCACGGATTCCCTGGCTGACCCGGTGCACTATAAAATTAATATAAACCTGTTCTCTTTCAGTTTAAATCCATTCCCCCTTGTTCTACATGACCTTCTAAGAAATCCCTCTCAAGCTTTCTTTTAGCTCCCTTTAGGTATTGGAAGGCTGCTACAAGTTCAAGCCTCTCAACATCCATTTGGATGGCATCCCTCCTCTCCAGTGGGGAGCTCCTGACTGCAGCATGCAATTTGGTGTCATTGGAAAATTTGCTGAGGGTGCACTCAGTCCCACTGTCTGTGTCACCAATAAAGAGGTTAAATAGTGTTGGTACCACTACCAACACCACTTATCTGCAAGTATCAATACATAGGGGTGGGTGCGCCTGCATGTGTGTGGGCCCAGGAAACTAAAATAGAGTGTTTTGGGGAAGAATGAGATTGGAAATATATTGGGACATAGAAAACTTCAAGCAGTATAATTACAAGTATGCTGATCATGTTTTGCTAGCACAAGATATAAACAAAAAAAACTCCAGTAAAATAAACCAAAATATATAACCTGGTACAGTAAAACCTAACAGATTTTTTTCCCATCTTCCATACAACTAGCTTCTCTGGAAAACTTTTTTGCTTCTATGCTTTTCCCATTTGGTGGAAAGCACCATTTTCCAAGAAGTATGTAAAAATTATATTTCCTTTTTCATGTATGGTTGAAGCTTTTAAAGAGACTATTTCAATGATCTTTTTAAAGTGATATTTTTTTAAAAAATTCTGCTAATGACTGAACCATATTACTAAAACTCAGTTTTAGAAATGAAGTTATTGGATCTTTTGATACAATCAACTAAGTCATCACAGCAAGTTTTTTTCATGTTTTCACACTTTAAAATGAAAAATGCTATGTTTCTCTTTCAATGCAAAATTTATATTTAAATGGACCTCAGCCAAGGCTGAACAAATTGGTGTTCCAGCCTCTTTATATTTTCTTAACTTCTTCTCTTCTATAAAATTTAGGCAAAACCAAACATATCAATAATACTACCCAGTATTACCCAGTGTCAATAATACTGTTTGAAAATAACACTACTTTGCCTACTTGTCTAGAGTTTCCACAGAACCAACCTTTGTCCTGTGGAAGACTGGTAGCAAGCAGGGTAAATTAGTACCACCTGAATTTTCTGTCAGGAGGGACTATTGATTTCTTCCAGCACCAGAGGAAGTCTGATGCTCATCAGTGCTCTCCTGTGTGTACACAGCAGGTGTAGCACATTTCATACTTGCACTGTGCTCACTCCCACATGATGAAAAGAGATGTTGATGACATACATATCCCTAGGAAACAGCACAGCAAGGAGTCAGGGGATGGATAAACAATAAATTCAGAATAGCTGAACTAACTCTGTTGTTCAGAAGATTTTATAGAGGCAGTAACTTGTTCCCTGTCCTTTAAGGTAATTTCCGTATTTCTTCAAAGAAAACTGTTTTAGCTTTTGTAATTTCAGTATGTCATGCTATACATGGCTGTTCCAGGATCTGAGATCTTCTGCAAGGACACATCAGTAGGTCTTACTCCTTTCTCCTTCTTCCTAAAAACAAATGTTTTCTACACAGTAGCTAAAGAAAAACGTGTATTCATTTCTTGCACTGTGCTCTCTGTAGGATTTAGGCTATCTGTTTAAGTGGCATATACAACAGGCTCCTTTACATTAAGATACTTGCAAAAGTTTTCTTATTCCCCTGGAAAATACAATCTTGTATTTACACAATATAATTACCAGGCTTCTTCTTCCTCCTCTGTGTAGTATAGTAAGACAAAAGACTACTGTCAGGATGGGAATATGGAAATCCTCAAATATGTACCCTCATTTATTTTCAGTCCTCTTATCCAGGAGAAAAGTGACAAAGAATATGAAAAAACACAAAAAAAATGTTTCAGGGGGTTAGAGATCTCCTTCAGGGAGCAGATCACTGCAGGCTTACTCACATTGATAGCTCTTGCACTTCTCTTAGTAGCATCTTATTTTGGTTTAAACTTGGACATAAAATCAGGGCTTAATTAGGAATAGCAGTCATACTATTCCTAATATTAATTCATCATTAGAAAAAGACATTTGCAGCATGAAAAAAATTCCATATAATTCCAATGGGTTTTGTTTGGACTGGTAAGAATATTCTACAATTTATTCCACAATTTTCTTAACTTAAAATCACATTATCATTCAGAGAAGGATGGCAAAATACATAACATATAGAGCCAAGTCATTCTAAACTTCCTCTTGTGACTGGTTGTGATGGAGTTGAATAAGAGCCATACTGCATAAACTTTCTTAATTGCCTCAGGATCTTTCGAAATAGAGTTAGAAAATTGGCATTATCTCCCTAACTACCCGTTACCTGAACACAATTGCTTTGATAGAGATTGCAGTGCTGCTGGCTAGGAGGTTTGCTACATATGCTTATGGGATAAGCAAGGAAGAAATTAACTTTCTCAGAACTGTCCACCAGACTCCAAATACCTGTTATTGATGGGTGACAAGGAATAAACCCAGACTGCTTTCCAGCATGCAGATCCAAGATGAATAATAATGTCCATGTGGAAAGCAGTTGTGAGCAGCAAAACAGAAGGTGAGCTGAGAAAGACAACTCCTGAATTGAGTCCAGCACACACTAAAACAGACATTGGAGTTCCTCTTTCTCTTCATTACCTTATATTTTATAATAAAGCAGATGAAGAGAGTGTTGCATGTTTAATTATAGCTAATACATTGTATCTTATACCTCATTGTTCAGCTTATAAGGGAGTTAGGTTTTCATGAAGCCATTTTGGCATTTTTTTCTCTTTTATATTCCTTCTTATTCATCTTAGACTAAGTCTTGACTTACACTTTTAAGGATCATTGCAAATGAGCTGTGTGTGCTTTGGATATATGCCAAACAGCAGTTTTCTTGTCCTTTTAAAAATGGAAATAAAAAAAAAAAAGAAAAGCAAAGCAATCACTCCTAATGTGCCATCAGCTTTAATTAGACCTTTCGTTACCAAAAGATGATGTCTGTGTTTAGAGTGGCTTGCTGGCTCAGTTTCCTCACTTATTACTAGTGGGCTTTTTTCAAACCGTAACTCCACATTAGCAACATGATGTAAATGAAGATAATGATAATCTTAAAATTAACATTTATACTGAGAAAATTGAGAAAACTTGGATGCAAAATTAGAAACTGGAGCTAACAGATGTGAACACATTACAAAACAAATTATCTATAGTAAATTTAAAAACAAGCATTGCTGTAAGTACGACAGGACAAAGATTTAGGTAACCAGAGCCATTTCTCAGACACTAAATAGTGTTCCATTCTTCAGGGAGCTTTGTAGCTAATTTCTTTTAGGTATATATAGTAGGCTAGTAATTCAGTCTCTTACTCAGCAATGCTACAGGGCTGAGTGAAGGAAGCTAAACAGTTGCATGCTGATAGAAAAAGATTTGATCCCACTATCTTTCATTACTTTCCCATTTGTGTTAGAAATTGTTTCCAAAGTACAACTGTTATTTTATTTCTCCAGCCAGCTGCTGATTTCCTGACCACTGCTTTATAAACTGCTGCCTAAAGCAGAGACCCCCAGGCAGCCCTCAACTGAGCCATTTTCTTCATTTGCAAGAGAAACCCCATGAGTATTTTCTCCTCCAAAGTAATCTGAACTCTGTGTGTTATAAAAAAGAGCTGAAGGACAGCTCACTCTTATAGAATGAAAACATGTAAGAAAATGTCTGTGGGCATTTCTTCTAAACCAAATGTAGAGAGAAAATGTCTGCCAACAGTCAACAAACTTTGCCTAGCAAAAACAATCTCTTAAATGTTTTGATTCTTTATGTCAGAGGCATCAGTGATGGCTTGAAAATTAGTGTACTTATGCAAATATTTGGAATTCTTTATCCTCATAGTGATAATGCTTTTGTATAAAATGCCAAATTTGGCTAGATGCCAAAAATGTTCAGGCAGATCATTACAGTGTGGACCAAAAGGTGTTTGATTTTTTTTTTTTCCATTAATAGATATAGTTTTTAATGTATACAGTTTTAATGTGACTTATAAAGAAATATGTATATATATATATATATATTCCTTATTGCTATTTAAGAAATGGGAAAGTTGGGATAGAAGCTGATTTTAAGAACTATGGAAGTCTTTGCTGATTACAAAAAACACATTTTTTAAAAGTCAGTAAGTGTAGAGAGGAACAGAGAATTCCTGAACTTTAGTTGACTTAGATTAGCATTTAAAAGCATCATTGAAGATTTTTCAGTTAGTGGTATCTAAAAACAGAGTAAAGAAGGAATAAACCAGTTGGTTTGAGAAAATAATAAGATTAAGGGTGATTTTATCACTGGCCTTCAATTAGGCAAGTTGTTTATTTCAGACTTGTACATTGTGATATAAAAACAAGGATTAAAAATTGGGAAAAACTGAAACTGATGGGAAAAACATGACCCTCTGAGGACTGAGGAGAATAGATAGGATACTATCTATCTATCTGTCTGCCTACCTATCTATAATTCTAGAATTCTATATTCCTGTTAGACTTCTTTTTAAAATAGCGATTTTGAAATGGTGGATCCTGTAATGGGTATTTTTAATAATTCTTTTTGGAGAAGAAGTGTGCAATATAACAGAATAATGTATACATATAAGAAGGATGTTGGAATATTAATCCTTCCTGCATATCATTAAGGAGGAATATCTGTAATTGTCCTAAAAGATAAATGGCATATAATATAATAGCATATCATATAACATAATAAATAATATAATATAATATAATTAATATAGTTGCAGTTTAGCAAATATTGAAACTAACCTAGTAGATTTTTTTTCACTGAGAGATTTCTAAACAGAGGAAATTCAAAAATTTCATCTCTTTGAACTTCAGTCAAGCATTTGATGTACCAGTGAAAGAGATGCATCTATCAAGCTAGGGAAGACAGATAAAGCTAAAAGGCCATATAAAAGGGATTTTGGCAATGGAGAACTTTAAAAATTGAATCATTAGCAGGTAATAATACTATTTGAATAGATTAAAGATTGGGTTTGGGATCAGTATCGTAAGCCAAAATTTTGATCTGCTTCTTTATCCAATATATTAGGAGTATATTCATGAATATCACTAGCATGAAGGAAAGAGCTCTAAAAGAGCTCTTCTACAAAGAAGTAGAAGAATGATGTTTAGGATTGAATTTGGAGCAACAGACATTTATGAAATTCAGTTTTACAAAGTGCAAGTTCATACTTTGGGTCATCAAACCCCAAATATTTTTCTACCAACCGTGCCTGATCAGCTTGGAATGGAGAATCACCTTGCTGGGGAACAGTCCACTGTGAGTGACAATATGTTTTATAGCTCTAAAAAAGGCAAGCAATGTAGCCAAAGAAGTTTTTCCTGCAGAGACAGACAAGAGTGCCATGGTACATGAAAGACATTAGCTCTGATTTGAAACTGGCTGTTTAATATCAGTTGCATATGTTCAAGAAAGATTACATGAAAGCAGAAGAGATACAAAGAGAAATGCTTAAGATGACCAGGGGGTATGGAAATGTTTTTAAGATTAACTTAATAGATTTATGTATGGTACATCTTGTTTACTGTAGCTGGAAAACAGACCTTGAGGATGCCTGGGGTCCTTAATCTCTCAAAAACCAACTTGGTGAAACATTTTAGTAATGACAAGTTGAAAAGCAGAAAAAAATCTAGACAACAAATTTGCTGGCATCTCTTTATAATAAAAATTTGAACAGTTATAAATCTGAAAGTATATTTTGTTGCTGGAAATATTAGTAGTCATTAATACTTTCTAGATAGGAATCATCTGAAATATGCAAAATTTGATAATGACTTAATGAATATCCTGGCTTTATGCTTAACTGGGAATATGTCTTTCAGAATCGTGGAATCAATTAGGGCAAAGAGACCTCTGAGATCTTCAAGTCCAGCCTTTGACTGAAGACCACTATGTCATTTAGACCACGGCATCAAGTGCTACAACCAGTCTTTCCTTAAATGTCCTTCAGGGATGATGATTCCACCACCTCCCTGGGACCCCATTCCAATGCCCAATCACCCTTTTTGTGAAGAAATTATTCCTAATGTCCAGCCTGAACTCCCCTGGTGCAGCTTAAGACTGTGTCCTCTCATCCTATTGCTAACAGCCTGAAAGGAGAGGTCAATACCTACCAGGCTACAGCCTCCCTTCAGGCAGAGAGCAATAAGGTCACCCCTGGGCCTCCTTTTCTCCAGGCTAAACACCCACAGCTCCCTCAGTTGCTCCTCATAGGACTTGTGCTCCAGATCCTTCCACAGCTCCATTGCCCTTCTCTGGATGCTCCAGCACTTCAATGTCCTTGCTGACTAGAACATCTCAGAACTGAATGCAGGACTCAAAGTATGGGCTCACCAATGCCAAGTACAGGGGAAAAATCACTTCCCTAGTTCTGCTAGTCACACTATTTCTGATGCAGAAATCAATTATTTGTATATATCTATCTATATCTATCTATATCTAATCTTTCTATAGATATCTATATCTATATCATCTATATCTATCTATATCATCAATATCTATATATATCATGTATATCTATATCATCTATATCTATGTCTAACTTTATCTATAATCTATATCTATCTATATCTATATCTATATCTCTGATACATTAACTTATGTACAGAGTTGTCTTGGATGTACACTAATAGTTATTATTCCTAAGAGTACTTAATGAATTAATACACATCTGAAGAGCCTAAAAGTGCACCAAGAGTGCACCAAGAGTCCTCAAGAACAAACCACAGGCAAAAATTTGGCTAATTATCAATTCCTCTGTACAAGCTACGTTTGTGTAGTGTGATGTGACAATAGTAGATTAATTTAACATACCAGTTTTAAGGTTTTCTGTTGTGGATGAAATTAAGGAAAAAAAAAAATCCCATGAATTAACTGAGAGCCCTAAATAAGAATCACAACCTGCACACACAGGCACTAAGTTTGAGACTCAGCTAAATATATATTTTCCTTCCTGAGGCTGCCACAGAATGCCTTGTTCAGTAACTCGGAACATGATACAACGCAGGACAGAAAAAAGCCCATCCATGCATACTTTTCCCCAGGTCTCTGCTGCCGACTGATGTAGATGTCAGGTTGAAGTTTCTCCACTGAAAGAGTCTTAGAATAATTTCATTACTCTACTGGCTGGTTATCCCAGCATGAGAGAAAATTTTTATACTCAACCAGATAATCTTTGTCATTGTAAATAGTTATATATACAGACTCCATCAAGTGTAATCACAGAATGGATTGGACTGGAAAGAACCATAAAGATCATCCAGTTCCAATCCCTCTGGCATGAGCAGAGATACCTTCTATCAGACCAGGTTTGTGACAGCTTCATCCAACCTGGCCTTGCTCCAAGGATGGGACAACCAAAATTTTCCTGGGCAACCTGTTTCAGTGCCTCACCATCCTCAAGATAAAGAATTTTTTCCTAATATCTAACCTAACCCTATCTTCTTTCTGTTTAAAGCCATTGTCCCTCGTCCTGTCACTACCTGCTCTTGTAAAAATTCCTTCTTCATTTTTCTTGTAGGCACCCTCCAGCAATTGGAAGGCTGCCATAAGGCCACTCTGCAGTCTTCTCTTTTCCAGGCTGAACAAACCTTTCTCTTAACCTTTCCTGACAGAATAGGTGCTCCCTCTGATCATCTTGTTGGCCCTTTTCTGGACTCATTACAACAGGTCATTTTCTGTCCTCTGCCTGGGAGCCCAGAACTGGCTTCTCAGCTACAGGTGGGGTCTCACCAGAATGGAGACAGAACAGCCTCTTCTATAGTGGGCTTTTTTGTGCACTGTGTCTGGAAAAAAAAAAAAAAAGAAAAAATAGGCATAGTGGGGCTGTTCCAGCCAGGCACAGATTTAGGGACTGTTGCTCCCAGTGGCAGCAGGTGTTGCTGCCTCTGGCATTCCCATTCCTCTGTAATCAGAAACACTTGTAAATCTGACTCTCCAGGGTTTTTGCCAAGATGCCTATCCATTTCTCATTCTACCTGCTCCCTTTTCCTCCCATTCCTCATTGGGAATAACCTAGATCAAAACTTCATTCTTCAGAAAGCAAAATTCAACCATTCTTGTCATAGAATAATACAATCATAGAATGATTTGTGTTGTAAGATAAAAGATTGCCTAGTTTTAATCCCACACTCACCATAAAGAATATCTTTCTGATATATAATCTGAAGCTAAGGGGCTCTTTCAAGCCCCTTGACAAGTTTAAAGACCCCAGTGCTACACGTACTTGAAAAAATCCCTCTCCAACTCTCTTGTAAACCTCTTAAGGTGCTGGAGGGTGCCATAGAATTTTACAGGAGTCTGCTTTTATCCAGACTGAACAGTCTCCATTGTCTCCATAGTAAGATGCTCCAGTCCTCTGATCATTGTGGCCCTCCCATGGACCTGCTCCAATGTGTCCAAGTCTTTCCTGTGTTGGAGGCTGCAGAGCTGGACGCAGCACTCCAGGTGAGTTCTCAGGAGGGCAGAGTAGAGGGAAAGAATCACCTCCCTTCATCTGCCTGTCACACTACTTTTGATGCAGCCCAGGATACAGCTGTCTTTGTGGGCAGTGAGGATGCATTGCTGCGTTTTGTCGAGCTTTTCCTGAACAAAAATGCTCAATTCATTCATGTCAGGGATGCTGTCAAATCCATTCACTACCCAGTCTGCATTTATGTTTGAGGTTGTTGTGACCCAGGTGCAGAACTTGCACTTAGCGTTGTCAAATTTCATGGTTTCTATGGGCTTGCTTTTCCAGTCTGTCAGTGTCAGGACAGCATCTCTTCCTTCCAGTGTGTCATCTGCACCACATGGCTTGGTGTTGTTAGCAAACTTGCTGAGGATGCACTCAATCCACTGTCCAGCAGTTAAATAATGTCACTGGCCCTGAGGAATGTCACTTGTCTCCACTTGGACACTGAGCTGTTAAGTGCAGCCATACAGTTAATTCCTTATCCATCCATCAAATCCATCTCTCTCCATTTTAGAGACAAGGGCACCACACAGGACAGTGCCAAATGTTTTGCACAAATCCAGGAAGATGACCAGAAGATCTGTTGCTCTTCCCTTACCCACAAATGCTGTTAGCCCAGCATAGAAGGCCACCAAATATATCAGACAAATTCTATTGCTAAGGTTACTAGAGATAAAAAAGCAAAATATAAGAACAATTTAATCCCAGAGAAATGTTTATGTCAAGTGCTGAAATGCTATTAAAGTAGTTTGGAAACCCAGCTTCTGTAATATAACCCTGAAAAATAACAAGTCAAGCCTCAGTTCTTGACTACCTTTTCAATGCATTTATATCGCATATGGGTCTGCACCTTGCAATCAACTTGCGTAAGATTAATCAGTGTTATATTTTTATAAATGTTCAGTTTATTTCTAAGTGTTTATAATAAGGAAAATATTGGCTGATGTCTGATGTGAAACAGTTATTCAGCATTAAACTCATCTCACATGCAGATATATCACTTTTTGTCATAAAATATATTGGCACTTGGAGTTAACTCTTAAAAACAATTTCATGGAATATCTATGTATTTATCTGCCTGTTTCAAGTGGGTTTTTCACATTAAATTATTAAATAGATATCAAATAAACACCTAAGAATATAATTAATATATGGGTTATAACACACTTTATCTGAAAAACCAACACTCTGGCTGTACAACCAAAAAGCAGTTCAGCTTCAGAAGGATGAATGAGTTCCTTTCAAAAGGCATCACTTGGAGAATGGTGAGGTTCATTATAACAAGAATTTTGTGCAGAGAAAAAAAAAAAGAGTCAGTATCACTGTAGTCTATTTCAATAATTTTCAGTTATTTTCAGTACTGTGTTGTTTATTCTGTCTTTACACATTTTGCCCATACCATGACTGAACTGTATTAGAAGATGAACAAGGACTTTTTCAGATACATATTCAGAATTCATATTATAGCTACTGGGATTTCATTACACTAGCAGGAGAAATTATAACTAAATTAATATAAAGATCACTTCAGTATCAGTGCTGTATTATTCTTTGCTATTATTTCTTCCTTTTTGCTGCTTATCTGGAATATTTGCATCACAATTGTTGAAAGTATCTTTGGCTGTGCAACTCTCAACTATGAGCTGAGTTGTATCAATGGCAAACCTCCCAGGTTGAAACTACTTTTTATATTCATTTTAATGGTCACTGCAATGTGCTGTGATTGAGCAAGGAAAAACGATAGGTATGGAAATAATGTCTATTGTTGTCCCTTCATTTCCATTTGGGGATGTCTAAAAGGCCATGTTCCAAAATACCAGCTGAAACAAGAGAGTCAGTATACTGAATACTGACTTCTCTGGGTACTGTGAACATGTGTGAGAGAAGAGATGTATAACAAAACCTTTTCCTAGTAGCAAATTATTGAAATGCCACATGATGAAACAGGCAAGACAAACCTATTGCTGTGTATAGTAAAGCTCCATCTGCCAACACTGACAGCATTTGTTATCTGTACTTTCCCTTGCACAAGTGTTTCCCAGAAGCTCTGATAACATTTTTATTATTCTGCCCTCGTTACATTTTTCATAAGCAGTATTAATAGCTGTATTTCTAACAAGGAAAACATGAGGTTCACAGCCATTTTACATAAACTTAGTAAGCATATTTATATATGTCTGTCTTGGAAAAGCGGCATGTCACACAGCATTTACAGGGGAGGCACATATGCTTAGCACCTATTCTTTCCCACTTATAGATAGGGGGCTTTCACTTAAAAGATCAGTCATTTTTCTTTGCAAGCTTGCAAACTGCAATGTAATTTATAGAAGTTCAAATAGTCAGGATGGACACTGTCTTTACTGACTATGTAGGTATGAATGCTGAAACCAGCACAAATCCATTTTACTGCCTTACTAATTGCTGCTTAGTAATATCTTAACGTGACATCCCTTACATGTCTTGTACCATGTTCTGCCTCTGGAGACAAAAAGATTTGTCCCAGAAAATGCTGCCCTACCTTCACATGGCCCCCTTCTCCAATCACAACTATTGTTTTAATGGCAAATTAATACCAAAACTCCTTGGTTCTTACCAACAAAACTTGTCTGTGATTACCAACAGTCCTCGGCTGGCTTCACAGATATCAGTGTTTGAGACATTCACATTAGCTGCTTATCTTCTGGGATTCCACACTCAGGTCCCATCAAGCCTCTAGCACCTCCAAGGATGGAGATTTCACAATATCCTTGGGCAATCTGTTCTGGTGTTTAACCACCCTCCTGTTCTGGGTCCAGCTTCTCTGTATCCTTTGATCAGATATATCATCTCTCCAAGCCTTTCCTCACATGTTCTGTCCAGACCCCTAATGATTTTGGCAGGTCTCCTCTGGACTCCCTCTTCCTCTTGCTGGGGCTGTCCAGTCATGATGCACTTCTCCAGGTGAGGTCTTACAGATGCCAAACTGGAGTGCAAGATCACACTTCTAGACTTGCTGGCTCTAGCTTTAATTATCACAGCCCAGATGCAAGGCTTGCAAGCCTTTCCATTTGTTTTTTTTCCAAGTCCAGACTATTTTTTCAGTCTGTCCTGGTCCCTCTAAGTATCAGCCCTGTCCTCCAGCATGCTGACTGCCCTCTCCCTCTCAGTTTGGTGTCATCTGCAAACTTCCTGAGAATGCTCACTGTCCCATCACTTACGTCTTTAATGAAAACTTAAACAGTATTGGTCTCAGTACTGATTTCTGACCAACTTTGTACCAGTGATAACAACAGTGGCCAAGGCCAGCTATCATGTCTGTTTTCCAAAGCACCTTTAACTTCCACTTATCCACTGTCTCACTAATTTGGTGATAAGGAGACTAAGACCAACTGCTAAAGCCAAGGCATACAACATCCACTGGTCTTCCTTTGCCCACAGAGCCAGAAACACTATTAGGTGAGTCAGACTTGATTTGTCCTTTGTAAATACATTGGCTGTTCTATTTCACCTTCTTGTCCCTGAGGTGTGTAGAGCAAGATCTTGTAAGAGATTTTGCTCCACAATATTCCTGGAGATGGAATGTAGGCTGATTGAGGTTGTCTGGATTCCCCATTGTTTAATATATTGAACATCTATAATATTTTGATATGGTTATCTTTCACTTTTGAGCAGAATTAAAATTAATATGTTCTCATCTACTACTTTTGTAATAAAGATATGTTCTACAGAAGAGATAAATTAGTCTTAATTAAAAACTTAGTTCTATCTCTCAGGTACTTTCCTCCATACTGTCTACATCCATCTATACCCTGGTAGTCTTGCTCGCCTTCAGGAAAGTCCTTTAGGAGGTTGAATTGTATCCTAAACTCTAAATTCCAATGATAAATACCTGTATCAAAATAGCAGATATAGAATCACAGAATCACAGAATGTTAAGGGACCTTAACGATCATGTAATCTCAATTTCCCTGATCATGGGCAGGGACAGTTCCACTTCACCAGGTTGCTCAAGGCTTTATCCAACCTGGCCAGGGTTGGGGCACACACAACCACCCTGGGGAATATGTTCTGGTATATCACAACCCTCACAGTAAAGAATTTCTGCCAGATACCAACCTAAATTTGCCCCCTTTCAGTTTGTACCCATTAGTCTTTGTCCTGTCACTACAGTTCCTGGCAAAGGATCCATTTCCAGCTTCCCCATGAGCTCCCTTCATATACTGGAATGTTGCTATGAGCTCTCCGTGCAAACTTCTCATCTCCAGTAAAAGAGGAAAGGAGAAGTACAAAAATTAAATAATAACACCTATTTTCTTTTATTTCCTCCATCTGAGGCAGCTGAAGTCTCTCTCTAGAAAAGGGAAGATAGGAAAGAAAACTCTTTTTTTAACATTTCCCTTCCCTCTGCCTCGGGAAAATTTTTTAACATGGTACTGGCAACTCATGCTGCATTTTTCCCAATCTTCTTTCCTGGTTATAAATTAATGTCAAAATGTTACATAATCTAATGATATAGAAAAATAACGCAGGAGTATCTAGGTATTTCAGATTAAAAGAAATAATTATGCAGTAGCTAAGAATTTATTGTATCGTTCATAACCTCAACAGCTAAGAGGAAAAGAAAACATCTTTTGTTAAACTTTTTATCTTGAATTAAGAAAAAACAACCCCAACTACCATGCTTTAATGGAAGTAGATGACCTTTAAGGTCCTTTCCAAAGAAAAACATTCTGTGATTCTATGTAACACCTTTCCAACATAAAATAGTTTCTTCCTGCTCTCTCACTCTTCCATTGCTATGCTTTTAACATCTCATATTCAAAATCACTAACATCAGAGAGCATGGTAGTCTTCAGATAGGATTCTGGGAAGTCTGTGATAATGGCACATTTCCTCAGTTTCTGTGATCACCCTCCTCATACACCGCTTTATTATAGTAATGTGAAATGAAAACACTGAAGATAATCACAGCAAAATCCTAAAGATGTAGAAAATACGTTGAATATTTTGCTTTTGTATTTAATCCCTAACGGAAGCATAAAATTGTCATAGGTAGATTTCAAATCAGATACATAACCCCAAAAATTATCAGCAGAGCTTAGAAAAGTAAAGCTGTGGGTCTGAATCACTGAAGAATGGAGAGGTAGATGACTATGCTTACACTTCACCCTCAATTAACATGAAATTAAGAATTACAGCTTCTTTACTTTTAGAACAATGTTTTTCTGGGGTCCAGATGATTCTCTGCCCTTTCCTGGAACCCCCACTCTCAATCTATAACTCTGTGAACTGCAGTTCTACTTAGGGTATGCTAAATTGCATAGCAACTCCAGATGACAAGAGAATTCTTGTTTAGAACTTTAGCTATGATCTTCAGATAAGTGGTATTACCAGAAGAGAAATATGAAAGAGTTTAAATGACTGGGCTCTCGACAGTGATTAGACCATTTGGTGTACTTCCTAATTACTATATACAGGAGATGACTGCCTTGCTCAGAATTTGAATAAAAACATAGCTACACATTTTCTTTGGTTAGAATTCATTTTCCCACCTGTAATATTTGGAGCTTAAAGCTGATATTTTCTATCATCTTTCCATCATTGTGGTGTGGTTTTTTTCTAAAATGGGTGACAATAGGACATTTAAAAGAAAAATAGCTATAATTAAAAGCAAAATATTATGTCAAAAGAATTTTGCAACACAGTGAAATATTTCAAATCTAGTTCAATAAGCTGAGTAATGCTGCAAAGGAATATTCCAGGTATAAATTTTCAACATTTTAATGAAAGCTAACTTATGTAAGGCATTAGGAAGAAATGTATTAAAGGCATTTAATTATTTCTCTAATTCTCAATAAGTAGTAAGGACATGTAATTTTAATTAAATTAAGTGCATGATTTTTTTTAGAAACCTTTTATGAAGAAAAAAATATGCAAATAAAACTTTAAAACATGCCCAGAATATTTCAAACGTGCATGGTAGAATACCTTTGTTATGATATTCAGAATTTAAATAAACAATTTATGTTTTTATCCCATTTGATTTAACAGTATGAAAATGGTATGTAGGATTTTAATGAAAATTTTTAACCAGGAAAATTATTATACCCTCAGACAGGAAAAAGTATTCATCAAATAAATTTACCAACTTACTGTTTGTATAGGGAGCTAATTGATTCTTAAATGTACATCCTCTCCTAAACCCATCTACAAATCCACTACCCAAGTGAAAATATCAACAGTGAGTGAGTTTCCATAGCATTGTAGTCATCAAGTGACAGTGAGCAGATCTTAATTGATATTGCTAAGATTAATTACCAAGGTCTAGCTGCACTTCATCTTCACCAGAAACAGTGCAGTCTCTCCAACTACTTCCTTTGTTGTTCCTGAGCGTTAAAACATTGAAATTCTGCTCAGTTATATGTAAGTATTTTAATCTGCCATAATCCTCTTCTAACACCAGTGGAAAAGGTTCAATGATATCAATACCACACAATGTTTGGGGTGGTTCTCTTGCCTGTGTTCTGGGAGATAGATATCTGCGCTCACAAGTATCTTCCACCAAGATCTTTTGACTGCAACCAATGCTTGGATAAAAAATGCCACAGGAATTCACTGTGGCAAATAAAAGTTGGTTTCATACTCATCAGAGCACATCTCCAGCATGTTTGCTGAATATTCCACTTCAAGTGTTGGTCTTGTTTTTTTTTTTAGAAAAGCAGAAAATATGTTTTTATTTTACACTAAAAGAACTTCTAGAAAAGAGTTATTTTATTTGGTATATTCTTCAGTGTACTGATACAGTATTTAATTGACTAGTTAGTAAGCAGTTTAAACTCT